>JANDJT010000190.1:20844275-20868901 GCA_024331685.1 Stegophilus panzeri | reverse complement strand
GTATATGTATATATACTGCCAACTCTAGAATTATTGGCACCCATCAAGAGAATGGGCATAATAATAAGCAAAAGTAAACATTTCACACAATTATTTTCATTTTCCACTTGCAGTCAATTACTCCTTTTCATAGGAACTACTTTTCTTAAATAATAATTTTTTTTCTAAATGGGCTAGATTATAAGCAAGCAAAATGCATACAAATTATTGCCCGTTGTCATCAAAATGGTTGTTGAAAGATAGATGTGTTGACCTGCATAAGTTGGGTAATGGATATAAAAAATACATAACCAATTAAAAATATAATTAATAGAAAAGTTCATACAGTACTGTCCTTCCTGAGAGTAACCTACAAAATGCAGTGCCATAATTTCATCAGTTACAGTTGAAATCACATGTTGAGGAAAATCACTCATACTGTACCTACTGTAAAATATCAGTCCCTCCAGGATTTTGCGATCGGAGAAATGAATGGAAAATCAAGCAAACTCTGCAATATTCGGAGGAGCTTGAAATTTTTTCAAAATTACCGCAGATTTTGGATCAAGACGCATTCAGTCAAATCCCTCTTTGATTCATGTGCATCAAACATGAGTACTGATAAAAGGTCTCATTTACCAACAAACGTCACTCCGAAAGAGTGTGCAAACACAGTTTAGTGCAATTGCAATTTCACCAATTCAAGTAATTTTCCGCAAAAAAAAGCACAAAAAAGCATTTTTGGCTGCGCAATCACAAAAGAAAACTCTGCAAAATCCTGTACAGACTGAAATATGATGATAAATGATTGATACTTTGGACTGTTTTGCATCTAGAGGTCTAAGATATTCTAAAAGTACCAGAATAATCTAATTTAAAACTTGGTTGTCTTTGTCAGGGGGTTAAGAAGTAATGGATGTTTTACCATGGCAATAACCCCAAACATGCATCCAAATCAACACTGAAACTGGAATACAAAATTAATGTTTTGCAATGGTCGTTTATCGTGTGCCAAACATTTTGAACATTTTCTTAAAATAATGCTACTTAAACAACTTCTATATTTGAAAAAATAATACTATACAACAACTAAACACTATGTTTTACCATAAAATACCACATTGCATATTATTCATTTCAAATTGATTAGTGCTGAATCAATTTCTGTGAGCAGAAAGGAGCGACGGAGAAGTAGGGTGATAAACACAGACAAATTTCTCTGACGCAGGTTTTATCAGTCAGTGGAGTGCAGTATGAAACAGTTAGTACATCCATCCATCCATCCGTTTTCTGTACCGATTATCCTACACAAGGTCTCAAGAGAGCCTGGAGCTTATCCCAGGGCACAAGGGGACACAATCGGACACACACTCACACACACATTCACACACTACAAACAATTTGGAATTGCACTTGTGTTTTAAAACTTCAGACACAAGTAATAGGACTTCAAAAATAGTTAAATGTTACATTATTTATTAAAGTAAAATATGCATGGTGTGATTTTACTTTGGAGTGCTTGTGATGGGGACTGAATCACAAGGATTTTAGGTATGTGGTGGCAAAGAGGAGCAAGCGCACAGTAATGGAAAGAACTATCTAATGATGCATAGGACAAAGTTTTCTGTATTTGCTGAATATCTAATTTGCACATTGGTTCAAAAATAAGCCGCCACCTAAAACCATTACTGTATTAGCTTTATAGTTGCTCTGTAGTTCCTAATACTCAACACTACAACACAATAAAGGTTTATCTCTATATATGATTTATTAATTCTGCATGGGTTATATAAGAGTGACCAACCTTTCAAAGATGTTATTTAAGGTCAGAGGACTTTTAGAGGTAATTTAGGTGGCAAAGCTTGTTTTATGCCACTCGTGTATCCCACTTTTGAGAACTGAGGTGTTGTATGTATAGGGCATGCATACATTAGCCTGGTGTAGCCGTTCTAGAATAAGTGTGTGAGGTTCAGTGTTGTAAACAGCTGCTAAAAGTCAAAAATCCTCTCTGTTTTGTTAAATGAACTGTGTTTGTGTCAGTGGATCAAAATGCAGACACACGTCTATTACTTCAACTGTATTGTGTGTGTATATAAGGGCGATTTTACTCTTTTTCTGAACTATATCTGCTATAAACCTATACTGACTATAATGCAAGCATATAGTAGGTTTTTATTCAAAAACTGAAATGAATATGGTCAACACAGAGGACATCTTTCAAATGAAATATAATAATTTATACCATAGTTTAGGCCATGTTGTATACTGTATCGTCTGTGGTTATTACCTTAACACAATTCCTAATGTGTACCAGTTTTCAAATATTTTTATGGGTTTTTTTTAGTTTCTGTTAAATTGCTAAATTACTCCATAGTCAATAGTGTATAGTTTTAATAAATGGTGATGTGTGTTATGTTTGCATAATAGACATATAAGGTGTAATGTAAGAAGTCCCCCAGTAGAAGAGCTACTACGTCCCAATTGGCATACTATCCATACTAAATAGTATCCGAGATGATGTCTAAAATCGTAGTATCTTGAAATGAGTATCCCAAAGGTACCCAGATGATCTACAAATTCCAGTAGATTTGTGAAGTATCGATCCGTCGACACTTTTCCAGCGAATATTGCCCACAACCCCTTGGGTGAAGGAAGAGGATCTTTGTGACGGTTTGCTTCGCCGAATTCAAGAACGCATTTTAGACAGGTGTAAATGAAATGTGGAAAAATAAATCAAGGGAATGATAAAATTTAATTAGATAGTTTAAATTATATAAGGAATAATTAATGAAGAAAAACTGAAATGCAACAAGGAGTTTGTTTACAGTGACAGTGTTCTCTTCTGGGCAACAACGGTCTCTTGCATTACACGACGTGTTAGTATGTCCGAGTGCCTTTTTAAAACTTTTTTAAGAGCATACTCTTTTAATACATGCTCAAAAGTATGTACTTTTTCTTCACAAAAAGAGTACATACTTTTAGTATAAGTATGCCAATTGGGATTCAGGGCTAGTTTTGAAATGGTCTAGAACAGCCATTTTTGCTCAGTTTAAATAAGGGGTGCCAATATTTCTGAAACTGACATGCATTTTTTTTTATCTAAAATGTTATTTATCTAAAATACATCATCATTATCATCAATTTATCTTATATAGCACCGTTCCCAAGATCAGACTATACCTATAAAAATGCATATGCACAAAGCAACAGTGCTACAAATTGATCTTTATAGTCAGCATAGTGTGAAGGGATGGGTTAGCATTTGTTATGGAAGCAAAGGACAACGTCCAGAGCACTTGTGTTTGTTCTGAGAATGAAACATGAGTTTAAACATGCTTCCAAATCAGCTGCCGCTCAGTGCTGCCACTTAATAATCCGTCATTTGTTTTTATAAGCTGAGGAAGAGGGGCAAAAATGCGAACCCTGCACGGCTGCCCCAGTCATATCACCTCTGTGCCCAAATCCCATGATGTCATACGCCTGTGGCTTGGATCAGTAGCTAGTGGAAACAGATCTAAACTGGGCCTGGAGGGATCTCCTGCTGGAGGTTATAACGTGGCGCAATGTGACAGGGCTTTACAGCAGCTTAACACATGTTGGCAGTGCTGGTGTTTCTGAGGCACGTACTGCTAAAAGCTCTGTGTTTGATGTGCCACTATTACACGCTGATCCTTTTTTCACACTGCAGTGCTACATCGCTAGTGTGTCAATCTGCTAATAAGAACTCAAATCCAAATGTGAATCAGATGATGCTTTGAGTTTGCGCGATAACTGTGACCAGCTCGCATCACTGTTACATGATAAAATAGTGATATGATAGTGATAATGCTGATATGACTCTCATCTCAAAGTGTTGCTCCTTCCGTCTTTTTTTTGCAGTTGTTTTTGACTCCTCGTATCCTTTCTGCGTCCTCTCTGTATCATGCAGTGTGTTCCTTTCCGTGCCTTAATGATATATTTAGCCAGTATCTTTTGTTTTGGTCTCTATAGGACTTCTGAATCACATGGGCATTATGGGAACCAGAGTCATCCTGTTACTGCTGGTACTGTGTGTTTGCGGTGTATCCTGCATCCTGCGTTCGGCTCCCAGAGTGGCTTTAGCTTTTAAAGGTAGGCGCATACACATATATAAACCTTTAATAAACAAACACACACCTGTACTATTGTAAAACAACTACTGTTCTCTGGCTCTGCCTCTTTCATTCCGAGGCATTCATTCATCTGCCTGCAGGCATGCACGCACACATTCAGACACACACACACACACACACACACACACACACACGCACACCATAATATAGCGTAGTTCCTGTAATTTGCTCGACTGTTGCTAGAAGAGAACAAAAGGTGGATGTTGTCACCAAGACTTGCGACGAATACTCACTGCGTAACACACTCTGTCTATGTTCATTGTTAAACATCCCAGGAAATTATAATAATAGCAACATGCAATATGAGATGAGATATGAAATGTGGAAACAGTGACTTTAATGTTTATTTGGGTTTCCTTAACTACAATTTGTGTGGCACTTTTTTTTTCTTTGCATCACTACTCCACATGTTTTTTTTGTTTTTTATTGTTATTATTTATTTCCTGCATCCTATTTTTTCCCAGGAGTTTGTTCTTTTGTTTAATTATTAACCCATGAGAGGGAAATGCTATAGTTTTAAATTTCTGTTGAAGAATTTTAGAAATTCACAGATAAAAGGCTTTCACAGATTTAGTGTGAATGAAGCTTTGATTAACCTGTCAGCATGGACAAACACACATACACACACACACACACACACACACACACAATGCACAAAGACTTCTGATTAGCACAATATACTGTAAAAAGACAGAGAGATGAATGCTTTTAAATGTGTACTCTTGTGTAAATAAGACTTGTGTGAGTGAATCATGAAAGAGGAAGCTCAATTAACTCCTGTTCTGACATTTCAGACTGCCACAGATAACTATGGGAAGGGAAACAAATACATTGCCACTGCAGCAATGCTTCATAATTATATCAGAGATGTTAAAACAGCTCTGCCCACTTTGTATGATTAAAGAGTGTTGTGTGAATAAGAAAGTAGGCTTACCCTGAAAACCAGTTGATCACTTATTTTAAACAAACTGTCATACCTGTCGATTATCATCTAATTCAGAGCCAGTATCAATTATATTACAAACTTGTTCCACTAAAACCAGGGAAAACCCTTCATCAGGAAAACCCTGGTGGCCTGGGAAAACCCTTCAGCGGTGAAATTTAGATTTTGACATTTTCTACTGCATATAGTTCTGAGCGATACAGATTTTCCGCAAATTAAATATATCTCAATCACATGCAAAGTTGTAGCATTTTAAAATCTGGTTACACCCCAAAAATGAAAAAGGAGAAATATGTGCCCCATCCATTCATGGACATTTTGAATATGATTATCTTGCTCATGCCTGACATTCACTATGTGAGGAAATCATGCTTAAGTAGACTGATTGTTTTTACCATTATGTTTGTTGAATTGGCTCCTAACCCAAAATAATCTTTGCATGAAGATAGACTAACAAGATCAGAAAGTATAGTATATAATAACATTTCTATGTTATTTTGATATAATTATGAAGCTTTGATGCGGTAGCAATGTATTCGTTTCCCTTCCCACAGTTATGTGTGGCAGTTTGAAATGTCAGAACAGGAGAAATTGAGATTTGTCTTTTACGAATCACTCACATAATTCTTATTTAAACAGTAGTGTCTTATAAAATATACACTCACCATCCATTTTAATAGGAACACCAGTACACCTGCTTACTTATGCAGTTCTCCAATCAGCCAATCATGTGGCATCAGCACAATACATAAAATCATACAGATACAGGTCAAAAGCTTCAGTTAACATGCACAGCAAATATCTGAATGGGGGAAAAGTGTGATCTCTATGACTTTAACCGTGGTATGGTTGTTTGTGCCAGATGGGCTGGTTTGAGTATTTCCGAAACTGCTGATCTCCTGGGATTTTCACAGTTTACAGTTTACACAGCAAAAAAAGAAAAAAGAAAAAAAAACAAAAACATGACAGTTCTGTGGGTGGAAACGCCTTGTTGATATGAGAGTTCGGAGGAAAATGCCCAGGTTCCTCGTGGTCTTTCAGTCTGCAGACCCTCCCATCACAGGTTGTTTTTTTTTGTTCATTTTTCATACCATTCTGTGTAAACTGTAGATACTGTGGAATCTAGAGTTATAGATTTTCACACTCATAGGTGTGAAAATCCCAGGAGATTAATAGTTTCTGAAATACTCAGCCAGCCCATCTGGTACCAACAACCATGCCACAGTTAAAGTCACAGAGATCACACTTTTTCCCCATTCTGATGTTTGCTGTGAATGTTAACTGAAGCTCTTGACATGTATCTACATAATATTCTGCACTGCGCTGCTGCCACATGATTGGCTGATTAGATAACTGCATGAATGTGCAGGTGTACAGGTGTTTCTAATAAAGTGGATGTTGAGTGTGTATATTTACCGTATATACTCATAGGTTTCTTAACATGAGGTTTCTTAAATTGCTTACAGTGGGCCGGATAAACCACTAATATGATTAAAGGGTGACAAATGTACCCTTTTAATACTAAAATAAGGCAGTGATGTTTTGTTTCATACTTGCACTTCATGTTAACACTTTTGACTAACACCACAGACACAACAGATGACTTGGTTTGAATTTGATGCAGGGAGAAAAAGTTTCTCTGTCCATTCTGTTTTGGTTGTCAACTTTTTAAACAACCGATATCATCTGTTTACTAATCAGACATCTAGCCCTGTCACTAGTGTCTGATCCAATGAACTGCCAATAGCTAAATACTTAACATAAATACACATGATTGGATAAGCTACAACAAAGGAACTTGCACTATGGTATTTTTACCATATGTTAATCAGTTCTGTTACAGTATTCAAGTACTTTGTTTGGTCTGCTGAAATACTTTGCTGCGTCCACATCTACACAGCCCCCAGCTCACGACTATTATAGGCATAAAAACCCAATTTCGGCCAAAACCTGATTTTTTCTTCTTTTTTTGGATGTTTGCCAGAGTTTAGCCACAGTAACATCCATTGGGGTTTCCCAGACCTACACACAAATATACTCTACTCAGTGACCACTTACTGGCTGTAATCCATCTGCTGCTCTGCACAATGTGCCAGGCCCACTCTACCCCATTTGTGAAAAGAGACCATTATATGATCACATATTTGGCTGGTGGATCGTTTTCAGTACAGCACTGACATGTGAAATGACTCTGTGCTGGTACAAAAGGTTCAGGCATTGCAGTGTTACAGGGCTTTTTAAATAGACACACCTACCACCATAGTGCACTTTATATGTGTAGTCATTTTTTTGCCACGCAGAATATAGTATGTTAATTCTTCTAGCCCTCATCAGTGTCAGTTTCCAACCATTGTGGTAGAGGAGGGCTGGCAAATTGTGTATGGAAACGGCTAGGCTACAGCTAGTAAGTGTGTCCCAACAAAGTGCACCTACACCTAAAAATATGGTCAGAGCTTGAGGTTACCAAATAAACTGGCGACTGAGTGTATGGTCTGTTGGGAAAATGTCAGCAGCTTGTCCTTTGCTGTGGGTAGTATTGCTGCCTCACAGCTCTGGGCTCCCTGGTTTGATCCTGGGCTCGGGTTTCAGTCTGTCCAGAATTGATGACTCTAAACTACCCCTAGGTGTGAATGAGTGTGTAAATGTGTGTGAATGGTGTCCTGTGATGGATTGGAGTCCTATCCAGGGTGTATTTCTAGTGTTCCTGGGATAGGCTCCAGATACACCACAGCCCTGACCAGGATCAAACAGTTACTGAAGATGAATGAATGATTGAATGAATGAATCAGTGAACCACTCTCCTTTGCTTATATGTAATAATTGCAGTGTGCACTTTGTTTAAGTGGCCTGATCATTATTTGGGTAAATTTGTGTTGAAATTTGCTATGCCTCTGGATTTTGCCAGATCTTTGAAGCAATTCATGTGGTCGTTCTTTCCAGTAACTGTTTAGACAATAAACCACTTCTGTGGGGCTCACATAAACCATATTCCCTGTCCACTCACTAGTGAACTTATTTTCAATGTAATTGCCTCTTAGGTCATAGTATAATGTTAGTATTTGATATGTTGCTATTAGAATGTTTTGTATTGCTGAAGTCGGGGTTAAACTAGATATCTTCATCTGGCGTTAAGTTAATGATGATCTCATTCTTGCCATATACCCTGTTCTGTCCAACATGGTGAGACATATGAGAAAGTTAAGAAAGGATGAATCAGGTTGCCTCCTTCAAACTAAACTACCACTGCAGTGTAGTGAAGTGCTTTCAACAGCAAAAACTTGTTGGTAATTTTACTGAATTGTCAGGAGCTGTGAGAAATAAGCTGCAACACAGCACGGAAGCATTAGTGCCTTTGACCCAATTCTCATGTTTTGAGTTTTTCGACAAACCACAGTGCAGACCATGGGATTTACAGGAAACTGATGTGAACGTTTGCGCAGTTATTGAGAAAGATACGTGACATTTCTTCAAATCACATGCATGTTTGTACATTTTATACACCACACCTTAATGAAACTTGCATGAAACTCTGAGCTACTCGTGCTCAGTGGAATTGGCTGAGCCTGTATTTCAGCTGAAACTCATCTGTGGCCTTTGGCTTCTTTCTCATCTCATCCACTCACACTGTTCTTGCCCAGGCTGCTGTATTCCTCTTCCATGAAAACAATCTTTCTAGGATCGATTGCCCATTTCTCCCCTCCTAACCTCTGCACCCAGTGTACTCTCCTCCCCTAGAGCAAGAACAGTGGGCCGGAAAAGACCAATTCTCTGCTTGCCTCTTGTGTGTTCGGTGTTCTCAGAGATGGATTGTTCATTGTTTGCCACAGGGATGACCTTTGTCTCGAAGGCATCTGAAGAGGAGGAAGGCTGTTTGCAAAACTCAACTGAATGCGCTCAGTGGAAGACTATAATATACAGGGGGAGAGCAAATACCTAAACAAACTCAAATACAGGATGCTTCCCAAAAGACATGGTTATATGATACGTATAAATACGTGGCATGCCAAATTTACACACTGGAAAAAAACAATTGAGCCCAACGTGACTCCAAGTAGAAACCCTATTCCTCTTGTTCTTTAAAAAAAAAAAAACAATAATAGATATTTTAAAAAAAAAAAAAAACACCAACAACAATGAAACATTTATTTCAATTTATTGATTTACTTTGTAGAAATTATAGCAAGACATAAGTGTTCCAACATGTGAATATAATTGAATTTTTAAACATTTTGGGTTATGTAATATATATATATATGCATGCTCACACACATTACATAAGGATGACAGTGTAAATTGTTATTGTTTTGTCTTCTGGGAAAAATGTAAATATCTGATGTAGCTTCTGAAGGCCAGTACTAAATGAAAAAATAAGATCTTTAAACAAAATAATAACAATTTTCACTGTCATCCTGTTCAAAAGTTTATACCCCCCGGCTCTTAATGTATCGTGTTGCCTTCTTGAGCATCAGTGAATGTTTGCACCTTTCATAGTAGTTGTGTACGAGTCCCTCAGTTGTCCTCAGTGTGAAAAGATGGATCTCAGCATCATATGGTCACTGTTGGAAAGGGGTCAAATATGCAGAAGATGCTAGAAAAGCAAATAATGTGCAGGACCTGGAGGATTTTTCTGAAGAACAGTGCACACTAAATCAAAGTATATAATAAAAAATATAATATATAATATAATGGCTTTAATCCCTGTTGAAGTCCAGGTCAGCCATTTAGCATTTTATTTTCTACATGGTTACGCGAATAATATTACAGGCCCAAGTCTAATGCTAGCTCATGTGGAACATGCTGACATGCAAATATCTAAAAATAGAGTCAGTTTGTTCTAAAGCAGTTACATTTTTCCCCTCCTCTGTCTAACGAGTTTCTAGTAACAACCCTGACAAGATCTGTTCCATAACTCGGGTCACCGTTGTACCTCTTTGTTTAGCATATCCATATATGGTTGTGATTTTGTGCTGAACTCTGAGCAGTGTCCACTTTCAACTACTTGGGATTTGCCAGCATTTGCATGTCCTGTGTTTATGGTGAAGGAAGGAGGATGGAAGCAGACTGTTCGGGAGCCTCCTCTCTCCTACCCACCCTGTCCTGTCTGCCCAGAGATCCGGTCCTCTTATTCTGGTGGCATGTCCAAATCGTGCTGCAAAAAATCTCTTTTTAGAGACATTCAGGGTGTCAAGTCATACACACATTTCCTGACTTCTCTGTAAACCAAACATCCTTACTCATCCATTATTGATGACCTCCAAAGGAAGGGGAAGCTATCAGAACATGGATCCAGAGAAGCCTTGTCTATTTTAGGCAGCAGCATTTATACACAAGCAGGCATTTATATAATGAAACCGCGTGACACGAATATATGTGACATATAGACAAATATATGGTACATGTGTGCCAGAAAGCTTTAAATTATCTTGGTTCAAAAGCACAGGTTTGGGTTTCACCCAGGTTGGGATCACCCAGAATGCACTTTTTTATTTAGAGCAACTCTTCACAGTGAGTCAGCGCTTAAAATATTACTCTTACAACTCATAACAGCTAATCAGGTCCAGTGAAACAGCTAAAGATTAACTTTAACCCACTTGCTTACGTTTACTTCTGTTACACAAAGAACACTGTGTTCAGGAAAAGACAGCAAGGAACAATGATGTCAGGTTCTGCACAGTGTTTCTGTTTCGTGTATACGGGGTGTAACTGAAGCCCTTAAGCATATAAACACATGTAAGATGAGAACAGTAGTCATCTGATGCATAGAAAGGCTACTCTTCAAAATAGTGTGATGGGAATATAAGCATTTTTTTAAATATTCCTTTATCATGTCAGTCTTTCAGGATGATTTTTGCATGCGGAACAAAAGTAACAGGAAGTATTTAATTTTTAATATTGTGTGTGTTGAGTGGATGTTAGCCAAAGTGTTGACAGTTATCTGAAATTGTTAACACGCGCTGAACTATTGGTATTTTGTTGTTAAGACCTTTTGATAACCTTAATGATTATACCGTATGTCTGAATGTCAAGAATAATGACGAATGTCTGAAAGATCATCTCTGAGACAGACATCCAACATATTGTTAGTGTTTTTGTTCTTTCCCTGAATGAAATATCAACCAGACAATCTATTGCTGAGTAAAGTGAACTTTGCCTCCTAGAATTTCTGCTTCATGCTCTCAGAAATGAATTTGAATTGATTTTTGCGAGGAGAGTTCCCAGAGGTAACAGCTTGAGAATAACAGTTTCTTGCTTATGCTTTGAGATTCCCAAGGACATGAAGTTCACAAGCCTGTATTTACTACGCAGTACTCTAATGCGCAGTGGATATAAAAACTGCCAGGAGAAAATGAAGCGCAGACTGAGACATAACCTCCTGCTGGAGGTTGAAATATGAAACGATAATCTATTTCAATAATTTTATTTAGAAATGTATTATTATTTATTAGATAAAATTTGTTAACTTGCCTGTATTGGGGGGGCATGCGGGCTGAGTGTTTAGTACGTTTGCCTCACACCTCCAGGGTTGAGGGTTCAATTCTTTCCTCCACCCTGGGTGCGCTGAATTTGTATGTTTTCCCCATGCTTTGGGGGTTTCCTTCAGGTTCTCTGGCTTCCTCCTCCAGTCCAAAGACCTGCGCTGTAGACATTTCCAAATTGTCCATAGTGTTTGAATGGGTGTGAGTGCGATTGTGTCCTGCGATGAGTTGGCACCCTGTCCAAGTCCCCTGGCATACGTCCCCTGCGACCCTGTGTAGTATAAACTGTAAACACAATGGATGGATGAATGGAACTTGCCTGTATTCTCAGTTTTTAGTTGACAAATTGCTTGAACCAAATAACTGTAATCACTATTTTATTTATGATTTATTCAGAAAGCCACATTAACTCATAATGCAGTCATCATTAATGAAATTTCTCGTGTCTGTCTCTCTATTCCTCACCAGAACTAATGGACACCCGGACAGCAAGACCATTCAGCTTATCCTTCAACACCAGCGATTACCGGATCCTCCACATGGACCAGGATCAGGGTCGTCTTTACTTGGGCAGCCGCGAGTACCTCGTCTCCCTGGACATGCAGAACGTCAACAAGGAGCCTCTCATTGTAAGAAGCGCTGGTACATGTCATCTGTGATAACATTAGTGAGATGACTTACCTGTTATATTCATCTCATTCATGCTACATGGTTGTCAAGAGTTCCAAACTTGCTGATCTAGAATTATTTTAATGAATAGGGAAAAAAAAAACCCTATGTCAAACCTGTGTATTCAAGGATAAAGGTTTCCCTATTCTTCTCTTACAGATCCACTGGCCTGCTCCGACACAGAGAAAGGGAGAGTGTCAGATGACAGGGAAAGGAAGGCATGTGAGTCTGCCTCTTTTAATGACTACACCTAGAACACTATGTTTCTTATTTATTTATTTATTTCGCAAAAATACATTTTATTTGAGTTTTGATTAGACAATGCAAAGTGCAAAGATTTGCATTCACTATGATTTCTCACCAATAAAAGGTAGTTTGTACAAAAAAAAAACAATTCCAAAATAATAAAAATGACATTTTGGTGTATACGACAACAAAACAAAACAAAACATACTATGAAATCATACAATAAAAAAATCCTTGATGCTAACTTCTGAATAGGTTTAAAAAAAATTTTTTTTTTACAATTATATGTGAACACGTCTCTGAATGCAGCGGGCCAGATTTACTAACCTGTTTGTGCCTGTTTTTATGCATAATTAGGTTGCACTGTGCGAGGAAAAACCTTGTGTGTTATGTAGGAAACTGACCTATAAGCCAAACTAAGCAACATGCATGTGGTAACACGCAATAAAGTGTTCTTCTCTTCCTCATACATATGCATTTGAGGGAGGATCAGGCAAAACGCAGGAAGTTGGTACAAAAACACAGTGTGAGGAAATGGATTACATATTCGGTTCAGTGTACTCAACTTTGGAAAATTTGTGCTTGCTCCTTTCGCGTTTAGTTTTGTCTGTCTCTGTAAATAAATAAGGGCCCATGTGTGTTGCTATGAGCTTTATGTTGCCAGGTGTGTGGTTTTACTGTTTAACCAGGCTACTTTTGAATTGGTAGCATAGACAGATTTAATTTATGACTAAATCTGTAACAACATGAGTCTGTTTTAGGACCTTAGTGAAACGTACTATATGTCTTGGTGAATCGTCTTTTAATACTGCTTTTCAGTTGAGCTGCTTTGTCACGCATATCTAAACAACCTTGCTCTTAGCACATACATCATGAACGCATCAGTTTTCCCTTACATCTCACAAAGAAATTCAACACACTAAACATGACTTTTGTGACTTTTACTAATGTTATGGTCTAAGTTAATTACAAAAATGGAGTGCAGTTTGATTGCACACTTATACAAACTAGCTTATTCTGTACACAGCTGTCTTTTCATTAAAAACAATTGGTAATTAAATGGCATATTAGCTGTATTAACAGCCTCCATGCCATTTACTTGTCCTGACACAAAAGCCTTTATTTTTAAAAACTAATTAGTAATTATCATTACTAGGCTTTTGGGGAATTAGTAACTATGGGGGAAAATATATTTTCACAAAGGCCCAGTTGGTATTGGATAACGTTTTTGTTTAAATAAATAACATTATCATTTAAAAACTGCATTTTGTGTTTACTTGGGTTGTGTTTGGCTTGTCTTAGATTTTGTATTAATTTCTGAAACAATTTAGTATGATATATACACAAAAATATATATACTTTTTCACAGCACTGTATTTGTATGTATTTGTTTCCCAGGGGGAGTGTGCCAATTTTGTGCGTATGATCGAGCCATGGAACAGGACTCATCTGTACACGTGTGGCACTGGAGCTTACAGACCCATCTGTACCTTCATCAATAGAGGCTGGAGAGCTGAGGTACACACCTATACACACATTTATGTACATATACACAGACAAGCCCAGCCTATAGCTGAATTATTAAAACCCCCTCCAATGCTCCCCTCCCTTTTTCTGTGTAGGACTACCTCTTTAGGCTGGTCTCTGGATATGTGGATTCAGGAAAGGGTAAATGCTCCTACGACCCAAATCATGAAGATGTGGCTGCTCTTATCAGTGAGTCTATTCCAGAAAAGTACAACTACAGTTTGTGTTCTGATACATAAAGCACATGCTAATGTCCAATTTCCTCTTTTTCATTCCTTACTATCCTGCTCATTTCAGATGGCAACCTGTATGCTGGTGTGCATGTGGACTTCATGGCCAATGACCCAGCTATCTTTATGACGATGGGGAGCAGGCCCGCTATTAGAACAGAACAGTATGACTCCAGGTGGCTCAATGGTAAGTAAATACAACTGACTAGGTGTGTAACACAATGACACGGTCTGTATCTATATCTGTGTAGTGCTCCAAATATCTATATCTGTACTTTGAGTTAAACCCTACCAATAGAACAAACCCTACCACTAACCAACAGAAACACTGGGGGAAGAAAACCTCATTGTAGAAATGCCAGCACTGTCAGCATATTGTGAATTATGATTCTGACAGTTCCTCAACCTCAGCTACATCACATGTGTCCATAATTGGTCTCAATTAATCATGCTTGTGCACTTATTAGGTTTGTTTTTACCTACCTGAGATATTATTCTAACAAAATTAGTTGTTTCTGTTTAACACAATATTAACAAACTAGTAGTCTAATTTAAACAACAGCAACCCTGACTGGGCAGTTACAAAGGATTCTGTATCACAGTATCACAATATCAGTATTTGTATAAGTTTTGAACATGTTATCTGTTTAATCCGAATAATGTATTCATATTTGGTTACATGCCTAGAACTGACTGAATTATTTTTTCATGAATGAATGAATGAATAAAATTTAAATTGTGAAAATGGAAAAAAATTAAATGTGAATCAGACATTTGTTGCATTGTTATAAATGGAACATCATCATCATCATCATCATCATATTATTATTATTATTATTATTATTATTATTATTATTATTATAAATTAAACAATTAAATACTTTGTCCTTCTTTCCTTCTTTGTTTCTCATGTTCTCTCTGTCTCTATTTTAGAACCAGTTTTCATTCAAATAAAGCAGATTCCTGACAGCTCGGAGAAAAATGATGACAAGCTCTACTTTTTCTTCCGGGAGAAGAGTCTGGACTCTGGAGGGACAGCAAGCCCCAGCGTGTTGGCCAGAGTGGGGCGAGTGTGTCTGGTGCGTTCCTTCAAAAAACCAAACACCACTGGTTAAGGATATACTCCATGATCTTAATCATGGAGTATTTAATCATAGAGCACAGAAAATGAATGAATCCGACACCTGAATTGTTATAAAGATAAAGGTTGTAGATATATTGCCCACCTGACATTTTATGAACAACCTTTTAATTGCAAAAAGAAATAATGCCTGGCTTCATGAAGCATCATTCACAGCATTTAACTTATGAACAATAGAATCTCATCCATAATGTGAAATTTACAAAGCTGCCTGGAATTGACAGATCGTTAGATAGAATGGAGTTAATTCTTCTCAAATATCAGTGTTTTATTACAGAAGAATAAAGTGAGTGTGAATGTGTTTGTTTTACCAGAATGATGAGGGAGGTCAGAAGTCTCTAGTTAACAAGTGGACAACATTTCTAAAAGCCAGGCTGGTGTGCTCCGTGATGGGTGAGGATGGTGTGGAGACCTTCTTCGATGAGCTGAGTGAGTAAATTAAACACACATTATAATTTAACGAGTAGGATATCCCTATGGTACTGTCCCTGCTGGAAAAAAAACCTGCCTGGACCAGTAAGATGGTTTTAGCTGGTCAGCTTTGTTGGTTTAGTGGAGCTCTGGACACTTGAAGGCTTGTTCAGACTGGTCAGGATGATTCAAACTGGTCTGATTTTATGGCTTTAGAGGGTTTTGGACGCTTGGTTCAGGCTGGTCAGACTGGTCCTAACTGGTAAGGTTTGAAAGTTAGAAGGGGGTTTGAACACTTCTCTGGCCAGACTCCTTCTTGCTGATCAAGCTGGCACAAGCTCCTCAGGTTTGATGGTTTTAATGAACACTCAGCCTGATTTCAACTGACCGGGTTGGTTCTAGCTGGCGAAACTGGTTCTAATTTGGTGAGACTGGTTCTAGATGAGCAGAATAGTTCCAGATGATGATCTCTGATGGTTTTTAGATGGGTTTTGGACCCTTACAGGCTGGTTATTTGGCCAGATTATTTCTTGCTGGTCAGGCGGGTCCTAGCAGCTTAGGTTTGATGGGTTTAGAGGTGTTTTGGACACTTGCAGACTGATTCTAACTGATCAGGCTGGTTCTACCTGGTAAGATTAGATGGATTTAGAGGGGTTTTGGACACTTACTGGCTGGTTCTATCAGGTTAGGCTACTTTTAGTTGGTCAGCTTAATTCTAAAGGGTCAGAGTATTTCTTGCTGGACCGGTGGATTCTAGCAGATCAGAAGGCAACCAGCTAGACCAGCCTAACAGTAGCCAGAACAGGCTGGATGATCAGCTAATCTTATACTGATCTAAGCTGGATTTTTAAACAGTGGTCTCATTTTTGACGTTGACCTGCTAATTCATATAATGCTTCTCCCTTTCAGGAGACGTGTTTATTCAGCCCACCCAGGATGAACGTAACCCAGTGGTGTATGCCGTTTTCTCCACTGCAGGGTAAGGACAAATTTAAATTTTACTCTGCATGACCAGATGAAATTGTCAAATGTGCTCAGCTTAGTTTCATATATCTGTCTCAGGTCTGTTTTTAAGGGATCAGCTGTTTGTGTGTACTCTATGGCTGACATACGTAATGTATTCAATGGGCCTTTTGCCCACAAACATGGGCACAACTACCAATGGACAATGTACACAGGAAAGATCCCCTATCCTCGACCTGGAACTGTGAGTTGCACACATTTATGCATATGTATAACAAATATTTATAATGTTTATTCTGTTTGCATTTACTGAAATTTCTGAGGAGGATTCATCTAGTAACATAGCTCTGTGTTACCCTCTAGTGTCCTGGAGGTACGTTTACACCGAGTTTGCACTCTACTAAGGCATTCTCAGACGAGGCTGTGAACTTCATTCGTGCGCACCCACTCATGTATCACCCTGTGTATCCTATACACAAGTGTCCCCTAGTGGTGCGCTCAGGCGTAGACTACAGGTTTACCACCATCGCTGTGGACCAGGTGGATGCTGTGGATGGGAGATATGAGGTGTTTTTTCTAGGCACAGGTGAGTAATCTGGCTGCAGTTCATTCATAATTCTTCCTTTTCACATACTAACCTGTTAGCAGGTGTTTATTGTAACCACACACCTAACAAGGTGAAACAAATCTGTATATTTTTCCTGCCTTTACAGATCGTGGAACAGTACAAAAGGTTATAGTTCTTCCCAAAGATCCAACCACCATGGAAGAGCTGACATTAGAGGAAGTGGAAGTTTTCAGGGTAACAAAGTCAACCGATAACTTGCTGATGCTATCAAATACCAGAATAACATTCAGACTTATATAATTTGCAATACCTTCTCCTTTTTCTACAGACACCAGTTCCTGTTAAAACAATGAGGATATCTGCTAAAAGGGTAAAACGTTTTAAAGTAGCCTTGTAGTAACATTTTAAACATTTTTCTGTGGAATAAGTAAGGAATATGACAGGACATGTTGTTATAGTAAAATAATCACTGACAGGGTGGTGTGATGCTTCACTTCGGGCCATAACCACCCCGAAATTGATTATTTTCCTATAATATTACATCCCAAAGTGTGTTATTCCTCTTAGACCACAGTAATTTTCCAATACTAATAATTTATTTTAATTAAAAGAATTAATAAAAGAATGATATTATTCTTTTTATCCATGTATAGTTATGTTTAATGTCATTCAGCATCCACAAAACAAGTTATTTTCTGTTATCACTTATATTATAGCAGCTATAAACAGTTGTTCTTTAACCATCCTGTCTTTCATTCTCTCTCTTGAAATTAATAAGACATAAAAATGCAACGTACATTACAGAGAAAACAGAAAGCGCAAACTCCTCTGTCCTGAAGACTTTCTTAATATTAACTTTCTTAATTATTAATGAAGTTTTATATAATTCTTCTCTATGTATCAATAATAACAGGAACTACCTTGTCTGGTAAATGGTTAAAAAGCATGACATTCATTCATTAATAAATAAAAAATAGCAAATCACTGTGATATTAGAGTAATAAAGCATGTTGGGACATGCTATTACAGGAAACTAATCCACTTTGCTTCAGTCGACGTCAACCACCTGGACAACATGGATGATTTTCCTATAACAGGACATGTAAAATTTTTTATTCGTTACTTAAAACTTCAAAACTGACCAATCAGAGTCAGGAATTCAATAGCGCTGTAGTTTAATGTTTTATAACATAGAATAAAAATGAATGTTAAATTAAATGTGCACTATTTCTTTTCTCATCTCTACAGCAACAGCTGTACGTATCATCAGATGCAGGTCTTACCCAGGTGTCATTGCATCGCTGTGGCGTGTATGGTAAGGCTTGCTCAGACTGCTGCCTGGCCCGTGACCCTTACTGTGCATGGGATGGAGAGAACTGCACCCCCTTCACACAGGCCACTAAAAGGTTAGTAAAGGTCAATAGAAACCCTCCACTTAAGCTGTTTAATGAATCAGGAAAATTTGTTACATTCGTAACCCTGGTTTGAATCTGGATTTGGATTTTTTTAAAAAAATTTTTTATTTTTTTAGGAGGAGCAGAAGGCAGGATGTAAAACATGGTGACCCTCTACGTCAGTGTAGAGGATTTAATGCTAAAGGTACAGCAAGCAGTGTTGAATTCTCCCTCAACTATTTTTTTAAAGGAAAGTCATACATCCTCTACATGGATTGTTTTGCTCAGCAAAAAATTGGGGTTCTGTAATGTTATTGGTACATATATGTTATTACAGTGTGTAAGTCATTACACCACAGCGCTATAGAATTTTTTATTCTGCTTAATCTTAAGGTGTTGATTCATTTCCTATGATAGCAGCTCTGACAGTAGTGCAAGGCAAATCATAGGTTTATATTAATATGATCATTGTAATATATTTTCATGTCTATAGTAACAAATTGCACAGGGACTTGTGTGGCTCCATATAAACATATTATACGTGGATAATTGTTGATGTGCAGGTGTTTATTTAGCATTTTTGGAATTCAGCGTCAGTGCTTTGTAACAGTCAGTGGTAAAAGTGTAACTTTATATTTTCCAACACAGAGGGGGTTGTGGTTTCTCAGTAATGTGTCAAGCTGTATTTATTTGTCTTATTAACTTCAAGAGAGAGAAAACAGAGAGGCAGGTGGTTTATAGATGTTATAATGTAAGTGCTAACAGGAACTAACTTGGATATTTCATAGCATTAAAAGTAACTATAAATGGATAATAAGTACAATGTGTCATTCTTAATAAAGGAAAAATGGTTAGTTTGGGGTGGTAATGGCATTGCACTACTCCATCCTAGATTATTTATTCCTATAAGTGTACACCTGGTTGTTTTTTATACTGTACATTACATATTTGAACATCATTAAGCTTTATAATAAATCATAGCTGTCATTCTAAAATGACTCTTGGTTTTCTGCCTCCACAGTGGAGAAGAGACTGAAGGAGACGGTGCAGTTTGGCGTGGAGGGAAGCAGCACGTTTTTGGAGTGTGTACCACGATCTCCTCAGGCTACTGTCAAATGGCTTTACCAAAAAGACGGAAGAAGAAAAGTGGTAAGATCCCATAAACATTATCATCATTTAAAAGGGAAACTACTGGCTTGTTCATGTATATGTTTGTGTATAAGCTAGCATGCTATGATGTTTGAATGATAACTGCGGTTTTGATTAGTAATGTTAGCATTGTATACATTCCTTTAGCATAGTGATTTATAGCTGATTTTAGAGTAGCATGTAGTGGCCATGGGTTGCACTTTCCTCTCATAGTGATAGTCTACTGTGTAATCTTTATGCAGCTGAATAGAGATGGGGAAGTATTGAGTACACCTCAGGGTGTCCTGCTGAAATCACTCACCCACTCAGATGCTGGGTTATACCACTGCCTGGCCACTGAGAATAACTTCAAGCACACTCTAGCACGTGTCTCCTTGCGCATTCTGGACCGTGACATCGCAGTGGCCCTCACTGTACCCGACGACGAGAATAAAGAGGAGTTGATGACGAGGAGTCACAAACCTGAAGCCCGTTCCCCAGCTGGCAATGTGCAACCCTTAGAGCCTGAGATGCGCATTATCCACCAGTATTGCCAGTCCTACTGGGAACAGCTCACTGATCAAGGGCAACAGCAAAGCAAACGTCCAAACCGCAGACACACAGAGGGCCACGAGCCCAGTGGAGGCTGAGACTGGCCTTCCCTCCATTCACCAACTGGTCCATTCTGTCTTCGTGTTTATGTACTTCATTGAGAGTTAGGTGAAGAGACACAGGTTTTAACAACCATATTTCATAAGAGACTCGTCTACTCAACTTTCATTCTCATTTTTGTTGCGTTCCTTGCGTTATGTTCCTTGATATGTCCTCAGCTGTCCTTAAGTCTTTTGTTGTTACATTGATTTTGGACCATATGTTGACCATTACAAATGCTCTGACCATCATTGTGATATTTGTACATTTTATGACCCAGCTGGTGTTGCTGATCCTCTCAATCTCCAGTTTTGCTGCATAATATATTTGACATTTCAACAACTGCTATAAGCTTACCAGTGTAACTTAAGTTTTAAGCACCTTAGAGTATGATTTAACTACAGATCATGACTAGACAACACAATTTTCCTGTGTGTGTATATGTGTGATCATTCATTCTGTGGGCCAGTGCAATTTCCCAGTTTCGCTGCTTGGATGCTGAAAGCATATGGTCCAGTGCAGATAATAGTAAATCAGTAGATAAAGCTGTACATATATTCTGGTTGTCCTTCCTGGTTGGAAAATTGCACCATTATTATTATTATTTTAATTTTTTCAGGAACACTACAATGTCTTCATGGGTGTCACTGTAGCTGAGTGATAATGTGTATTTATTATTAGGTTGTATATTTTTGCCTTAGTAAAGAATTTATAAAATTTATAAAAGGTGGAGGGCATTTTGCATGACAGACAAAATATATAGTTATATTTATTTAAATGTAATTATAATAACACCATGTTTTTTGTATATAGGTTTCATCACCATAGGATTGGACCTTGAAAAAATTTGTAACACTGGACTTGTGGTAACTAAAACTGCACAAGATTGTATTAGTATTAAATAGATTAGTATCGCGTTGTGTTGTTTGAATGTTCTTCCTTGTTTTTAGATATAAGGACATAATGGAAATAAAAGAGCATTGCTGCTTACAGTGTTTGTACCAGATTTATATTTCAGTATCATACAAAGTGATAAAAACATTAGCTTAACTTTTAACTTTTAATAAACAGTGAGTATATAAACAATGAACTTCAGTTACACTGTGCTTTCCAAGCCATGAAATTGTTAGCACCTTACATAGATTATGGAACGGGTATTTCACATGCTCAGTGTGATGCTCTGAGCAAATGTTTTACTTCGTGGTGAATTGGTGTTACTTGGAATGAAAAAGGGTTTCGAGTTTACAAAATGAATTCACTGTGTTGTTTCAACTTGCAGTTTAATAGTTTGTTTATTGAAAGGGCCAAATTGAAATTATTCAGTTATTGTAAATGCTTCACCAATATTACTATGTAGGTCTGCTAATGCTCATTGGGACAGAGTCCTTCACTTGATTTGAAATTAATCCCACTCATCATCATCATCGTCTTCGTCATCAAATTCATCTCCTTCATCTAGAAGAAATAATCGATCCGGGTTTACACACATGGTATTCGCACATATGAGGGATAACATGCTTTGAACTCACTTATGCGGCCACTAATGCGTATCAGTTGCTAAAATATGATAGGTACAGCTTAATAAAATAGAAAAAAGTTGACTGAATAATTGTGTACCTGATGAGTGAATGACTTTACTCCTCTTCTGCATGACCATCATAAGGGCTCCCACTATTCCCTCTCCTGTATCCAGTGTAGCAGATGGGGGTGGATCAGGGCTGGCAGTTACCTGATAACAAAATATGATGCATTACTGTAATGATATTCTTCACAATTCTTTGTGCAAAATAATCAAAATGATTATTCTCACCGTTTTGAGCTTTGCCCCTACGCGTATCTGATCCAGTAAGGCTCCTCTACCTCCTCCCTCACTGCTGGCTTTGGGAGGCGGTGGTCCCCTTTCCAATTTGGGTGCTGGGGCAGCAGGAGGTGGAGGAGGTGGAGGAGGAGGTGGACCTCCTTTACTAGAATTAGCTAATGGAGGATTTGGGACCGTGCCAGAAGTGTCCCAGACATTCGTTGGTGGAGGTGGGTAGAACTCATCTGGAAGAGGCAGTGGTGGAAAATCAGAAGATGGGGAAGGAGGGAAATCTTCAGAGAGTGTTGGAGGTGGCAGCAAATAACATTCATCATCTGGAGGTTGTGGTAAGGATCCAGTCCGTCTTCCTGGTGGAGGTGGGAAGGATCCAGAAGAATGTCCAGGAGGCATGGAGGCACTTTGATCTCTTGATGCTGGGCGTTGTGGTCCACTTCGCTCTCCGGGAGGTGCGGGTCCACTACCCCTTCCAGGAAGAGGAGGTAAGGGAGCACTACGTGAAAAAGTAGCAGATGATGGAGAGCCACCTCGATCACCTGGTGGAGGGGGACGGGGACCATCATGCCCTCCTGGAACTGGTGGTAGGGGTGCACTTCTTGATGAAGGTGCTACCTGTGAACCTGGGGGTTGGGGTAAAGGCCCTCTACATCCTCCTTTTGCCACTGGAGGTGGTGGTAGGGGTCCTGTGCGCCCTCCTGAGGGTGTGGGTGGTAGAGAGCGTACTGAAGAAGATCTAGTGCCAGGGGATGGACTTCCTCCAGGTGGAGGTGGTAAAGGCCCGAACCGAGCTTGATTGGAAAGGGGAGCTGAAGAAGATCCAGGAGGCACTGGGGGAAGAGAAGTCCGACGAGCACTAGGAGGTGGAGGTGGAGGATGTTCTGCAAGGGACAAGTTTGAATACATGTACCAAATACCATGTTTCATTTTGCCCACACAGCGAAAAGTTGTAAATCTATATTTGTTCATAACCTTACCATGCTGGTTCATTTTCTGCTTGACTGCTTCCACACCACCCGAGCGCTCAATGACATCATAGATAAGTTGTGAGGTCTCAGAGTCGTTCAAATCTGCCTCACTGATTCCAGCACGTGACAGCAGCGTCATCAAATCTGGGTCCATGCTATTGTTCTGCATACCAAGGTGCCCAACATGGCTGAAACATATAAAGCATAAACCGCTATAGAGCTTAGTCTTTCTTCTTGCTTTACAACACTGGCTGTCAAACCAAAAGAAAACATATTGTGAGAGGTCTTAAGCAGCAGATTCAGCAAAAGCTGAAGCCCAAAATATTTTCAAAACTTTTATTACTCACGTAAAACCACTAGGTGCTCCAATTAATGCCTTGGATAATTTAGAGCCCTTCTTTTTGTTCTTTTTCTCCTTCTCCTTTTTCTCTTTCTTTGATTTGGTGGGAGGTGCTTGATTCTGGATGTTAATATTTCCCAACGGAAGTACATTCTGACTTCCATACCCTAGTTTTAAAAGTTTCACCACACATAAGCAAAGAAAACTTACAGAAAACAATACAGTCTTTCAAATAACTATTTACAAATTACAAATTGTGTGGCATTGCCATGTAAATGGCACACTTATATAGCGCTTTTATCCTAATTGCTTTACACTGTCTCATTCACACACACACACTCACACACCAATGGTAGCAGAGCTGCCATGCAAGGCACTAACTTGCCATTGGGAGTGACTTGGGGTTCAGTGTCTTGCCCAAGGAATCGAACCGCCAACCCTACGATTAGTGGACAACCCGCTCTACCACCTGAGCCACAGCCACCATGTGAAGTAAAATACTTTATTGTTAATGCATTACTTACCATTTGGAGGTAGTGGTGGCAATACATCATGCTCTGACAAAAAATAAATAAAATAAAAATTTTCCAAAGTGCATATATACTCAGCAAAAAAAGAAACCCCTTTTTTCAGGAGACTGTATTTTAAAAATAATTCTGTAAAATCCAAATAAGCTTCACAGATGTTTACAATGTTTTTCATGGTTGTTCAACGAACTATACACAATTATTGCACATGCACCTATGGAACAGTCCTTAAGACACGAACAGTTTACAGGCGGTAGGCCATTAAGGTCACAGTTACAATAACCTAGGACACTAAAGAGACCTTTCTACTGACTCTGAAAAACACCAGATGAAAGATGCCTAGGGTTTCTGCTCACATGCGTGAACATGCTATAGACCTGCTGCAGGGAGGCATGAGGACTGCAGATGTGGCCAGAGCAATAAGCTGTAATGTCTGTAATGTAAGACGCCTAAGACAGTGCTACAGGGAGACAGGAAGGACAGCTGATCGTCCTTGCAGTG
>JANDJT010000190.1:20805116-20837616 GCA_024331685.1 Stegophilus panzeri | reverse complement strand
CTAATTAATGTTATGCCTAAGTCTAACCCTAACCCTAATCTCAGTAATTGAAGAAAAAATGTTTTTCCTCATGGTGACCAGTTAAATGTCCCCACATGGCCAAAACTGTCCGAGGACTATAATGATATTTGGTCCCCAAAAAGATATTTAAAACATGACCACACAACTCATTCTACCAGCACCCTGACACCCCCACCCCCCATAACCCACACAGCCAGACCAAAGCTGCCAAGTTAACAACACCTAGACTAGGGCTCAGCAAGTAATGTCTGTTGTTTTTTCTGTTTGTTTTTTTTAAATAGTTTTTAATAGTTTTGTTATCTGGTAAAGGCACAGCTTATTCTCCAGGATGTGCTGATGGTCCCTGGTAGTTTATTAGTTTAACCTACAGGCCTAAGGTTCACATGCCAAACTATAATCAATTCAATGGACATTACAACACCGGTCAGATCAGGCTCTAGACATGCAGTATTAATCAAATTTCTCATGCAAGATTTGCTTAAACCAAAGCAAGACAGCTCTGCATGCACTGTAACAAGTCTTCGCAGTGCCACAAATTTTAAATAGAGGAAGCTCTTACTGTAGTAATGTCTCCACACATATGTAAAGTATTTGTACCGTACACTAAGATGTTTTCTGTTCTTCTAACTCCAGCAACATTTTGTACAGCATAGATTTACGAAAAAAAAGTCAGTTTTAGTTTTCAGTATTATACGGTAAACTTTTTCAGAAATATGCCTCACGATTCACGCGCTGAAATTGATACTAAAGCCTCAACGAAAAATACTAACATGAAGAGAAGTTGCAAACGAGTAGAAATAATCATTAAGACAGCCAGCGTGTTAGATTATGCGTGCGTTACAGGTTTTAGGATGTAATGTTTGGCAACTGACCTACAGAGGAGGCTTAAGAAGAACTTCCTTATTACGAATGAACTGTCATAAAATGGAGTGAGCTTTTTGTTTTATTTTTTACTAAATAATATACACTGTTATATTAGCCAATGTAACGTGGTTATTCTTTGTCATTTTATAATGATCACATCGAATATCAATATATTGATATATCAAATATTTGATCTTCATAGACACAGAAACATGAATAATTGTGCTAAAAATCAGCACAACCCTTCTATCCGATGTTTTTCTCTCAGATCACACACATCCCAGCATTTCCTCACCAGTTAACAAAGGGGATGTAAAAGGCTCAATATTATAATAAACCATTTCTCTTTAGACTTTGGCCAATCTGGAGAATCCCCTCATTTCTGAAGATCACTTTCAAATTCATTTTAAGAGAATACATTATTTCACAAGAGAATGTGACGATATTACTTTATATCTTTATAGCTTTATATCTTCATCCAGAATTCCACATCCATTACTATATAAACATACATGTGGCTTATAGTTATATTTTCTTCACAGTCTTTGAACCAGGTTTGTCCTTGTGTCTTGCAGCAAACATCTAAGATCAAACTACTGACTCTGGCTTCATCTGCTCACATACCATTTATTATTATTATTATTATTATTATTATTATTATTATTATAGTTATATAAGAACTTACTCCATCCCCATAGACATGAGGGAAACCACAACCAAAATTTATTATTACTATTAAAATCAACCTTACCATTTATTATTATTATTATTATTATTATTATTATTATTATTATTATATTAGGTCCTGCTTAAACCCACTAAGCATAAGTGTACAGTTAGCTTTCTTTTATTTCTTCCTTTTTCATATTTATTTATTTTTAACATTAGCAGTATTTGATGCGTGTCTCTGTTCCTTCAGCTGATGCTAAAACAGGAGAGGTTATAGTCCTTTGCAAGAGGCTGGAACGTTGTGAGTTCAAATCCCATAACTAACACAGAGCCACTGTTTAGCACTTGAAAAAGGCCCTTAATGAACAACTGGTCAGCTTTGTGCTTGGATCTTTTCTGCTGCATTCATGAGTCACTTTGAAGGAAAGCAAGTAAATAAACTAAATGAGAATGCAATATTCATAATACACCAAGACTAAAAACATTGTACCTCTCTCCCTGTAATCGGGAACACGGAATATCTGGTTATCTTAGGAACCAGAAGAGAGCAAAAAATAGACATTTTGGAAAATTGGGATGCATGATGGTCAGGCTAAAAATATATGAAAAATGTCACTAAACTTAATCAAGAGCTCAAAAATGAAACATCAAAAATCAAAATAAACATTTTCTGTAAATATAACTAATTAGCTGGAATTAGTGACACATGAAGCTTTTTGAAATTATTGTTAAATACATGTTTTAATGATCACACTGATTTGGTGCTTATCTTTATTCATCTAAAATCTACAACCAGATTGAATTCAGAGCAGGAAATGGTTTTCAGAGCAGTTTTCATTGTAGTATGAAGATCAACACTTATACAGAAGATCCTGTCCCCCAAAAACCCGCCTTGAGAGGCCAGTGTACTTACCACACACCTCCTGCCCAGCAGATCCACCACTCTTTCATTCTCCTGAGGAGTGAGCAAACGGCTTCCCAAGTTCTCCTGACTTTTCTCTTTTGATCTGCGCTTCATGACCTCCCAGTGGCCTGTAAAAACTACTTTACCTTAACCGTAAAAGAAAACGGAATCTCTCTCTCTCTTTCTCTCAGTTCAGCAGACCCCACACAACACAAACAGGTTTCTCTTCCTACTTTGTATAACAGTGTAGAGTGGCTTCTCACAGGAAGTGGACAAGCACAGTGGGGTTTTTTTTTTCTTTTCTATTTTGCACACACTCACTTGTACCATTGCTCACAGACTGAGGTTTTACTATTAGTTACTTTAAGATGTCACAGTAAGGCCCAAAAGTATCAAAAAAAATTTTTTGGACATGCAGAAATGTCATTTTAACCTTCAAGTAGATTAGAGCCACCATATTTATAAACTTTATAACATGAATTATATCTCAAACAGAAAGTTTTGCTACTGACTCAGAATGATGAGGGAAACAGGAAGTGCCACTGAAATAACAGGAAGCGTCACTAATATAAAATAAAGTTGAGATGGTTTCCCGAGACATGAAATTTGCAGTTTCTGAACTCTCCATCTCCCAGCGTTGCTGTTATGTACGTATGCAAAACACATACCAGAGTGTTACCCCAGAGGGAGCTGTAGTATCGTTTCTCTTCTAATTTACTTTAAGATATAGGTTTGAAAACTGATAGGTAGGTTAGACCACAGCATTTGTATTTTTTTTGTTTTGTTCTAACACACACACACAAAACGTGCACTGCATGCACTTGCTCCACACACCTCTAGGCTCCCTTATTCAGTGCACGAGCTTGGGTAGCTCCCTGTGTGGAGTTTTGCATGTTCTCCCCATGTGCATGTGAGGCTCTTTGAGGTTCTCTGGTTTCCTCCCACCATGCAAAATCATGCCAGTAGGTCGAGTAGCTATTCTAAATTGCCCTTAGGTATGAATGAGTGTGTGAACGTGTGTGTGTTTGTGTGTGTGTGTGTGTGTGTCTGTGTCTGTGATGAAATTTTCTCTCAGCTTTAAATATGCTTAAACCAGCCAGGACCAATAAATACCTTGTTCAAGTATGAAACTGGTTTAGTGTTTAGCGCTTGATTTCTTTCCATTTCTATCTTGGAACGGAAAGTAAACCATGATTAGATCTGAAAATAATTTGAACAAAAAATATATATATATCACAGATTCTCCACTAAATGTTCAAGCCTTGCATACACTATAATTATTAGAGGGTATGAGTTTGTCAAGTGATATTGTCCCTTGACTATTCTGTGGAAATGGAGCTCTTTCTTAAAAGGCTGGAGGGCTCTCCATAAAACCATTAAGGGTTGAACCACAGTGGACCAATTAAAAAAATCCTTTAAGTTTCTAGATTCTATTTATTTATTTATTACCCATTTATAATACATGTACACCTTAATTGCAACCTGCTTTACATTTAGTGACTAAAGCCAATACATGGCTAGTCAATCAAACACACCCAAACTTATTTATACACGTATCTGTCTAGCATAGGAATCATTCGTGCTGCGTTCTGATAAGGAAAATATGAGCATTTTTTCACACAAATACTCAACCTTGAAAAAATACTTCACATCCCATTGCGCTATGGGATTGATCTGCTATATTATATCTGCAACACTATATTTTCAATGTTTACACCAGGAAGACAGTGTGGACAGCATTGTTTGGTTTGGCGGTGACTGTGTGATGTGCTTGGAAAGAGCTTGTAAGAGAAAGAACTTGACATGGATGAATTTTGAAAGAATACAAAGATGAAAGATTTGGAGAAAATCAGTGAAATAAATGAAGTCAGTCCTTATGTACAATCCAAAAAAAAATTATAGGTGACACGAAATTCATGTGGAATTCACAGGGCTTACAGATGCGCAATCTGGCAAAGTGACAAACTCATTCATCCAAGCAAAGATTATCTACATAACAAATCTTCTTGTCTTGTTTGTCCATCGAAGTCGAGTCGATGAGGACCACAGAGTGTCATCAGTTTAAGTGAGAGTGGGTTCGAGATGGCTGATTAGTGCAATCCAAGCCCGGAATCCGACTGCCGACCTGGTGAAGAGGAGATACCGGCCTTGGACTTGCGAAGAAGACGTTTCTCTGCAGCATAACGCAATCTCATTTGTTTGTAGGCTGTTGCACCATCATGAACTCGTCTTCCCCACACTGAGCGATCACCGGCGATGCTCTCCCAGTTTTCAGCATCTATGTTACAGTTCTTGAGAGAGGCCTTGAGGGTATCTTTGAATCTCTTCTTTTGATCCCCCAAGAGATTGCTTGCCGTGATGTAGTTCGCCATAAAACATCTTCTTGGGTAATCGTTTGTCGGACATGTGCACAACATGGCCAGCCCATCTGAGTTGTACATACATAACAAATACTTAGCTTTCTAGCTACATGATCCTCAGTGTATACTCAATCTGTAGTCGTTTCACCGAGGACAGCTTTAACACCTTTTGGCAGAAAGTAATGAGTTTCGTAAGTCTCATAGATTTCTCATAGAGCAATGATAAAACTAAATGCAGTTCAGAGTAGTACTGGGACTTGTGATCACATTGGACCCAAAAAAAAAAAAGTTGTAGGAGTTATAATTATATAATTATATAATTATAATTATACAATTATAATCCTTATAATTACTTTATCCTGGTTAGATTTGCGATGGTTTAAATGACTAATTTAATTCATTTTACCAAGTTCATTTAAGCAGTACTGCACAAGCATGAGTGTGAGTATACTGAATACCGGCACATATTCAGAATAACTGCATGATTGTGAGTGTATAATTTTGTTTAACAGTTCTATATACAAATTGAGATAGAGTAGCTGAGATTTCAGACACACAGAAGAAGCTACACTCACTTTATAGCACGTCAACTACCTGGATATCTAGCTCACATTGATTTGTACATTCCCGTTAAAGATGCTTCAGGTAAAATTGTCGTACCCTTCTTCCTTTTCATCTTCACCTGACAAGCTTTCATATTTTAAGTCAAAAGTTACATTCGTGAAAAGTATCGTTTGCCATGTCCAGTGATAATGATGCTAAGTCTACTGTAGTAACTGTTTCTAAATAAGAAGTGCAGTTTAATGTGGTGAACAGACAACCCTAGTGATATATTTACATTTTACAGCATTTGGCAGACGCTCTTATCCAGAGTGACTTACATTTATTTCATTTATACATCTGAGCAGTTGAGGGCCTTGCTCAAGGGCCCAACAGTGGCAGTGCTGGGGTTTGAACTCACAATTTGAGCTGAACAGTAGTCCAGCTCCTTAACCACTGAGCTACCACTACCCTTCACTGTATTACCCACACAGTGAAGCATCCCAGTGCGGTTATACTAAATATAAGCACTCTTAGAACACTGCTCGACCAATCACATTAGTGGATCAGAATGAACTGATGTATAATAGAAAATATTATACACACATCCTTAAAAAAAACTGTCCCCCACAGACCTCTAGTTCAGAGCTAACTTTAGCTATCAATTTAACACACTTTAAACACAGTGACTGAGCAGTGGGCATCAAACTTCAGTGTGCACTTCCAGTGTGTAACATACTGTAGATGGGAGTGTATCTATGTTCCCAGGGTCCTGTGTTCCCCAGATTTATGTCACATAATGAACACATGGTGATTTAAAGCTGGCGCTTAAAGCTGGGACATGCTCATACTTACAGTAAAATTTTGTTCTTTTTATGACTGTTCACTGTGTTTTTTAGGCTACAGCAGTGGTTCTCAAACTCTGTCAGTGTGAGGCCCCCTTGTGTAGCGTGCATCCCTTTATGTCCCCCAGAGTCATCAAAATTTCATTTATTTCACGCTTTTTTTTGCATGTCCTCTATCTAAAAACGTATCCATTTTAAATAGTCTTAGGTTTTATCGGCATGTGGCTAACAGTAACAGGTAACAGACAGGTAAAATAAAAAATAAATAAATAATGGGGTGTTTCCAAATTGCAAATCCACAGAAAATTGATTCTTTTTTTTACTCCCAAATAAATATAAAAGCACTGACATGTTTCTGTCCTGTTTCGATTATTTAATACCATTTTTGTGGAACTGCCACACTGATCACTCTATTCTTTAATAGAGAAAAAAGGGGCGTTTACTCTCATTGTGTAAACTGAATCAACTGTGTAAATGGCCACATAAAGAAAGAAGGATGTGCAGTCTAATGAGTTTGCTAACAACATACTTCCTTTAGTTTCATTGCTTCAACTTGCTGTTTCCCCTTTCTTTCTATTTACCACATAGACACTAATCAACCACTTTATTAGGAACACCGGTATATTCATGCAGTTAACTAATAAGCTAATCATGTGGCAGCAGTGCAATGCAAAATAAACTACAGTTACAGATCAAGAGCTTCAGTTAATGTTCACATCATACATCAGAATGAAGAAAAAAAAAAGTGATTTCTGTGACTTTAACTATAGCATGGTTTTTGGTACCAGATGGGCTGGTTTGAGTATTTCGGAAACTGCTGATCTCCTGGGATTTTCACACAAGACAGTCTCTAGAGTTTACACAAAATGTTGTGAAAAACAAAACTTCCTGTGTTGTTGATGAGAGATATCAGAGGAGAATGACCACACTGGGTTGAGCTGACTATAGTAACTCACTCTTTACAACCATGGTGAGCTGAAAAGCATCTCAGCATGCACAAAACATCGAACCTTGAGGTGAATGGGCTACAACAGACTCCTGTCAGCCATGAACAGGAATCTGAGGCCATCATGGGCACAGACTCACAGACATTGGACAGGTGAAGACTGGAATAAGACCAGGTGATTTTTTCCCCCTAATTTTCAACTGTCCAGTTTGGTTGAGTCTGTGCACATGATTGCTTCAGATTCCTGTTCTTGGCTGACAGAAGTGGAACCTGATGTGGTCCTCTGCTGTTGTAGTCTATACACCTCAAGGTTTGGTGTTTGGTGCATGCTGAGATGCTTTTCTGCTCACAACGTTTGTAAAGAGTGATTATATTAGTTACTATATCCTTCCTGGCAGCTCGAACCAATCTAGCCATTTTCCTCTGACATCTCTTATTAACAACGCGTTTCCACCCACAGAACTGTCACTCCCTCAATTTTTTTTTTTTCATTTTTGCACCATTCTGTGTAACCTCTAGAGACTGTTGTGAGATCAGCAGTTTCTGAAATACTCAAATCAGCCCATCTGGCACCAACAACCATGCCAGGATTTAAGTCACAGAGATCACTTTTTTTCCCCTTCATTCTAATGTTTGATGTGAACATTAAATGAAGCTCTTGACCTGTATCTGAATGAGTTTTTACATTACTCTGCTGCCACATGATTGGCTGATCAGATAACTGCATGCATGTGCAAGTGTACATGTGATCCTTATGAAGTGGATGGTGAATGTACATTCTCTTAACGTAAATATCAGGTTACGTGAAAAGTGGTGTACACCTTCTCTTTATAAATTAAGCCATGTGATTAACACTGGAGGATCATTAAACTTAAAAAAGAGAAACTGTCCAGTCCAAATAAAGATAAAGCTTCTTTACCCCAGTTGTAACTTTATTGAACAAAATGACAATGACCAACTTAACTAATTACATAAGATTTTTTTCCCCCACAAATAAATGTAAATATGTACATTCATATTCACACAAATGACATTGCTTTAGGCACTTTTAACAATCAAGTGGAAATTTAGAAAAATGTGTTAAATCATTTTCCCCCAGAAATGTTCAGATATAAAATGCAGACCCTGCATGAAAAGTATTTACAAATAACAAATAATTTATGTTAATTTTCATTAACATATTCGTGCACAAATTTTACACAAATTCGTGCAGCAATTTTGTCCATGTTGACAAAAGTTTATACAAAACTTATATAAAATCTTTTTAGTCCAGCCATTATAATATTTGGCAACACTTTGGTCGAACGGGTCAATACTGTTCACATGACCTACAGTACACAGCACTTCAGAAACTGGTTCTACAGAGAAACTAAACATGTACGAGGACATGATGATTCAGTGTGTGTTGACAAAATAACCAGAAGCTGACAAATAAAAGTGCACGTTTTTGTTTTGTTTTTTTACAGGAGTGTAATACTTCAGAAGTCATTTGTGTGGTGGTTTAGGAAACCCGTTGGATATCACTGGAGCTGAATGCAAGGTGTTTTTCGTTTGTTTTTGTTTTTAAAAACCAAATATATTTCACCAAAATTATACAGAAATGGTAATATTTATTTATTTTAAATCTCGCCTAGGCTTTCTTCTGGCGAAGATCATTAATGGGTAAGGATTGTGTGAGGATTTCCTACATGTTACATGCTATCCAGCTCAAGCATAATCCTAATCCATTCATTTTATAATCAGATTTTGGCTGACAAGAAAATAAACCATTTTTAGAAATGTCTGGAATTAACTAAAAATAATAGACTTGACTTACCATGTGAATGTTTTTTATATATATATATATATCATAATATATATTATCATGTTGTGGTCAAGTGTCCTTCACGTAAAAAGCATTACCCAACATTCTGTTACCTGACTGACGGTAAAACCTACAGTACACAGGAAACTGAATCTTTGTTTAAAAATCTTTTGATCACAAAGTAGATCAGAAGACCTCAAACAAGAAAATGTGCATTAGAGTAAAAATGAGTAAAACGACAGATAAAGACAGAAATGACACTTTACAGAGTAGGAGTAATTGTATGAGTAATCTGAGTAAAGAATCTGCATTTACAGAAATTAGTGTAACTTCTGTTTCCGTACTTAATAGTAAAGTCAGTAAAATCCCTCCGTATGTACTGTAAAAATTCATTAAGATTTGCAGCCTTCCTGCACATCAAGATGTCCTGAAAACACACACATCATAGAAATATCTAGAAATAACTCTTACACAATTTACAACATATAAATACTCTCAGCAGATTCAACAAAATTGACCTCTGAAGATGTCTTGCCAATATTTCGTTCGAATAATGACAAACTGCTCTTTAAACCTTCTACTGTGATGTGAAACACACCAGTTCTTTGTGAACATTTCCTATGTAACCAGTATTTTTCATTTTGTATTATCTCATGTTTTATACCTCTAAAGTTGTAGAATATATATTTTTTTAAATTCTCCTCAAAAGCCCACATTATTAATCTTTATCTACCCCAATATTATTTTAGCCTAACCTGTTTTCTGAATTCAGCTCAATTGAGCTGTCTTTTATTTCAACACCATGCAGTTTTCATTTTCTTGTTGTGGAATGCTCTTTAGTATTTGTCTTTGGTTTTTATGTCATTACAAAATAAACGTGTAATATTCAAAAGTCTTTTTTGACCAAAGACTACAGTACAAAAATTCCAGTACAAGCATAAATGGGTTAAGAAAACAAAAGTTTACTGTAAGGGTGTCGCAGCATTTATCACTGTTGTTTCTGCTCAGTTACGCTACTGAAATAAAATCGATCATTCCTGAATGAATGATGTCCGTTCTGCTGTCATCCATCCATCTCTCCGTCCATCCAGCAGGCATCAGGTCCAGTATTTATAGTGGTGGTGGATTATGGGATTCTAATATGAAGATGACACAAGTCTTATGTAAAGTCTTCACGGAGCATGTTTTACAGCGATGTGTCGTGGGCTGCAGCATGCTCGGTTCTAGAGGTTCATGTTTGATGGGAAAGTGAGGGAAAGTGTGTGTGCTTCTGTGTGCATCCTTACTGCACTGCTGTACTGATGTCTGTTAGTGTCCTCGTACACTACTGTCCCCAGCCACCCACTGTATGGTGATGGAGGTAATGCTCATCACCATGAAGATAAAGCCCAGAGCTGCAAACATCGCTGCCTGAAGGACAAAAAAATAGAAACAAACCGAACCATTTAAGACGTAATCGACAGATTAATCGATTATCAAAATAAGCGTTAGTTGCAGTCCTAATCGTGATACACATAGTGCATCATAGAAATGTCCTCAAGTATCGTGATATGATATTATTTTGTCATATCACCCAGCCCTAATTATAGCATATAGCATGAATCCAATTAAGTTTCAAATTGGCCTGTTATAAAATAACAATAATCTCTGTAAAATGTGTGCATCTGACCTACACAGAACGTACATAAACTACATAAACATTCATCATTCATGTTCCATCCGTGTTGTCCTGTGTAGAACTAAGTAGTATAGTGTATATATATGGTAGTATAGTATATTTACCTGGATCTTTGGCCGAGATTTCAGTGGCTCCTGTTCTTCGGGTACGATGCGGATGTAGAATATTCCGGGCAGTATGAAAATAAGACTGGGTGCTGATGTGGCTCCTGGGAGGAAAAAGGTTTACTTTGTGTTAACCCTGCACCATTATCATTATTACAAGTTTTAAATCATCCACTATGTTAACAGCCTCTAAACACAACTGTTTTACAGTTCTAAATGCTGGAGGAGCTCACCGATGACACCAAAGATGTCTCTGATGTCAGGAACGAAGATGACGAATATGTTCACGAGGGTGAGGAGAACCACAGCGATGGCGATGTGGCGAGCCCACTGGAAAGGTTTATCAGGGAACAGCATCTGCTGCACAGCACGACGGATCTGAACACACACACACACACACACACACAAAAACAGAATACACACTGTTTAACAAAAAAAAATGACAGAATTCTCTCACATTTAAAGCATTCTGAACTATAATAGATTTAGTGACTAAAAAGGCGCATGTGTGTACAAGTATTTAGACCTTTGTGGAAACAAAAAGGATCATATCTCGCCATAATGACAAGATGTTTAATGTCCGCAAAAAACACAGTGCTTTTACAACACTAAAAAAATATCCAATTGATTATGCTTAGGTGAAGACTTAAACTGAGTCCGAAATTGTGTACTGTATTGAATTCGATGCAGTACATACTGCACGGCCGTTGAAACAGTACATACTAATCAGTATGTGTGTGTATTATGACTACAATCCCGGGCATACTACATCCGCCATGTTGGGATTGTCATGTGACCTTCGACATCATCATAACCACAAAAATCTTAAAGGGACCACCAGATTAAAGCAACTGCACTAATGGAAAAATAAGTGAACTGAATTAGTAATGTAATGTGGACAGTGTTAACAGGCTGAGGTAAACTCGTTGCCGTTAGCTTGGCCAGCTAATGCATGATGGAGATCACAAAAAAGGTTTCAAATGCTGTGACAACTGTTTTCTTCAACAAGTTTACAGTTTATTCGGGTATTGTTAAACAAGTCATGTTTAACTAAGGTTTAATACTTAAAAAGAGCCGATTTTTTTTCTGAGCTCGTCTTTTTTTTTCGAATTTTTGACTGGCGTAGTGTCCATCGGTTGCATACTGCAAAATCTCACCAGAAGCAGTACGCCATCCGGGTATTTCTCGCCTACTGTTTCTCGCCTACTGAGAATTTGGACACACTAACCCTCTGCCGTACGGCTTTTCGACTACTGTGTAGTAGGGTAGTACGTGATTTTGGACGCATCCAACTAGCTACAATAATCAATATGTCAGTGGAAGGTCCTCACAATGATAGAAAAACTAATGTGTGAGTATGTGTCTGTTTGTGTGTGTGTGTGTGTGTGTGTGTGTGTGTGTGTGTGTGTATTTTACTGGGAAGAGAACGACAGGCACAGTGAGGGTGACAGCCACCAGCACTGCCAGGCGCACACACAGCATCAGTGTATCATCAGTGCTGTAACTCTTCAGGAGTTCATCATTCACAGCACCTACACACACACACACAAAGGCCACAGAGTGTATACAGCACATTTAGAGTCTATATTCAAGCATAAACCCTGAACATCATTTAATCTTACACTACTAGCACATGCTTACCATAGAAAGTGAGGTAGCCAAAGATGGCAGTTAGTAGGTACATGACGAACATGGCCAGTATGGAGATGTTAGCCACATTCTGCATGCGCTTCTTAGATGGACTAGTGTAGATCAACGACAGAATATGCACACACACACACACACAAAATCAAAGGCATTCGTTAGCAACCAACATGAAATAATCCCTTGACTGTTTAAAACAAATAACAGGTAACACTTTACATTAAGGTTCCCTTAGGTGACATTATTTAACACTTCATTTAACAAGAACATGCCAGGCAATTCATTAATGTTCATACCATCCATAAATAAAATGAAGCCCACAATGACCAACATGACCAATTAGCACCATAACTAACCAGTTTGTTAACTGGAAAAATTCAGAGCTGAACCCAAAGCAACCTTCAATATTTACATCTGGAGACCAGAGTTCAGTAACGTATTAGCATTTTGCAATATACTGTAATTTATCTTTAGCTCATTTTGTGGACTTTGTGTTTAGTCATGGATTGTAAAAACATTCAGTGCAGGTATATTTCATTAACATTTAAACAAAGGGCAGTTAATACACGTTGTAACTTGCTTTGTTAACATTATTTATGGCTTATTAATATTAGGTTTAACACTTGCTAATGTTAAGTAAGGCATTAAATAAGGCTAGGCAAGAGAACCTTAATGTAAAGTGTTATTAAATGCATGTCTTAGGTGAACTGTTCAGTAGTTAGTGTGTGTATAATTAAAGACTTACTTTTTCAGTTCCGTGTAGATGGGCAGCACTTCAGGGTGACACACAAAAGCAAAAGCCAGGATAGGAATGGTATACGCAGCCTGCATAACACAATTTAAACAGCTCATCAGCTTCAACAACTACTATACTACTATTACAACTACTGCTACCACAATTATAACTACTACTACTACTACTACTACTATTATTGCTACCACAACTATAACTACTACTACTATTACTACTACTACTACTGCTACTATAACTACTACTACCACCACTACCATGACTACTACCACTACTCCTACTACTACTACTACTACCACGACTATAACTACTACTAGTACAACTATTACTACTACTGCTACCACGACTATAACTACTACTACTACTACCATGACTACTACCACTACTCCTACTACTACTACTACTACCACGACTATAACTAGCGGTCAACCAAATGATTGGTTTATTGAATTAATGGGCACCAATAACCGATTGCTGGAACTATGGGTTATCAGCAAAAATCCACACCGCTGAGAAGGGTCCGCATTCATTATACAGCATGAGAGCGACCTCTAGAGGCAATGTCATGGACACTGACAGTGTTTTTTTTGGATGTCTCTATTTTATGTATATATATATATATATATATATATATATATATATGTGTGTGTGTGTGTGTGTGTGTGTGTGTGTGTGTGTGTGTATATATATTTGGAGTGTTACGTTTTAGTTCAGTTTGGATATATATCTTTTACTTGCTTTAATATTTATTTATAGTTAATATACAGTACTGTCCAAAAAGTCTTAGGCACTCTATTTTATTTTGTACAACTTTGTTATAGATTTTTTTATTTTATGACTTCTACATTATCGAATCAGTACAAAAACATTTTAGATTCGCAAACATTAGTTTTCCAGCACTTAATTAAATGTTACAGAAAAATGTTTGTATGTTATTAAAGAAAGCAGTATATTACTTAAGAGACACTTTTCAGACAAAAAAACACAATGAAGGCTGCTGGGTTTTGCTGCAAAAATAAGAAGCAAGTTTGACAGTCAAAGTCTCCAGAAGAACCCTGACTGGTTCTGCAAGATGCTCAATAAAACAAAGCAACTAATTTCTTATAACTTATAAAACTGCACAAACTGTACCTGAGACTACAATTATTATTTGTTTTAATGTAAAGGGTCATCAGACCAAATATTGACTTTGTTTCATTTATTACTATTTACTGCTCTTTGTAGTTTTTTTTTAATGTAGAAACATTTAATTTCATTATTTCTGAAGGCATCTTTGCTCAACAGCATTTCTTTGCAAGTGCCTAAAACTTTTGCACAGTACTATATATTAATATTTATATATTTTAAAAAGTACTGTACATTTTTATGGTACAGTCAGTACTGATTATTTTTGCAATAAAGTTCAGCAATATTTTAATTCGAGTGTTATGTTTTCATTCAGTATCAATATTAAGTATCAGTTTCAATATATCAGTTGATTAATCGGTTATCGGTAATTTCCAACTTAGTTATCGGTATCGGTAATATCCACTATCTACTACCATTAATACTATGACTACCTCTGCCATTACCCCAACAACCACTACTACAGCAAAAACGACAACTACAACCACTTCTACCATTACTACTATGACTACTACTTCCAATACCACCACTACTACTACTACTACTACTACTACTATTACCACCATTACTACTACTTCCACTACCATGAAAACAACCACAACCACTACTTCAACTACTAATTCTGCTACACTTCTACAACCATGATTACTATTATGACTTGTACAACCACTACTACTATGACTACAACCACTACTACAACTACAACCATTACTACTACTGCCACTACGACAACAACCACTTTTACCATTACTAAATGGTAATTTACCATGACTACTACTTTCAGTGCCACAACTACAACCACTACTACTACCACCATTACTACTACTGTCACTGCCATGAAAACAACCACTACTACAACCACTGCTACTACTTCAACGACTACTTCTACTACACTTCTACAACCATGACTACTACTATGAAATATACTACTACTACCATTACTACTATGACTACTACTGCCACTACTATTACAGTACTACTACTATTGCCACTACCACAGTGACAGCCACTACTACTATTACCACTACTAACACCATGATTACTACTACGTCTATTACTACCATTACTACTACAACAACAACCACTCATACTACTACTATTACTACTACTACAACTACCACCACTACTATTAAGACTACTACTTGCACTATGACTACCGCTACGGCTACAATGACTACTTCCACTATGACTACAAATACTACTGGATGTAGGAATCTCTAGCACCTCCTAGACATTTGAATCAGTTTTGATTCAGGGTGCAACAATACAAGTATAATATTTATGTGCCTTGATGTTTGATTGTTGTTATGGCCTACATTATGAATTTTGAAATATAAACACTTGGGGACTTAATGTTGAATTTCTCTTTCATTATTGTACATGTGACAGAAAGCAGCAGTTCTCACCTGCGGCGTGAGAGTGATCAGTTTCGCCTCACAGGTGTTGCTGTGTGTGTAATTAGTAGGGGTGTATGTAGTGGTAAGAGGAGGCATAGCGGTGGTGTTGGTGCTGATGCTGAAGGATTCCAATGAACACAGAGTGACAAACTTCTTATAGATGACCTATTGGACCATGAAAGAAGATATTTATTTATAAGTAATTGCATAAAAGGCATTTTAAATAAAACGTATTCAGACTAGTTATTTATTAAACTGTGGTGCAGGAAGACAGGAGAGATGAATGGATAAATGAACTGGACTCACAGATATGAGGAAGAAAATCATGCACGTGAGCGAGAAACCACTGGTGTAACCAAGATACCCTGAAAGTGATATATTACAGCATGATGTAAATATGCAAATTACCAACAACCAACATTATGGCAATCCTTCTGTAAGACGAAGGATGTCAAACACTCTGTGTCTCTGTAAGTGTGAATGACTATGAAATATGATGATGGGGAGAAAAAATGAGTAAGAGGGAAAAAGGATGGTGGACGTACCAAGGTGACGCATGAGGGCAAGCGGTAAGATTACACAGATACTGACGATGATGATGAGATAGCCTCCATTCACATACCACTCTCTAACAGGACACACAACAGGATGGTGGTTGAGAAGAGAAAAACAAAACAAAGCAAGCACGCACATTATTTTGACAACTAGATATCCAAATTCACAAGAATCCATTTATTATACCAAGAAACATTTTGTTGACCATCATACACTACTACATGTTGTGAAACATGAAACCTTTGGTTGACTGAGCATTACTGTGCAGTAAATCAATCCCTGGTGCTTTTTTTCCCTTGGTGTGGTTTATTTAAGCAGGAGAGAACACAGCAATCGCACTGGGGTGTGTCCATCTGAGCACAACCACACATGTGACATCATTTCTTGTCTTTTTATTGTATTTGAAATTGACCTTTGCCATGTTGATGTTTTTCTGCATTTTGCCTTATCTAGGCCCAATCTGACTAGCACTGTTATTGTTGAGATGTATGGCATGTAAGGAGGAACACAAGACAGACCATATTTTTCTGTTATACGAAATTAATGCACACCTTGTGTGTTGCAGCACGATGCGCAAGCAAAACTACCCCAGGAAGTGTAAAAAACCTCTCTCTCTCTCTCTCACACACACACACACACAAAAAGTGCAGCCTGTCCTTTTACCAAGAAAATGGAAAAAAACAGAAAGGATAACCAAGACTGAGAGTGCTTACAACTAAGACTCCTTCCATAAATGTTAAATAAATGTCTCCAAACAAAAAGCTTCGCCACATCAATGATAATAATAAATAATTAGTTAAAATACTTAGTTTTTTAACCTATTTATTATTAGTCTGCCGTATGAGTCCCTGCGTATGAGCTGTAACTACAGAAACAATACCGCATTAGAACAGGCGCGTTAACATTAACCAGTCGTTCATGTTACAATGCTGTTACATAAAATAATGCCCACTTTCTGACCAATCAGATTCAAGCGTTCAGCGTCACTGTGGTATAAAACAGCTTAAGACATACTGTCAATGGTCTGGCCTGCTCATGTAAGCATTTTCACATTTTTGTGTTGTTGTGTGGAGATATTTTCAAACAAACTGTTTTGCGTGGCGATAAATGTGACGCTTTCAAAATATCTGTATACGTGTGGGCGGGGCTTTAGTGAGATTTGAACCTGAATGAATCCAACTGCAGGAATTAAACATGCAATTTTTTTGTACATGTGAGCTGCTAAACCGACTCATAAGGCGCAAACTGAGCCGAAGGACAGAGCTGTAGTGCCGCAGATATGCCACATGTTCAAGATATTTGGACTGACAAACAAGAACATTAAATAAACAATGACTGCGTTACACAAAATGTTTTAATCTAGCTATTTATATAATAATAATCGAATCATTTATTTTGCGCGTCCTCTTTGTACTTCATAGTGATTTTTGTGATCTACGCACACGTCAGCCAATGTTTTTTTTAAATTGCTTTTTGGTTCATTTACTTATATGTAGTGTGAAACAAAACCAAACATCTAAGAACCAAATGTAACAATTCACACTCGGTAAACTGTACCAGATGTGAAGGGACCCTTGTATATACCATTACTATAGTCTAAACATACCATTGTTTATGTCATGGTAATGATGTGAATAATAAAATGATGAAAGAAAACTTCTTACGAGTTTGTCTCTTTGGCCAACAGGCCTTTTATAACAGCTGGCAACTCCATCTTCACAATAAAGAGGTAGCTGGACATGGCTGTAGGGCAACAAAGAGAAAGAACAAAAGCCCCATCATGTGAAATGAGTAATGGCATCACTACTTAAGTAGGTTGACAATTCCAAATATTTTTAATCTCTTCAATCCCACCTCCGATGTTATGAACGGTTATAATGCAGGCAGCTAAGATTTTGCCTGCTGATCCAAATGCACGGTAACCCAACTGTTCATATGCACGAATCCCTAAAATAACAAAGAAACAAATTGTATGATGTTATGATGATATTATAGAATTATTATTTTGTTTTAAATCACTAGTCATATTCTGTATAAATCATAATTATTATAATGATGACACAATCTGTAATTGGTGTAAATGCTAATTTGAGGACTGATCTCTTACCGACTACTCCAGCGCTCTTCAGCAGCAGGTGGATGGAGTACGCAGACAAAATAGCAATGAGGACGATTAGAATTCTGCAGCAACAAACAAGAGAAACTAGTTTGTCAACATCCAGAGTTCAAGCAGCCATGGTGCCTTTTTGAATTTGATCCATTTGGCATTATAGTTTCTCAGTAACAAATGTACCGATAATGAGAGGCATAAATCTGCCCTGTAATCTCATTAGCAGCATTAGGCATCCTCTGAAGCTGAGCTGTTTCCTGAGCAGCACTCTGCTCTGGATTACACTGCTGTCTGCTAGCAGCTCATAGCCACTAATATGAAAATGAATGTTAATGTATTGCAAGTGTACATACTGTATTGTGAACTTTGTTGTTGCCTAATGCTTTGCTGTGATCTTATGGAACTGCAGTACTTATATACTTATATACATACTATTACTAGTACTTATATATATAATATTCGCAAATGCTCACGAACTGTTAAACCACAGTATAGAACAGAAACGCTTCTTTCTTTCTTTTCTCCCCAAAAGGTTCTTTTTAACGGCATTCTCCTTTAAAAAGAAGTCTTGTAAATCTTGTAACTAGAGTACGTGGAACGACACGTCACACACACACGTCTGATCTAAATACGTGTAAGGCGGATACTGTTTCAAAGAGAGAACCCACATAATTCTCCCTCCCTCCTTTCTCTTTCTCTCTCTCACACACACACATACACACTTATATCCAACCTTTACTTAACTGCAACTCAAATTTGATGGCATGGGAACACTTAACTCAGCTAAATATAGAAGCACCCCAACTCCAGACACTGACATTCTTTTACTGCACTGGGAATAGAAATGTTTTCGCTTTCTGATGTAGAATTTGGACAAACTAAACAATACACAGGAGTGGTTCCAGTCACTATTCAAGCCTTTACACATTTGTGTATTCTGAGCAATGACTATTAATTACAATTAGATAAGAATGTTACACACACACACACACACTGTAAATGACACAGTGACTCACAGAAAGAGGATGATGCCAGTGTTGGACATGGCATATGCTAGACCCAGAATGCCACTGCCCATGATGGCATTACTGAGATTGAAGATGGACATCCCAAATGACGTCTTCCCCACAAACTGTAAAAACAAAAAACAAACAAAAAAACCACATAGAATTTAGTAATACCAGGACATGGTTCACATTCCGATTATTCAATTTTTAAAATCACAAGGCGCATTAAAGCACATAATTCCTACCATCACACTAATCACACTCCATAAAGTCTCATTATAAATGGAAATGGTCCTGTGTATCTGTATTAGACCCCTTTTCATTTAGGAACAAATGCATCCCACAGCAAAAAAAAAAAAAAATTACATAGTAATTTGTAAACTATGTAAACATTTTCCCCCTGAAAGTTTACATTAATCAGTCCTTCCAGGATTTCCACGATTGTAGAAATTAACGCAAAGTCAAGCAAACTCCGTAATATTTACAGGAGCTTGCAATTTTTCTAGAATTTTCAAGATTTTCTGCAGATTTGTGCAGACGTCATGTGATTTTCAGTCAAAACCCTCTTCGATTCAAGTGCGCTAAACATGAGTACAGCTAAAAGGTCTCATTTACCAACAAAGATCACTGCGAAAGACAGTGCGAAACTGCAATTTCGCCAAGTAGTTTTCCACAAAAAAAAGCACCAAAAAAAACCACCTCTTTTGAATTGTGAAAATAGCCGCAGCAAAATCAAACATTTTTCAACAATAACAAAAAAAAAAAAAACCGTCATGAAATCCTGTACGGACTGATTAATTTTCACAACACATTTAAAGAAAGGCTTAGCATGAAATTTGAGACATAAAAAATATTAATGTCCTGCTATGGAAAGTATCATTACTGTTAAACCACTTCAATTCAAACCTGCTGCATTTAACTTATCCAAGTACAATTCCATTAAGCACACATAACGCTACTAGATGTGCTGTGCAATCTGTAAATATAAACTTAAATAAGCTACAAATAGGCTATTTGATATTTCTGATTAGATATTTTCAGAAATGTTTGTATTTATAAGTAATCAGTTGAGTGTACAAACTTCCTTCACACAACTGTTACAAAATTAACATAACTGCATGTCCTATGCAGATTCAGCCATAAACTTAGCTCCATACATGAAAAAAAAAAGAAAAGTTATAGTATATATAGTAGACCCTATACAATATATATAGAAAGAAAATATGAAATGGTGATTCACAGCACATTTAACCCTACGCTTCACTGAATAACCTGTTCATCAAGTAGAAACACACATAATACCCTTTTGTTTTCTGTTGGCTCACAAGGCTAAGGTTGGTCAAAGTTCACCTAAATAAAGCAAAAGTAACTGCAAATGTGTCTTTCATATCCTGTGTCCTTTCCCCTTTACTGAATTGGCTTGTGTGGGCAATTTTAGGTCTGACCGCTGTTTTAGGTGAGATAACAAAAGTGTAGTTTTCACATGTCTCCTATATCACTGTAGCCAAGGGTCAGAAATCATAAAATGCTCTAGCTAAATGTGTATAACAAATGTGAGAGATTATGTGAGAATTTGTCTGCACAGGATAATACTTACATCTGTAAACTCAGTTTCTTTCTTATCATTAGTCTTCTTAGGTAGGAACTCTTCTCTCTCAGCCACGTTCTCCAGACAATCAAACCTAGGAATCAAACAAAAAAAAAATGCACCTGCTTTTTCAATGCTCAGAAAAAAGAAGGGAAGTGCAGATTAAATTAGTCAGAAGTTTTTTTTTCTAGCAAGTCATATGTTTCCTTCCACATTTTATTGCACTACAGCTACATTCTGCCACCCATTATTTCATGCCATGCTCCTACTGCATAAGTATTTAGCACTACACAGAATTTGTTCAGATAGTGTACAGTGGCTTAGGAAAGTATACACAAATTAACTTTAAAAAAGCAGAAACTGAAATTTAGGATTTGGGCAGTTTCTCCCACTGTGGCAGATCCACTCAAGCTCAATCGGATCGGATGGGGAGCATCTCTGCACTGCGTTTGTGATCTTCAGGCCTCTCCACAGACTTTTTATGGAGATCAAACCTGGGCTTTAGCAGGGCCACTCACCTTCAGCCACTCCAGAATTGTCTTGGCTGTAGGCTTCATCTTTTTGTTGTACTGAAAGGTGAACCTTCACCCCACTCTGAGTTTGTATGCACTCTAGAGCAGGTTTTCTACAAAGGTTCTCTGTATTTTGGCTATATCCATCCTTCCCTCAACTCTGACCAATCTCCCCATTCCCACCACTGAGAAGCACCCCATAGCATGATGCCGCCACCACCATGTTTCATCGTAGGGATGACAGTGCCAATGCAGCTGCGCTTTTAGGGGTATTTACCAGTCATGTCCTCTTAATGCCCAATGCCACCAATATCAGCAGTGATCAAGCCATTAACATTAACTAGCAAGCTAATGCATATTCCCAACTAGTTAAGACTACCTATGAATTCTTCAATCAGAATGGACTAATTTAGTTCATAATTACGCTAAAGTTTATTAGAGAACATTGAGGCTGTATCTGTCCTTCCAATCTTGATGATACATTAATAAGCATTTTAAATTACACATAACATTACATGCTTTATCTGGTTTCTCTTATCAGAAATGGAAACTGTAGACACAGTAGTAGATTTTATCAGAAACATGATATGTGTGGGAGTTTTGGCTAAGAGAGAGGTGTAAATATTAAAATGAAAGAAATTATCTTTCATTTTTGTCTATATTATTCATCTTTTGTCTATATTATGTCTATATCGTCAATCTCAATTAGTATATCTCTCTTAGAGACACATAATTTGTTTTATTGATAATGTGCACTTTCTAATGTAATATGTTTTATTAGGCTGTTTCTCATTTTAACATTGATTTGTTCAGGTCACCCTAATCTGAAACTGCTTCAACAAAAACAGTGAAAGCAAACAAGATCATGTGTACACACACAAAACACACATTCATACAAATTGTGTAAATACAAACTGTGTAATCTGTAAATACAGATTACTTGCTCTATTATCATTTTTAATGTTAGTCAGTAAAGTGCTTTAGATAAGCTAACTTATCTATCGGTATATGCTAAATTTACAAGATAGCTATGTCCTAAGTTAGTTTAGCTTACTTTTAACAATTAGAGCCAAGTTGTATGGTCTAACTTGAACTAACACAATATAATGTCACTGCGTATTACTCCTTCTATTTGCCTGGTTGCTTAAAAATTTTCAAATACAGGTAATGAAGATAATGCTTTCATTTAATATATAAGAAAAATCATTAAAACAACTTTGTGGCTCTTGTACAATTTCAAAGTGTTTCTATAACTGTAGTATCCTTTTCCAATAATTCTTTCCAAATATATATTACCAGTCAAACGTTTCTGAACATGGGAAGGTTTTTGTTCCCACATTTAATTACAGTTCAGCCACTATTGGCTGACTATTTGCCCACTATAAGTGTTCCATCAAATACCTAAACTTAATTTAAAGACCTATTCATTGTCCACTCTCAGATTATAATTGTTGTAGTAGTGAACGTGCACTTGTTTGGGGAAACAGTTACTATAAGTCTGTAAATAAATGTAAGCCTATATTTGTTTTAAAGTGTACATAGGACAGTGTTCATATTAATGGTAAGACAATGATGTTGATGTAAATGCCAAATTAGAGTAATCCAGATTGGACTTTTCCAGTTAGATCTAGTTATTTGTTTCTCTAAAATTCATTTCACCTATACCTACATCTTACTTAGATTTTATAACTCCAGAAGATTCCAGAAGATTCAATCTGAACCCATTTCCTGACATTTAAAATATTAAGATGATGAGTTCAAAAAAACTTTTGACTGGCATTGTATCTTTAAAAAAAAAAAAAAAAAAAACTATTCTGAACTACTAGGTGAAATCTCGTCAGTGTATCGTCTGATGATTACGTCTGCTAACATTCTTTCTTTCAGTAGAGGGGTATAAAATAACAGACTGCTCCTTGAAAAAGTGCTATAACTTGCTTAGATGTCTTTTGTGGGTTAGACTACACCCATTTGAATGTCAATACCAATCAAAGCTAATGTTTCATATAATAAAAGAGATTAACTTCATTTCAAGATCATCTTTAGGATTAATTTATGTAATACAAACCTTCGCCTTGTGAGCAGCAGCAGTAAAGTTTTAGCGGTGTCATACCTGCTCAGTGTAATACTATACCTGTCCACCAGGGGCAGAATGACCAAAATACAAGGTTGCTGTTTACTAATTAGCCTCAGGTGAAACTCATTAGCCAACTGCCTATTTATATCAAGCGCACAGGCATGCTTGGTCCGGCTGAATTTGTGTGCAAGTCTTGCATGGGGTACATGTTTTTCATTTTGAGGTTTGGGATTCTATTTTTCTTCACAAACAATAGCTTTTTTTTTCCATAATTCAGGGATGTTTTGCAATGAAGTTAGATGTGAGGTGAAAGTGTTGCAATAAAATGTGTTCTATGTATCTAAAATCCTTAAACATTTTTTAACTGTCCACTCATGAAATAGTCTTTGCAACTTACTCTAGTAGTGTTCGTGTAGTGTTACATAATCCATGACTATTTGAATATCTTTATAATGCCGACTCATCTTTGTAATATTATTTGCGAGTGAAATACAACTGGAGATCGTCATGTTGTGTCCTGAGAGCTTTAAGCATACCCATCCTCCTCGCTCCTTTTCTCACAGTGGCCGTTCACCATCTTGTCAAGCTCCATGGTGTAGTGAAAGAACAGAGACGCTTTGGTTCTTAACACGCTCCTCTAACGACAAATTCAGAAAATGATCTCTGGAAAACATGCAAAAACAAGCATTTAATACAAGTGTTATAGCTTACAGAACATAGTGTTCTCGGAACACACTGGGAAAACATGTAGATCTCCAGACTCCAGACTGGAGTACAAGCTTTGTGCTCATTCACAAAAACATGTAATATCCTTAATGCATAGTGACAAGGGGCCTGGGATTTGTACATTGTTAGGACTAGATGAACAGTGAATTGGTGCTAAATGGGGGGAAAAAAAGGAAACCTATTAAAACCAAAGACTGTACCCAAAATTAAGGTTTTATTAGTGTGAGCATTTGATGTAAAAAAAAAAAAAAGAAAAAGAAAATGCATGTTATATAAACTTTAGTATAAACTAATTGTGTGTGTGTGTGTGTGTGCATCAGAGATTTGCATACACGCTGCTTTGTTTTCTTCTCAGTCCCTTTGCTTGAACCACCTGTAACTGCAAGCTAGTTAAGCACAGTGCTTGTGCCATATAGTTCTGTAATGCAGCTCAATGTCTGTTTCAATAAAAAAGATTTTGATTACTGACACATGGTTACACCTCATTTGTAAAAAAATAAAAAATAAAATAAAATAAAAAAAATAAGAAAGAATAGACTCCTAATGAACTACCGGTAATGCAAATGTGCGGTAAGTGGACGTCAAATACGCTCCTTCTTTACGTTAGACACTGGGCTGAGAACGACTATGTAGATGTTGAGTGTGTATCTTGGTGTGTAAAAAAAGAAGCACAAAAGCAAGTGTTTCCTTGCACAGGTAAACATCAAGATGTAGCAACTGGCATCTGGAAATGACTCGGTTCACGTGTTCAGCAACATCACGTCAAGTATTTGTGACACAAAGAACGACTGTAAGCTTGTGGCTCAGGAAATTTTAAAGTCTCAGACAGAATTAATCAGCTTTTAGGAGAACATTCCTCTTAGTTCCTCATTCATTCCTTTCCGTTTACAGTGTATGACTCAGGGCTTTTTTTGGAGCGTCACACTGAATCCCTTCTATAATTTCACTGAAACGCCAAAGAAGGAGATGCTTCTGACTGCTTAAACACCATAATAAAGATAGCAGTGAAACTCTGATATAATTTGTTTCCACAAACAGTAACACACATTAGTTCCTATTATGGAAAATTATGAATATAAACAAAAAGAGAAAACATGCCTTATCAAATTCCAACCTTCAGTCATCTTTCCATGAACTCGAATGTAAACAAAAGAGATCAAGCTTAAACCAGTCCTTTAAAGAGCATATGAAATTATGTTGTTACATCCAACAGTTTGATCAATTATTAGCTCAAATGAGGAACATACAGTAGTCTCTTATTTAAAGAGCAATTCAACAAAGCAGATTAATCCTTGCTCTGCCAAAAACTATTCTCTCTCTCTTTCTCTCTCTCTCTCTCTCTCTCTCTCTCTATATATATATATATATATATATATATAAATAATCATTGCATTTTTAACACCAGGATTAGCACTAAGTGCTCTTCCTTTTTCAAATCTACTCTTAAAATAAAATGTAGAAACAAGGAAATATCAACTAACCACACTATGCGATGAGAAACTCTAGCAGCAGGTCCGTACTGAGGGAGCGTGGCTCGTGTCTGATGCAAGACTCTGTCACTATTGACGCTTGCTCTACCACTCACTAGCGCTCCTGCCAGGAACAACTGATTCATGCAAGACTGAAAGAACAACTCGCAGCTGAGAGCTACACTCCTGACTTTCTTTCTTTCCTTCTTTTGCTTCTGTGTTTCAAGAGTTTAAATTTGTATCTTCTGGATGGTATAGGTTGCTGTGCCATCTGTCACACACTCTATACAGCAGTCTAGTTTTTCCACCTCATATCTGTCTTTACACAAACGCAGTGGAATAAGTGGGATTAACCCAAGCATACGTGGAGTGTGTGTGTGTGTGTGTGTGTGTGTGTGTGTGTTACTAGACACTTAAACAAAGGATAGCCATAAAGCATGTGTGCACATGTAAGTGTTTTGTCTGTGACTGACAGAAAGAAAGAATTAACTGATATGAGAATACCTGATACTGGTAGGTGTGTGCGTGTTTTGTTGTATGTATCCGTGTGTGTGTTGAGTATGTGTGTGTTTTCATCCTGTTGGTTGTGTAGCATTTGTAATGAGATTAAGAGCTCAGACTTTTTGAAGGTTACCATGTGCTAAGGTTACCGGGGGTACAGTGAAGCCATAAACACACACCAAACTTTAACCACTAGAAAATCTGTTACCTTTTTTGTTTATTTTTATCGAATTATCCCTTTTAATATATTCTAGGTCAAATGTATTTTTCATTTTTAAAACAAAACTGCAGATTGCTTTCTGTATGAGATCTGATCTCTTAAACTATCCATTATAAAGTACAAACAACCGGTTGAATTTTTTGGGTATAATAAGCATGGATTCGTGCTGCTCATAGTAACTGCTAATAAGGCAAAATATAATTTTGATGTGATCATGTGACCAGCTCGTTAGCTTACAGTCATTCCTCATTAGACTGTTATAGATATTGAAATCACATGAAAGCATTTGGAATTTGAATTTTAGAACAGACTGTGTGATAATGTGTTCTCCATGGGTGTGTCTCAACCAGCTCCTTAGTTTAGTAGTCAGGACATTGATAAGGGAGACGGCCATTTTAAAGGCCGTCTCAATCACAAAATCCTTCAGTGCATTGGAATATGTGCTCCCTAAAAAATCCCACAATGCACCACAAAAACCAGGAAGAATCGATGCTGACTATGTTCCCTTACTGGAAATGGCGTCATGTTTTCTGAAGCCTTTCAGCTAGAAAAAAACTGGGGACAAACTCTCGGCTGACTTCGTCCACAAATGTAAGTAGCTTGTCATCGCTGCTGTAGCTCTCAAATCATTACTTACATTAGCAATTTGAACTTTATTTGACGTTCTATATATGGTTTGTTTGCGTCTAACGGCTTTTAAATGTTAAATGATTTTAAGAAATCCACTAGCTAGCCTACGATCCTGCTTGAAATACCATGACAGAAACGCATGTGACTAAGCTATCAAATTTATGACATATAATGTCAGAAAGATATTGGTCCTGCTTGTTGATAAATGTCAGTGGTGACGTTTTATAATGCCAGACATTGAGTCATCAGCGTCCCAATGTGTAGTGAGTGAGGGTCCTTTCCAGTGACCGAACCCGAACCCGTGTACACGATATACTGATTCAAGACCTAGGGAGCTGATTGAAACACACCCCATATCAGATTATATGATGAAGATCCTCTCTTACAGTAGACCTTAGATTTGAAAATTGCTGCATTCTGTCCTCCTCCTACTTGTGTCTTTTATACAAGCATCAAAGCTTGTCTGACATGGCTTGAGTTTTTTTTTTTTTTTTTTTTAATGCAACTTCAGAGTAGTAACACATCACACCACCCTGTCCTTCAAGAATTTCCTATAACAGCACACCCTTTTCCTCTATTATTCCTTATTTAACACCCTGTAATAAAATACTGCCAACTCATCTGTATTAAAACACAGCTTGGGTCTTCAAACACTCTGAATACAAATGATTTATTATTAACTGACTAACAACAGTGTAATAGATAACTAAGGAGCGTGATTGAGCTCAACCTTACAGCAATTCAGAATTTTATATCATATGACTGTAACACTATGCCTTTAAAGTGAACTGATATTGTTTGTTCTTTTCATGACAAGCTCTTGTGCGCAGTGTATAATTAGTGGTTATATGAAAGTTACACAGGATGGTTGGGTTTAGGGGTATGATCAACTGAGTGTGTAGACGTGGCTCTCTCTGTAAACTTTTGTTCTGGGTGCCACACACACACAAACATACACACACACCACATCAGCAGTGCTCTGTACTATAAAAAACATGTTAGTAGTCCTCAGTGTAGACATAACATCGACTGGATAAATCTATATTTTTGTACTTACATTAAATGCTTAATCACCGTTCTAACAGTGATTTCTAATTACTAATAAATGTCCAAAGTATATACTAATACCACAGCAATTTGCCAAACCTCACTTTTTAAAAAAATTATTAAACAATGGTGCATAGTACTTTTTATCAGTTATTGTTGTATTTAATGTAGTCCATGAAAAACGTTTGTTCCTGTTATCACTTATGTTATAGCAGCTATAAACAGTCTTTCAAAATAATGCATCGTGTAACAGAGGAACCATAAAGTGAAAAGATTTCTATCCTGAAGACTTCCCCATGTCTGACACTGCTTTACCTCTGATTGTTAGAAAGCATTGACACTAAAGACTCCTTCCAAAAATTATATATATATATATATATGTGTGTGTGTGTGTGTGTGTGTGTGCAACTTCTGCCATACAAGCCCATGTGAATTAGCTGTTACTATAGAAACAATAACCTATTAGAACAAGTACATTGACATAAACCTGTTATTTGAAACACAACTAATATGCTGTTATATAATATTTATCAACACCTTCTGACCAATCAGAATCAATAATACAACAGTGCTGTGATATAAAAACCATTCAATTTCGGGCTCCAGAGTAGTGCAATAGAAAAGCGTCCTGTATCGTAAAAAATAGAAAATACTGTAAAATCCTGTAATAGAAAATACTGTATCGTGTATCACTTTATCGAGTTGAAAATACTACAGCCAAGAAAGCAAAACTGGCTGTGCTCTCTGGGTGGGAGGGATGGCATTACTCTCTCTCTCTCTCTCCCCCCTTTCAATCACAGAGACACTAGCCAATCAAGGACGTCTGTGAGGTCATGCATGTGGCTGGGGGCGGATAGCAATTCCTTCTGTGTGTGTTACGCTGCTCTGTGCCTCACCATGAGCAGCAGTTTGAAAAAATGCGACTGGCTGGCTTCAGGGAGGAAGCACGTAATAGCTTCAGCCTTTCTGATTGGTAGCTGTCGTATGATGGAGACCTGACTGGTGAGTGGGGATTGGCCAAGATTAAATTAGTAAGAAAATCAGGGAAAAATCCAAAAAAAGAATTCACAATTATGTTTCCATACATGTGCAGTCAGTAAACCCAGGTTCTCAAGTGGCACAACAGAAAAGCACGTGCCCTACCGATGTAATATCCTGAGTTCAAATCCCAATGACAGCATAGCCATCTGGGACACCAAGACAGCATCACTGACCTTGTTCTCTGCGTCGGGTTGGCATTACTCATCCCCCTATTGATTAATGCGCCACTAGCTAATCGAGTGTCTCATGAAAGCAAACAAGGGCAGATAGCATGGGCAATGACTGGGAAATAAATAAGGTATTTAAACCACAACATTAATTACCAATAAGTTCCTAGATTTAATCAAAACACAACATATCTTAATCATGACCCTAATCATGGTCAAAAATCTACCATATGAACTATTTACACTTACAATATGCCTTGGAATACAGTGAGTATTTCTTAGTACAACTTAACCAGTTTTGCTAAAATGTATAGTAGATGACATGATTTAGTACATTAGTGTACAATAGTGCATTATTGATTATTTACAGTCCCCTCTGGACGAATTGGTACAGCAGGCCAATTCTATTGTTGCTGCTATACTTTAATGTCATTTGGGTTTGAGATCAAAAGATGAATATGAGACAACAGACCAGAATTTCAACTTTCATTTCCTCATATTTACATCTGGATGTGTTAAACAACTTAGAACATGGCGCCTTTTATTTAAACCCACCCATTTTTAAATATAAAAATATTGTAACATGAGACTGATAGGTGTTTCCTGCTGCTCAGGTGTGTCCAGTTAAATTGATTGTTTAAAAGGGGTGTCAAATCTACGTACGACAACAATGTACTAAAAACTGAAAAGTTTTTCCTTTGCATTTTTGAAAAGTTTCGCGTACAGACGTCAACGTTGTGAAAACGATCCCCGTTCACACGGATCCGCAAAAACGACTAAAAATTATACTTAAAAAAAAGGACTAAATATTATGCACTATGCTAAGTAAACACTATGCGCCTGCGCACATAAGCGTTCATCACATCAACGTGTCCACCATACTGATCCGGGCAAGACTGCCCTATAAACAAATACAAGTAAATGGGGGAGCTGTGGTTTTTCTGGATAAAAATCACAATAACGTTTACATTTCTCAAATGATTTCAATGGTTTATAATCTACGTGGAGTACAAAAAAAGTTCTGTCCCCCCAGTTACTTAGAATCTCGTTGATTTGGAAATTTATTCATTGTCATAAGGGACTGTGAAAACTCACGCTTGTCAAGCAGAGATTTGGCTTATTTTTCTTAGTTAATAAATGCTGAGATGTCCCTAACGTAATACAGTGTAATGTACATGAAATGTCCATAAAGGTTTTTTCATTTTGGAAATTGATTTTTCTGTCTTCAACCCCATCTTTTAGCTTTTCTTATGCTACAGGTCAGAATTCTGTTAACAAACTCGTTCATTTTTAAATAATGAAAAAAATCACAATAGTGCATCTTTAAGTACTAATAATTGACCATCATTGTACCAAAATGGAACAAAATCGGCAAATGCAAATCAAATAGTGGGACATTGGCAGTCAGTCTGCTTTCTATATTTTATTAGCAATAAAAGGATACAGATATCCTTCAAAACAGACAATTACAAAGATAATTATAAGATTTTGAATACCCTTCGTCGGTGTAGATGTGGGTTAATAATTTGGGGTATGTAACAAATGCCTCTCTGCTGGTCGTATTAGTGATGCAGTAAATCTACACTTTGCTGGAGAAGGGTCAATAAACTCAAAATCTTGAGCAGCACAAACACAGTCCTGTAGTCCTCCATTGTAGTTTTGAATGTCTTGCGTGTTGTTTTGAAGCACACGCGTGCAAGCCTATAGACTGAACACGTAATACGTGTGCGCATTGTTTTCACAAAATCTCGTTTTTTGTACGTTTGCACAGAGACGATAACAGCATCGTTTTCAAAAACTTGCACTTTGAAACCCGTTTTCAAAAGCTTGCGTTTTCAGGCCCCAAAACACTGTTATCGTGTAAACGAACAGGCAAAACGCATAAGTTTCTAGTTTTTTTTAGTTGAAAACGTTGTCGTGTAAACGGTCCCACAAAGTGCCGGGGTGGGTGCAGGATTTCATTCAAGCCACACCTAATTCCACATGTTTAATCAGTTGAGCTTGGCTTTCAATAGACTCAGGTGTGGCTTCTATGGATTGGCCAGGTCAATCACCAGACTTTAACTTAGTTAAGCAGCATTTCACCTCCTGAAGAAGACATTGAAGGGAGAAACCCCCCGAAATAAATTTCAGTTAGCATGTTCAATACTTTTTCCCTGTGTCATTCCGCTTTATTACACATAACTTTATTGATGGACTTTAATGTTTGGATTTCTTTATATGGGTGGATTTCTTGCGTTAATACCAAAGTCTGGTGAAAATTTCATGTGAATAGCCTCATTGGAAATATATCTACTTTAAAAATGTTGACATGTTCAATACTTATTTCCCCCGCTGTGTATCTCTTAAATCTAGACTTACAGGCATCAGCCTCCTTATCATTCTTACCCATATTTTGTGAGATATTGACCCCTGAGATATTGAGATATGTCTTCTTTTTTTTTTTTTTATCAGAAACTGCATGACTGAATGGTTCTTAAATGTTGTGAGAGAGCAGGATATGATCGTGTCTTTACCCATGAGTCAATGTGGAAATAGTAGAGTGAGTCACCGAGCACATGTGGCTTTCATGCTGAGAACATTATAATGTTCCTACAACAGCATGGCTGATTCTTTTAAACTGTTAAACCTATTTATTATTGGCGCCTATAGTTTATTTTTTAAAAAAATGATGGAAGGTGGAAGCACTATATATGTAATGGAAACATTACTTGTTTGACTATGAAAGCTAAAGTTGATTTATTGTTTTTTCAATATACAGCCTGTATAATGTTTAATCTATATATGGGGAACTTGCAAATCTGCAAGTATACAATATATAGTACAGCTCTGTATATATAATTACAAATGTATAGTTTCACGTTTCACACACGTTACATGCCAACAGACTGAACAATACAAGAGCGCAGATGATATTTGTTTGTTTTTTCACTTAGACCTGGCCAGAATTACCCTAAAATTCATGGGAAATATAACAAAGGCACATGTTCACTTCTGGAGAAATTCACTGAAAATCAACTAGATCTGATTAGATACAATAAAATGATCTATTATCATGGTTGGTTAAAAACACACGTGTGTGGACATGTTATTATATTTTGCTGGAGATCAGGTGTCCTCACATCGAGAAGAATATCTAACAGTTTTGACATTGTGAGGCATTTGGCCATTACAAAAACTGCATCTTATTGTTGGAAAAAA
>JANDJT010000190.1:20771527-20786098 GCA_024331685.1 Stegophilus panzeri | reverse complement strand
GCTTCAATAAATAACATTATCATTTAAAAACTGTATTTTGTGTTTACTCAGATTGCCTTTGTTTTATCTTAGATTTTAAATTCTGAAACTATTTAGTATGAAATATACACAAAAACAAGAAGAAATCAGCAAATGCTTTTTCACAGCACTGTATTTGAGTGCAAAACTATGCACGTTCCTGTTCTTGGCTGACAGGAGTGGAACCCAATGTGGTCTTCTGCTCTTGTAGTCCTTCCACCTCACAGTTCGAGGTTTGGTGCATGCTGAGATGCTTTTCTGCATACACGGTTGTAAAGAGTGAGTTACTGTATCCTTCCTGGCAGCCCGAAACCAATCTGGTCATTTTCCTTTGACCTCTCTTATCAACATGGCATTTCCACCTACAGAACTCTAGAGATTGTTGTGTGTGAAAATCCCAGGTGATCAGCAGTTTCTGAAATACTCAAACCAGCCCATCCGGCACAAGCATCCATGCCTCGACCAAAGTCAGAGATCACACTTTTTCCCATTCTCCTGTTTGATGTGAGCATTAACTGAAGCTCTGGACTTGTATCTACATTTATGTACTGCACTGCTGCCACATGATTTGGCTAATTACTTAACTGCGTGAATGAGCAGGTCTACAGCTGTTCCTAATAAAGTGGATAGTGAGTGTATAGGAAGCAAAATGCAGGGAGCAACTGCAGAGTACACTAATAAATGGAGAGAAAATACCAATCGCAGTGTGCTGCACAAAACAGCACGAGTTGTGCTTGCTTCATCAGAAGCGCTTTCTTTGCGTGCTGAACTGATAACTTGTAATATCCTGTTTCTTTACGCTGTGATGAAACTTTTACTGCTGCTACATTACACACAAACAAATATTTGCTCCCATAAAATGAAAGCCAGTATGTATTGTGGTTACATTACAGCACAGTGAAATTCTTTTCTTCACATACACCAGCATGCCAGGAAGTTGGGGTCAGAGTGCGGGGTCAGCCATGATACAGCGCCCCTGGAGCAGAGAGGGTTAAGGGCCTTGCTCAAGGGCCCCAACAGTGGCAGCGCCGGGGCTTTAACCCCCGACCTTCTGATCAGTAACCCAGAGCTAAACCACCACTGCTCCTGCTTGAATGAACCTTTTGAATTGTTTTTCTTCGCAGCATTCCAAAACATGAACTCGAAAAGAAAAGCAGAGACGTGGAAGAGAAACCGGAGACAGCTGGTGAGTAAAGAGATGTAAACATACAATACAGTGAAGTGCTAAGCAGCATGAGGGTGGGTTATTAATCTTGCTCTGCTTTAAGAGGTTCTTCTATTACATGGACTGGAGTAGATGAATGGGCTTGGGAGTGTTTGTAGACACACTTGTGTTAGTTTTGCAAGCTGAGGTTGATCTGTCTGGTTTAGGAGTAATAGTGAACAAGTGGTTTGTGCTACTTCAGGCCTTCTCCACTGTTGGAACCCCTGACTACATCGCTCCAGAAGTATTTCTGCAGAACGGATACAATAAACTCTGTGATTGGTGGAGCCTGGGGGTCATCATGTACGAGATGCTTATAGGTGAGATAGAACTCCCCGTGTTAATATTTCGATTCCCACATGCCAACAGAAGACAGGTCTTTCACCAACTTGGTGTGTGCTTGCAGGTTACCCCCCCTTCTGCTCAGAGACTCCTCAGGAGACGTACAGGAAGGTGATGAACTGGCGGGAAACGCTGACTTTCCCCCCAGAAGTTCCCATTTCCGAGAAGGCAAAGGATCTTATTCTCAGGTACAATTTGCTCTTCAAGTGTTATTGAGCATTTACAGTCCCCTCCGAAACTATTGGAACGGCAAGGCCAGTTCATTTGTTTTTGGTGTAGACTGAAGACATTTGGGTTTGAGATCAAATGATGAATATGAGAACAGAGTTTAGAATTATCATGCAAGGATCCAAAACATGCAAGGTTTTAGACTGGCCAAGTCAAGTGCCAGAGCTTAACCCAGATGAGCATGCATTTCACTTCCTGAAGAGGAGACTAAAGGGAGAAACCACCCAAAACATCCAACAACTGAAAGTGGCTGCGGTAAAAGCTTGGAAAAGCATCACAAAAGAAGTTACCATAAATCTGGTGATGTCAGTGAGTCTCAAGTTTGATGTAGTTATTATAAGCAAGGGATCTGCAACCAAATATTAAGTATGATTTACTTTAATAATTTCCTTCAAGACTTGTCGGTTCCTATACTTTTGCTCGCCTACAGATTGAGTGGTCTGATGCAGAATGTGCAAAATGTCATTTAACAAACCCACATATAAATACCAGGAAATAAAAACTCTCGTCTCATATCCATCTTTTGATCTCAAACCCAAATATCTTTGGTGTATAGCACAAACAAATGAATTGGCCTTGCTGTTCCAATAATTTTGCAGGGGACTGTGTGTACATTCTACCAAAATGCTTGAGAGTCCTACATGTTTTTCTTGCACGTTAGCTGGAAATTGGTAGTGTTTCTAATCATAGGAGTGCTTACAGGTGATGTAATGACAGCTCTGACAGTGCCGGCTATAATTCAAATCACAGGGTTATATTAATGCGCTCGTACTAATACAGTGTTATCTTCTCCTTTACATTGACTTGTATGGTGGGTGATCAGCATAATTTAAGGCTGATAATAAACAGATTTTTGAAAACATGCACTCCACCATATCAACAAATACATCGTTTTATTTGTTAAAGTTTTCTCTAAGGAAATGTTTGTTTAACTTTAATGGAAGGAGTCTCTAGTGTTAGCGCTTTGTAACAGTCGGTAAGTATTCTGTCATGGAAGAGTCTTCACTTTCCTCGGTTTCCTTCGAGAGGATAGCTGTGTGTAGCTGCTATAACGTAAGTGATGACAGGAATGAACTCGTCTTGCGGATGTTCGATCAATATGAAATGTAACTAAACTGATGTATGATATTATTCCTTAAGAAAGGAATAATTGACGACAGCCCGCTGAATTATTAGGAAATTAATACACACTCCGAGGTGGTAATGCGGCAACGACGAGAAGCGGGATGGCCGTTACACTTCGGGTGTGCATTATTTTCTAATACTTCAGCGCACCGGAGTCAATTATTCCGCTTATACTACAGTTAGCACACCTCAAGACATTGATCAGATGTTTTATTGCAATACATTTCAGGTTTTTGTCCTTAAAACGCTCATGAGTGTGGAACTAATTTATTACGCATCTCAAGTCCCGGTTGCTAATTCCAAAACATCATTTTAGAGCTAGCAACGGAGGCTTGAGCCATCGATATGCAGTTATTGGAGAGAGAGAGATCGATCACAGGGTTTTTTTTGTTGTTTTGTTTCGTGTTGATAATAAAAAAAAATTTAAAAAAATAAAAAAATAGATCAATACCGATAGATCTACTTGTTCGCAGTTTTTTTGTTTTTTATTGCTGCAGAAAATACAATGAATAAATAAATAAATATTGATGCTTGTTCACCGGCTTTTCTCTCTCATTTACTGCAATCACACGTGCTCTCTCGTACTCTCTCTCTCTCTCTTTTTCTTGCTCTTTCTCTCCAGTAACTGCAGATCAATGGCTTAAGCCTCCACTTCACTTTGTGACCACATTACCACCTCGGGTATTTTTCTAACAATTCATCGGCCCATTATTCCTTACTTATTTCTGGAAAATGGAAATTGTGTCATTTTGTTTGTGCTGAGGTGGACAGCAGGCTAACTTTTCCGTTATTTCAGTTAACTTGGCGAAGTGATATGGAACTGTAACGCGGTCAGGGCCTGACTGGAACTGCGCATTTACTGAAAAATAATTGCACACCTCAGAACGTCTGTCAGCCAATCAGAATCGAGAACTCAACAGCGCTGCGGTATAATAAATTGTAAAATTGTAAACGCTGGCAAATATAATCGCATGTCTGATGCATATAACGTGATTGCTGTCAGGTTGGCAACATTGAGTATATCATGAGTTCCAGAGGAATTAATGGTGTGGTGTGTTCTAGGTTCTGCTGTGAGAGTGAGAACAGGATTGGTGCTGCTGGAGTTGAAGAGCTCAAATCCAATCCTTTCTTTGAAGGGGTGGACTATGACCATATCAGGTAGAACCTTTAACTGCTCTATGCTATAATGTAAGCTTGTGCTATATAATTTTTTTTTTTTCTTCCCTGCTCAAAATTTTCCATTTTATAATATTATAAGAAACAATGTTATTTAATGACTTTGTCATATTTTTGAGTGATAACTCGTGCCAGCATAATCCCATGTTAAATCGAGGAGCTGGGAAGTTTGGTCATATAATATTTAAGCAAGAAATATCGGCATATATGATATGCTTTTATACGACAGTTCTATAAACAATAAATTAATATCGAATCACTGACATTTCGAACACAATGTGGTCAAATGGGGGAATAGATCACAAAGAAGCCACACACTCTGTGTAGCACGTCGGCTAGCTGGCTAGCTAGCTCACGTTCATTTGTACATTCCCGATAAAGATGCTTCAGCTGAAATCTGAAGAGCCTTCATAAGTCAGGTGTTATATTCCTGAAAAGTGTTGTTTGCCATGTCCACTGATGATGTCACTAACTCTACTGTAGTAACCGTTTTGAACCAGGAAGTGGAATTTTATGTGCTGAACACAGACGAGCGGAGTGATACACACAGGGTGCGTCTCAATTAGTTAGGACACTGATCAGGGAATCGGCCATTTTAAGGGCTGTCTCGATCATAGAATGCTTCCATTGCACTGGAACATTCGCTCCCTAAAAGAAATCCCACAATGCACCAATGAATCGACGCTCACTATGTTCCCTTACTGGAAACGGCGTCGTGTTTTCTGAAGCCTCTCACCTCGAAGAAGAAAAAAAGGTGGACAAACGGTCAGCCAACTTTATCCACAAATGTAAAAGCTTGTTATGAAACTCTCAGTTGATTACTTTTTTAAACGTTCTATGTATGGTTTGTTGTTTTTATGACTTTTAAGCGTTTAATGATTTTTAAAAAATCAACTAGCTAGCCTACGATCCTGCTTGAAGTACTATAACAGAAACACATGTGAGTAAGCGAACATATTTACATTCAATAATGCCAAAGGTATCGGTCCTACCTGTTGTTGATAAAAGTATGTAGTCATGTTGCCAGACATTGAGTCATCAGTGTCCCACTGTGTAGTGAGCGAGGGTCCGGACCCGTGTACATGATATACTGATTCACAACCCATGGAGCTAGGGAGCTGATTGAGACGCACCCACAGTGAAACATCCCAGTGTGGTTATACTAAATATAAGCACTCTTGTAACGTCACTCCACCAATCAAATGGAACTAACTGTTGTATAAAACTGGAATAAACATCCCTGGATATCATGGCAACATAATATCGTGTAGGGCCGATTAATCAGATGGTTATTTCGCACAAGCCCACTGTAAGATATCGGAAGTGATGAATTGTGTTGCATTTCCTTTTGAATTACAGCATATTAGCTGCTCATTAACAAAATAATTCTCATGTGTTCAGTCATGCTAAGTTATCTCGCAGCTTAGAGGGTCTAAAGACAAATGGGATTATTTTGACAGGGAGAGACCCGCTGCCATTCCAATCGAGATTAAAAGCATCGACGACACTTCAAACTTCGACGAGTTTCCAGATTCAGACATCCTCCAACCAGCATGTACGTCCAGTTAACGTTTCTGTTCCTGAAGCTGTACGTTTACTTACCACCATCGTTTTTAACTAACCTTCTCCTCTCTCCTCTTTCTTAGTGCCTGTAGTGTCCAACCACAGTGAAGCTGATTTAAAGAGCAAAGACTGGGTCTTCATTAACTACACATACAAGCGCTTCGAGGGCCTGACCGCCCGGGGCGCCATTCCTTCCTACATGAAATCAGGGAAGAGATAAGCACAGAACCATCACGGAGCTTGTGTTTGTCCTTTAAGGAGCCCTTTCCCATTGCTTCTCATCGCTGCGGATCGGTTGACATCACCAGACTTATCCGTTTCCTGTTATGGGCCACGCTGTGATGCATTCATGGTAGTGGATTACTCCTCTTCCAGCACTTGTATTACGATTTCTTTTTTACATATTTTTTTACACCAAAGCTTCTTTAGTGGAAGCTGCTATTTCTAGTCGTCCATTTTGGTTAGGAATGTAAAATTTGAGGCCTTTTCAAATTCTGTTTTAGCCCCATAACAGAGAAACGTTTCTTCTGGCTTGAATGATCATTTTATTTATAAAACTAGAATGCGGCCAGTCCACTTTCAACAAGGGACTGCTTTTAGTTAGAGTAATTTACCATCGAAGAATTCTGCTCAGTTGCGACCTAAATGTCATCTGCTGTAGAGATCAAGAATCTTAAACAAAAAAATAAGAAATGCAAAAAGTCCAAGAATTTGGATGCATTTGATTTTTTTTTTTAATTATTATTATTCTTTTTTAATATGATGTTTTACAGTGCTTGCCATCACATACTTCACCTTACTGGCAATGGCAAAATGCAAAAGGGGGTTCTCTTGTTGTTTATGCAAACAGTTTTCAGTGCTCGAAAGCCTAATATAATGTTTGTGAACCTGCCTCCAGGGACAAACATTGCCTTAAATTTGGATACTAGACGAATGTTCCAGTAATCACTTGTTACACCAGCAAATCGTCCCTCTTCCAGACCTTCACACTGAAGCAAATGTTGTTGTTTTTGTTTTGTTTTTTTCCCCTCAATTTACTTTCTTTACAGTATACCAGCCAATGATAATGACCAAGTGATCTTTTGTAGACCAGCTTATTTTATTGTATAGTAATTCTATTGTAGTTCGCTGGATTGTTTGCGCTCACACTAAATTGGAATCCCTTTTCTTTCAAAGGGCTCGCTGTTCATGTTTACCTTGTTCAGTTGTGGAACAAAGCACGAGTCGGATGAGCGCTGTGAGATTCAGTGTGCTGAATCTGCATATTTGATTATATACTCCGCAGTCTTCCATGTTGATACTGGGCTGAAAAAAAAAGCATGTTAATAGCAAAGCAATATTTTACCAAAGACTTGTTACTTTTAGCAGCTGATGCACCCTTGGTATGCCTTCGAGAAGCTTGATTTATACTCAAATTTGAGTTTTCTACCTTGTAGAAAAGTGTGTGTGGGGGAATAGACTAGTAAAATGTATTTATCCTGGGACAGTAGTTGTCTATTGTCATCATTCCAGAATGACTAGGCGTAGTTGCACTATTGTATCGAGAACTCGCGCATCATGTAATGAGGGCTGTTTGAGGGAGTCTGCAGACGTCGACATGTGACTCGGATAGGTCTTGCTCGGCTGGATTTCGGTAGGTTCCTTCATCAGCATCATGTTAAAACGGAATCCTGTTCTCCAGAAGCTGAGCTTTATGCATTATTACACTGTCCTGCTGTTGTTGGTTGTAGACTAATCAAATCTAGATTTAGCTTGGATTTGAAGACGAGATCCTCTTCGAGCTAATTGTACTTTCGATCAGAACGCCTAGGACTTCTGCTGAACTGTGATTATTGATTAGTTGTGTCCGACCAGAACAGGACGCAGTAAGAAAGTAAGTAGGTTTCTTATTTTGCAATACAAAATGCTGTCAGTTAAGTCAATAACTATCCGCATGGCCTCACGAAATCCAAAAATGCTGTTGATTTGTGATGAAAAGAAAAAGCATGAATGTGGGATTTTCTAAAATGCTGCAGTGTGTATATATATATATATATATATATATATATATATATATATATATATATATATTTCCAGGAGATATACAAGGGAGCGTCACGTTTTGTAAATTAAAGCATTATTACGTTGACCCTGTAGTCGGGCTGTTCTGCTCGCATGCTTTTGCATGAGTGCTGCTCGAACATTGGATGATATCTGAACGGCACGGAGTAAGTGTTTCATTACTTTAAACTCTATTCTTCTTCTATTATTGTGCGTTTGGCCCTCTGTTCCAGCACCGTGCCGTTTATTACTTAGGAATGAAGCATTCCTTCTCGTTGGTGAGAACGTGCTCGATCAAATCACAGACACGACACCCATTTGACTGCTAGAACTGTTTAAAAACGTGCTGAAGTGACTCATTTTCAAAGCGGAAGCTGGTCTGCTATGTGTAGAAAGATGGGGCCTCATTTATCAAGCCGGATACAAACACGTTTTATTCGTGACTCTTTTAGATAGTCCAGTTAGTTTTAGGGGAAAACGTTTATATCCTGCACGAGCTCCTGGGTTTGTGTGAATTTACATACAAGGAGACTCGCTCGTTTAAACCTTAACTGATGGGCTTCGAGTCGTATAATCAACAATGATTTATGTATTTCAATTATACACACGGATTTGATGCCAATCTAGCGAAACTCAGTCGTTTGATATTAAAGAAAGAAAGCAATCCAAACCAGAGCCATAAATGCCATAAATACAAATACGACCTAAGTAATGGTGACCTCTAAAAGGAAGAAGGGTTAGTCTGTGCCTATGGTAGCTGATGATGCTACAGTGGCTGAGCTGCATAACTGGAAGATTTAGCGTATGCCATGATTACACACAATTTTTTTTTTTTTTAGCAAAAGACTGATAAATGAGGCCCTGGGTTCAGAGCTCAAATTGCACTGTTTAAGAGACGAAATCTTGATTACTGAGGTCTTGAATTCTGGGAACGTTCTGTTGCACAGAAGTTTGGTCATAGGTGAAGAGATGCACATTTGATTTACTTTCATGGTATGTATAGAACACGCAGAAGGCTGTTAAATGTTCTAGAAACACACTGGTCGATTATATTTACTTTTTCACACAATCATTACAGTAGCTTAGTCTTTCTGACTAATTTCAGAATATTTATATACTTTCTAGAACCTTCTGGAATAAAGTCAGCATGTATGTGTGTGTGTGTGTGTGTGTGTGTGTGTGTGTGTGTGTGTGTGTTTAAAGGATTTGTATCGTAAAGGATTTACGGCTTATTTATTCAAACCAGGAACGTGTTTGAGAGTATCCCTGGATTTGAGAAGAGTAGTGAACAAGAATGAGCTTGCTGTTTTTTTAAAAGTGTAAAATCTAATATAAAAAGAAAAAACAAAACGGCTCCTGGGTTGTTTAATGTTGCGTTCTACTGTGAGACGATGAAGTTGGGCCTCTCTCTGCCTTAATATTAAGTTAGTAGATTGTAGCTTCACTTCATAGAGCACCTTTTACTGGTTTGTTATTGAGAGAGTTTGTGGTGAGCACACAATTGTAATGTTATAATTCAGTAAAGCACCAGTTTATTTACCCTGTGGTGTGTCTTTTTTTTTTTCTTTCTTTCTCTCGTTTGTTCAATGTGTTTGCATACTTAAGCAGTTAATATTGCATGCTGCTGTTAAAGTGCTACGCTGCTGCCTTGTGAACATTATTTATTGATTTCCGAGACAGCATTGTACAGCGTCTCAGATTCCTGACTCCTCTTCACTGGGTTTAGAAGTAATGCGGATAAGTGACACCGTGTTCAGCAATTTAATCAAATGTAATTCCACACGTTTTAAGTTTTGATGAAATGGGAATATAAAAATCGAAGGGAACATTACTCTGCTTGTGTGTGCATTTGAGAGAAGTAATGCAAAACGACTAGTGAGTCATCAAGGGTTTCCTTAACACTCATGGGAAATTGGGTCCTTCCTTGTTGACCTTTTCCAGTAAGAAAAAGCAAACAGACCGAGGAAGACAATCAGAGCCACGGTGATGGATATGGACAAACTGAGTAGCACTACATTTCGCACGGTGCTGCTTGGATACGGTTTCCCAGTGACAACAGGTACATTAATCTCTCCGGGTTTCTCCCACTCAGTCAAACCCTTAGCGAAATTCAGGCTCAGAACACGTGCTGATAAAACCTTCAGTCCTTTATACATTCTCTTCACCCTGTGGTAAGACTTGTCCAGCACGTCACAGCGATACGTCCCAGCGTCTTCCTTTTTCACCGGATTCAGGATGACCCTGTCCAGCTCTGGAACGTCACGCCGTATGAAGAAGCGGTTATTGGTGGTGATGATCCCTCGTGCAAAGCGCCACGACACCACGAAGGCGAAGCGGCCCATGGCTTCCATGACTTCCTCGAGACAGTCCAGCTCCAAATATTGTCCTGCGGTGGCCGTTTGTGTCTGCAGTCCACACTGCCAGTTGTCCAAACACTGGACCTGACGAACTCTGCATGTCGGGGAGTTCGCTTTGTTATCAGTCCCCAAAGGGCAGAGTCTCTGGGTACGGATGCCCAGTCCGCAGGTGGTGCTACAGCTTGAACTGTAGGCGATCACCCATGTGTTGTTGGAAGCCAGATCTTCTAGATCAACACCTCTAGAAGCTTTACACTGGCTGCAGGAATGCAGCAGAATCAAAATGAGAGCAAGGCAGCACATTAATGGGGGCCCCACTGGATGACGTTACCTGTGTAGACAAGATTAGAAAAAATGATCACTTCTTTAAATTGCTAATAAATGTACAGTGCACTTTACCTCGCATTTTCTGCTTCTGTTTTTATTACATAAGCTGTAGTGTGAGTGAATGGATCCTAAGACCACACAATATTTGTACATTTTTGGAGGTAAATATTTCACCTGCAGACTTTTCGGACGAATGCAGTCTGAAAAAGAAGATAAGTTGCTAAATAAGGAATAAAACTTGACAAAGCACGCTCTCATAGAAAAATAGTCCGTGATGGTGTTATTGATTATTATTTTCCAATGATTGAACGCCCCCAAACTGTTTTATTCTTGTCGTACCACAGCAATTTGCCAACGATACGTTTTAATTTATTAATGAACAACACGTCATACTTTTTAATCATTTATAGCTCATGCTGTGGAACATCACCAGTCAATTTTTTTTCTGTTGAATTTAATAAGACCAAAAATGCAGCTCGTGATTACAACCAGAAAGCACAAACTCCTCTGATCTGAACACTCTGTAACAGGCAGTAGGCTTTCTGACATGGCAAAATGCTAATACTTGCGACTCCTTCCATAAATGTCATATAAACATCTCCTTACTGAAAGCTCCACCATATCAATGATGATCTTTTTTCTTTGTAAAATAACATTTTTATCCTTTTACTATTAGGCTTCGATTATGCAGCTTGTCCACCATACAAGTCTCTGTGAATGAGCTGTTACTACAGAAATGATAACATATCAGAATGAGCACATGAATAGAATTTGAGAATGTATAATAACAAATTTATGCTTACTAGTCTTATAGTTACCAGACATCAAGGTTCCCAGCTCCTCCATTCAGAATGTTGTTGGTGATGTGTTGGAAAATCTGTGTTGGTTGTCTATTTACTAATAAATTGTTGTCGCAAACCTCTCCATTACTAAGGTACACCGTAAAAAAGCTCCAGCATCTATGACTCACTCAAGCACTGGAAAGTCCACTGCCCACAGCAAAAGCCCCCCCCCAAAAAAAAAAAGTGAAAACAACGTAGCAGTGGTCAGAGTTTGGAGCAGAACTGTCATGATTGACTTGTCATCGAAGTGAAAGCTGAATTTTGTACACAGAGGAAAAAATAAATGTGGATAATGAAAGGCATTGACTTGAATCTAAACGGCATATGGGTCATGCACAAAGACAATTATCCAGTGCACATGAGCAAGTCCTCATTAAAATGGCTCAAGAAGAAGTCATTGAAGGTTTTGAAATGTCATGTCTAAACCACACTAAGACACTGTGGCAGGAGTGAAATGAGAAGATTACGACTGAAAACCTGCAAAGGTCAGAGATTTAAAACAGGTCTGCATGGTGTACACTGAAAATTCCACTATCATGGTGCGCGTCACATTACATCAATAGGGCTAATCAAAGAAGTCCTAGATTTTACATAAACAGTAAAAAAAAAAAAAAAAAAAGTTTTGTGTTGCGCTTTAAACACAATGTAGCCTGTCTAAAGATAATTCTGACTCCTTTCATTCACTCACTTTTCATCTTTTTATCTGATATCAGCATCGTCACATTCAGTGTCATCCATCCATCCATTTTCTATACCGCTTATCCTACACAGGGTCATATGAGAGTCTGGAGCCTATCCCAGGGAACTCGGGACACAAAGCAGGGGACACCCTGCACAGGATGTCAACCCATCGCAGGGCACAGTCACACACTACAGACAATTTGGAAATGCCAATCAACCTACAACAGATGTCTTCAGAACAGGGGAGGAAACCGAAGTACCCGGAGGAAATCCCCGAAGTACAGGGTGAACTTGCAAGCTCCGCGCTCACAGGGCAGAGACGGGATTTGAACCCCCAACCACTGTGCCCCACATTCGGTGTCAAATAATTTTTTTTTAATTAATTATAATGTATTTATAAAATAAATATTAAATTTATAAAATTAATTATATTTCCTTTGTGTTTTGGACAATAACCAATGAAATCCTTTTGTTATGCTTTAAACATTCATTCTTTCAATAGACAAGAGCCTGTTCCAATCTGGATATTTAAATAAAACTGATCATTAAATCTTGCTCCATTAATTTATATATACACACACACACACACACACACACACACATATATATATCAAATATAAAGATGTCAAATATTTTTCACTAGAGTAATGTAGTAATTGTGTAAGTAGTAAATATAATACAGCACCTACCTTTTAACTGCTGAAATATTTATTTCGAATTCTAAGTTGGATTCAAACAAAAACATTGCAACACTCATCATTCTATAAGTGACATCATACATCAGTGTTGAATTCAGTCACTAGATGGAGTCCTCTATACACATGTGATGTGCTGCTCAACAGGGTTTCCTGCACCAGGCTTTCTGGCTCTACACCAAACCTCGGCCTTTTGTTTAAATATTTGAACAAACAAATTCATAGTAATATACCCATTTGTGGTAAAGATCAATTCACTCCTTAATTCCAGATAGATGACTTTGTTGTCAGAACATGCTGTGTGCCTTTGAATGGCTAGGTAAGATAAGCCTGAACATCAGCACTGACTCTGAATGGACCAGCCTTCTGCTGCAGTTTTCACTGTCTAGGTTTTACAGTAACATGATATGCCCTTTGTGCTAACTGATTTCTTTGCTGTGCTCTTTGTAGTGTGGGTAAACAGGATGCTCACGGTCTCTGACTGCAGCTTGTTCTTTGGGTGCTAACACTCAGGATGTCATCATGTTCTTCTGACTCGGAGTGTCTCCATAACTAGAACTGAAACCTGCCTCTGCAAGCACCTACCAAATCTGTATGAATATTGGAAATACTATGGGGGTGAGGAGGATGTACCATTAGTCTATTCTGTTAGTACTGTTCTGTCCCAGCATGCTTTGCACAACACACTTAAGCAGATTTTGTTCAGAAATGGTCTATACTGTTTAGAGGTAATTGTTTATGCATTAATGAACACTGTGGCACAGCGTGTTGCTGCCTCACACATCTAGGGTCCCTGAGCTTGGGTTACTGTCTGTGTGGAGTTTTGCATGTTCTCCCTGTGTCTTTGTGGGTTTCCTCTGTGTTCTCTGGTTTCCTTCCACATCTCAATTGGCTAGTCTAAATTCCCCCTAGGTGTGAATGAGTGTGTTTAACACAGGGTGAATTCCCACCTCACACTACGTTGATTCTGGGATAGGCTCCAGCTTCACCACAACCCTGATGAATGAATGATAATTTACGCATTATTATGCAGTGTAGAATTCTATATTAATATATTTGTCAAATATTGTGATTTATCCACTTACTGCACTGCAAACTATTTTGCTCACTTCCCTCTTTTGTCACTGTTACTTTCCATTCCTAAGGTCTCGCTTGGTGAGTCGGCTATGATTTGCCTGGCAGCTGCGTACACGTATTGCTGACATGAAAGGAAAGTTACTGCCCAAATGAACAACAAGCTTCTGTGCCTCAGGTTACACTCTTAACAGTAGAAGCACACATCCATCTATCCATCCATCCATTTTCCCCACTGCTTATCCTACACAGGGTCACGGGGGAGCATGGAGCCCATCCCAGGGACCTCGGGGCACAAGGCAGGGGACACCCCATCACAGGGCCCAATCGCACACACATTCACACATTCTGGACAATTTGGAAATGCCAATCAGCCTGCAACACATGTATTTGGACTGGCGGAGGAAACCAGAGTACCCGGAGGAAACCCCAGAAGCACCGGGAGAACATGCAAGTTCTGCGCACACAGGGTGGACGCGAGAGTTGAACCCCCAACCCTGGTGTGCGAGATGTGAAGCAAACAGGCTAACCACTAAGCCACTCTGCCCCCTGGAAGCACACACCACAACCTAATTCCTCATTTCCATCCCTTCAGGACTCAATAGCTGAATAGCTAGGAAGTTTGATCAAATTCACTGGGATTTGAATGATCTTGAACACGTTTCCAGCTGTGGAATTTTGAATCTAGTCATTTCAGATGTTCACCCCCTGCTCAAACCCCCCCAAACCCAATAAAAACCATCACAGACATTCCATTCTAATGGTTTCCACCACAAATACCATTACACACCATCAGCTAACCATTAAAACCATTCCTAGACACAACATGCCACCAATAGAAGGCAACACAAAGCAATACAATTCCCATTATAACCATTAAAACCATTACAAATTCTGTG
>JANDJT010000190.1:20760558-20771521 GCA_024331685.1 Stegophilus panzeri | reverse complement strand
TATATATTTTTTTTTTTTTTCTTTTTCAGCAGGGCCTGAGGAAAGAAATGGTTCCTCAAAAGTTCTACAGATGGTAAACAGCTCTAGCTTTCAACTTGGAAACTGTTCTGAAAGGAAACATTCAGTTGATAAGATTCCCCTAAAGGGAAAAAACAAGACCGAAGAGCTCAGGGTGGTAGATGGCACCTTTTTCCCCTCAAGTGTAGCCTACTCAATAACGGTCAAACATTCGGTGAAGAAAGCGCTAGAGCCAGCTTGTTCGAGTAGTTTGAAAGGGAAAGTCGTAGTGTGTGTGTGTGTGTGTTGTGAGTGCGAACATGAGACGGGACTGAAGGAGCAGACGGTCTGGTCTCCTCAGAGACTGATTTACTCCTCAGTGTAACTACAACAGCGTGTCACTTTCTGCCTTCAACACGACACGTTCACGAGCTCCTCAGTTCCTCACTCGCTTCTCTTCAGGACGCTGTTTAATGAAGAAGACACGGTTCCCTCGTCTCGTCTCGTGTCTCTTTACCGGCATTCAAACGGGAGATATGTTCTAGCGAAACGCGTTTGAACTTTCCTTAAAGTTTATTTCATCGACTAGGTAACGGTGAAGGCTTTCACACGGCTGGCTGTCGTGGTGTGTGCGATGCGCGGTGGAATGGACTAGAACCACTAACACAACAACAACAACACAAGCACGAAAACATCCACGCCGCGCCGTTTGGCAGCGTCTTCGCAAGTGTGGCATCGGGTTTTCGGGAGGGTTTTTCTCCGGGGAACATGGAGGAGGACAGCGCTCGGGAAAACGCCGAGCAGCCGAGGTGTAAAGACTCGGAGCGCCAGCTTCGCCTGCGGCTGTGTGTCCTGAACGAGCTGCTGAACACCGAGCGAGATTATGTGCGCACTCTCGCCTTCCTGCAGTCGGTGAGTTTTTACTGCTGCTGGCGGTTTTACCTTCATGAAGTCCTGCAACACTGCAGTGTGAGTCAAGACATGCTGGGTTTAATTTAATTTAATTTAATTTAATTTTATTTTATTTAGTAGCGGACAAAACATGGGTCGTTATGCTTAGCTCATACCTGAGATAAACAAGCGGTTTGATTGACAGATATTGTCTCTTGCTAAAAGTTAAACAGGCAAGCCAGCTTCCAACTAATTACATGCTCATTTCATTCATTCATATATTTTAAAAAAATTTCTTTGACCTAAAAAAGATTCTTCTACTGTTCTAGTTCCCTATTTACCCAGTGTTTAGCCTACATCTATTTTACTGCCCCAGACACACCATTATAAACACACTTTTCCAGTTTAATTTGGCCATATTTACCAAAAACTGACATACTTCCCCCTGCTGAAAAACAGACAAACAAACAATAGAAATCCTCATAGAGTTTGTAACGGTTTTAATAGTTGTAATTGGAATTGTATTGGTTTTAATGGAAATTCTAATGGTCCATGTGAGTCTCTACTGGTAATTTGTTGGCATGTTATGTCTAGTGGATACCGTTAAGGACCAGTAATATTGATGGTTTGTAATGGTATTTATAGTTGAAACCATTAGAATTTCTGTGATGGTTTCTATTATTGATATTTTCCTCCAAAAGGGTAAGCTTATTCTGCTTTGCAGATGTGTAAATAATCCGAAAGTAATCTCATTCGTCATACATTTATCATAAGTGCTTTATGCGGGTCGGGATCCAGAGCCAATCCCAGGAACGCTGGGCACAAGGTTGAGAATACATCCTGGATGGGGACGCCACTCATTCACACCTAGAGGTAGTTTAGTGTAGCCAGTACACGAACTGGCATGTTTTTGGTATGTAGGAGGAAACCGGAGAACACTGAGGAATACCACGCAGACTTGAGGAGAACATGCGAAACGTCACACAGAGGCCTCACAGAGATGTGAGGTGGCATCAGGACCTGCCGTGTCACCGTCCCACCCAAAAAAAAATCTGCATAGTGTATATATACTTTTTTTGTTCTGTTGACAGTGACAACAGTAAGTATAAGTATAAGTGTATTTGTGTCCATGAAAGACCAATCTGAACGAAGTGCTCAAGCCCTTCAGAAGGCTTTCATTACGTAATGTATTTTATTCAGTGTGTTATGCATAATTTAGCGTTTGTTAATCGTTATCACAATAATGTGCTTGCCTGTACCAATAACTGCGGAAGGTCACAGTTTGGGAATGATCGCTGTACAGATTGCGTCAGTCACCAGATGAGTGTTTCTGTGGGTGTTTTTCGATGATTCATGACATTGACACACTATCCAGCCAATAGAAATGATGTGTTTATTAATTTGATGTGAAGTTGAAATCCCTACAAACACAGCATGTTTTTGGATGATGTTTAGATTTTGGCTGGAGTGAAAGTTTTTGAAACATCATTGTTAAGAATTTAGAAAAGATGGCCACTGCGAAATCAAGCAAAGAATAATATGGAAAAAAAAAGATGTATCTTTAGTCGACCAGGGCTGACTTAAAATGGAACAGTAACAGCATCTTTTTATAGGCCAATTTAAATCCAGATTATAATGCATGTCTGGTCAGTTGGTGCTGACTGGGGTTTTGCCCTGTACTGTACTATATGTTTAAGTGCTATATTGATGGGATGTGTTTAAGCGCAGCCCAAAGCAGCAGCTGTGGCATAAGCAACTCGGATGGATTCTAATGAGTGAAAACTGCGGCTGTGGTTGGAATCTCATGCCGAAAGCTGACATGTATTTTCTTGTTTTGATTTGCATCACATTGTAAAACAGCTTTTCTGGATTTCAGGGCACAAGAGTCATGAACCCCAGTGCAATTTTCACTTGTGTGGTCAGCTGTAAGTCAATGGAGTGAGTTATAGGATGCACAGTGCTTTATATTCGGCTGTGTGTTTTGAACATGACACGCATGCCAGCACTTGGTGTAAAATATCTTGATGTGAGGATGAACTTAATGACATTAAAGGCTTTTGTGTTTTGAGAGGCTTTAAGAACATTCCAGCAAGATGTTAGCTGGCCTGCAGTCAAAAAAATCACAGTTTTGGCCCAATTCATAAGCAATTCATTTGTCTCTTAAGCTCAGTGGCTGTTGGTGCTTCAAGATGACATCAGATGTGAGGTGCTGGTGTCTTTTTCTGGGATTAAAAATGTTTTTGTAAAACCAATTCCTGGTCAAGCTGCATATAAAACTCCATTAGGTGATTAGGGATGTTGTGTACGAATGAATTAGGCATATATTGATAGTGAGTATGTGATACATACCACTATATTCATGTACATGATATTTTGATAAGCTATCAAGATTAAGGTCTCATTTGCAGTGTGAAAGTTTATATATAACACACATAAACATTTTTTTGTTTGTTTGTTTAATACAAGGTCAGAAACTGTGCTTTAAGTGGAGGCCTATTATGAATGTTGTTAATATTACATGCATATACTGTATATTTTGATGGGTTTGAATGCTTGTTTGGTAGAGCTGGCATTCCTGGACTGTGCACCCTTTCATTTGGCATATTAAAGGGTGAACATCCAATCAAATTTCTCCTTGCTGATTATTCTGACAGCCTCTCATCTTCCACTTGCGATGATAGCTTAAGTGAGACACCTGTTCACACATCGGAAGAAAGCCATCATAGCCATCATTGGTGGTAATGCTTTTGCGTATTGCTTTTAGTCCTGATTGTTTGGGTCTGAAATCCAGCTGTTTGCTAGTATGTCTCACTTTACACCCAGAAAACCAATGCCATGGCTAATGGAAGGCTGTCTCGCAACCCAAAGGAAACCACAACGCTTGGCTCATACTTTACATAAACACACATCCATGCATTTATCTTGAACTGGGTGGCCTGACAGATTTCCCAAGGAGCTACTAACCAGCTTATTGAGCTTTATAGATATTTGAGATAGATATGTACAGATTTTATTTTTTTATTTTTACTGAGACATGATAAGGTCTAGTTTTCACTCTTGGTTATTTGATGCTTCGAAAGCTTTTTAACCAGCTCACACTGTAAAAATGGCACATTACCATAGAGAGAATGAAATGGGCAGTAATTACAGGTAGAACTGACATAATGTATGAAAGTTGACTGAATGTCCTCAGTGCTACAAATGGATTTCAGAAAGGAGTTGAGTAATAAGGGAAGCTCTATACTTGGGAACACTGGAAGTGGGTGACATAATCAATGAGTAAAGCTTGTCATACCAGCTCATCAGTTCCTTTTTTAGATTAAATTTTTTTTTGTTCAGAAAAGGTTCTGAAGGCACTTCCCTGTTCTTTTTTGGTCTTTTGACACATTAACCCTAGGGTTTAGACACGGTTAAGACCCAATTTCCTAACCTTGGTCCTGGAGTACACCCACTTCAACCCAGAAAAAGGCTCTTATTTAGCTGATTAGTTGAAAACACTAAAATGTGCAGGACAGGAGGTAGTACAGGAGGAGCGGCTGTGGCTCAGGTGGTAGAGCGGGTCGTCCCCTAATCGTAGGGTTGGCGGTTCGATTCCTGGCCCACATGACTCCACATACCGAAGTGTCCTTGGGCAAGACACTGAACCCCAAGTAGCGCCTTGCATGGCAGCTCTGCTATCATTGGTGTGTGTGTGTGTGTGTGAATGGGTGAATGAGACACAGTGTAAAGCGCTTTGGATAATGTATATGGATTTGTATCCATATAGAACACACTGTTCATTTCAAATAATGTATTCATATATTACATCCCTAGTTTAGATTTGAAAAAATGTACATTTTCACCTTTCTCACCACTTTATGACCTTATCCGTGGATGTAAACGAAAAAGACAGTCCAGTGCAGTATATTGATGCTATCCACCAATAAAGCTTCAGTAGGATGAACTGGCTGACCTGTAAGAACTGAGCAGCCAGTGATTTATCTTTAGTTTACTGGTTCTACACACACATACAAGTGGTAGAAATCCTTCAAGAGAATGAACTGGACTGAATGTGTTGTGTTTACTTTTGTGCTACAAAGGGCAAGCTGAGCGCACATGTACCTAATCCAACAGGTCACTGGTTCTCCAGGCCCCTAGCTGTTTTACTGTTCACCAGTTGCCTGTGTGTGATTGAGTGTCGCCCCAGACGTCCTTTTAATCCAGCTGGTGTTGACTCCTCAGTCCCAGCTGTGCTTTTAAAGAGGGATAGAGCGGATGCCCAAACAGGATGGCAATAGAGGAAGGAGGAAGTAAACCTGTGGCTTCCTGCTCCATACTTCCCTGATCAGGATGTCCCAGCGTAGGGTTTCAGGTTTATAAATAACCAATCTAATAATCTTTTCACATATTGAATGAAATTTACAGTAGCCATTATTGTTATTCGGATTGTTTTGTTTCAAAGCTGTGTGGTAGTGTGTTTCACTTAATGAATTGATGATAATTCAGTGGGTAATTTACAACTTCCAGGTCAACTGTGGCCAAACTAATGCACCAAACTGTGGCTTTAAATAGACTATTATATACACCACAAATTTCTGTCATTTGTCAGTATTTACCTAATAGCAATGCAGTTTTTTTTGAAGTGATGCAATGCAGATGTCCAAGCAGAAGTTTTCTTCTTTAAGACCTACGCTTGTCTGAAAGTTGTTGCCACAGCACACACATATTGTAACACATTTAACACTAAATTGATTAGAACATTGATTTAAAGGCACTAATATCATTTGGAGTTTTTTTTCTCTTCCAAATACCGTTACGCTAATTGTTTAAGCACTTATAGCTATATCCATGTATTGATTTGCTATTGGCATAAACCCAATGAAACTCCAGTCCCATACATTAGCTCAAGATCTAGCTCAAGATTTTCATTGATATTTACATGGTGGTCTGAGACAGATTTGGTGCAAAAGCCTACATTCTTTAGTCACTCCAGAATTCTCACAAGCCACTCGAACACTTCATTAATTACCAATTATAATCTGCGTATTTTCTATAACAGCACAGTTCTGACAGGCATGCCGGCTCTAATCTGAATCTCAGGTGTACATTAATGCACTTGTCCTGATTCCTTATCATTTTTATAGCAACAACACATTCATAGGGGCTTGTATGGCAGACAATTCACAAAATCTAACCAGTGGCTTAAGGCTAATAAATGCATTACAAATGTGTTGTTATTTAACAAAGCTAAAGCATATAATGGAAGTTTTCTGTACAGGGAATGTTTATTTAACATTTGTGGAAGGAGTTTCGGGTGTCAGCACATTGTAACTGACAGTAGGTTTCCGCCCCAGTAAAGTCTTCAGGACTCGCCTTCAGGTTGCGCTTTCCAGTTTCTCTCAAACACAATTGTTCTATGATTCTCTGTTACAAGACTTTGTTTTTTTGTCTAATTATCTTATTAAGAGAAAAAAAAAGAGAGGCTGGCGAGGGAACGATTATTTATAGCTGTTATAATTAAATATAAGTGATAACAGGTACTAACTTTTCTCATGGACGTTCCATAACTTATAAGTATCATTTGTTAAGAAGCATGATGCGTCACTCATTATTAAATAAAAAAAAATTGCAATTGCTGGCAAATTGACATGGTATTAAAGGAATAAAACACTTCGGGACATGCTGTTGTGGGAAAATAATCCACCTTGGGATGGTAACTGCCCTCTGCCACATCACACCACCCAATCACAATCGCAGTCATAGTCCCAATCACAGATTAATCGATTATTTTTGTATACTGTTTTCCTATAACACTGTGGCCCATTGTGTTTGATTCAAAGGCACAAGCTGGCACAGTATAAGGAGTCTGCATAGCTAATGTGTCTCAACTGCAGCTATGTAAGCTTCCACATTGCCAAGTTTTAGTAGCAAGCAAACTCTGACACTGATGTATTTCCATACATGTCTAGGCTGTTTCATGATTGCTAATTTGAAGCGTTCTTTGGATGATATATTCTCATGTCTTTGGGCATTGAGGAAGGATTTGTTCTATTTTCACATGAACTTGGACGTAAACTTACCTAAGAAACTTAACTACAAGGTCATATCAGGTGTGTGTATTTGTTTTCATATACATGGATACATTTTCCTTCAAATTTGGGAGTTTTTGTGAAGTTTGCAAAAAGTAATCTCTCATAAATTCTGCAAACATTTTTGAGCCTTTGGTGCTCTTTTGAATTGAATGCCTGGCTTGTTGTTAAACTCAGCATTGTTCTATAAGTGTGAAGTAACACTCGGCAGGGGACTGATAAAGACGGCTGCAGTATCCCGTTGCCTTGTCAGAGGGCTGGGAGGTGTTAATTAAGTATTATATGCCTTCTGATATCAAAGTGGAGGAGGAGTGGGAGATAAGTGGAAAAGGAGAGTGGCCTCATTCATGTTTTAATAAACAAACTTCTCAGGTTTGGTTTGAACTTCGCCATCTGGGATCTCATCCAAATAAGTCGTCTGGATGCCGGTGTCTAAATCAGATCTGCCTGGCAGTCTGCCACTGTACACATAGACACGCTGCATGGCAACACCTGTCTGTCCCTCCTCACCTTTAGCAAACAGGCCGCAACAGTAGTGCCACGTGCTCTGTATTATGAATGATGTCAGACTGCAGGCAGGTACACAGAACGGAGTCAAAAGGTCCATGCTCTGTAATTTGTAGTCATGAAATTAAAATATTTGTACGTTTGTTCAATCCTTCATTTCTCAGGCTGTTGCGAACATTATGCTGTTTTTTTTTTGTTGTTTTTTTTTAAAGTATCTGCTCAGTTGTTCAGATGGAAAGGGGCTTTTTCTGCTTAAGTGAGGTTGGACTTGACCCTGGTTTCTGTACTGGATGTGTCTATACTCGTAGAAGTAGCCTCGATTGTTGGGTAATCATAAACACGGCAGATATTTACTTATGTCACCGGACAATAACCGCTGAAAGACTGGCGCAAAGGAGACAGCAGTAAATCAGAGTCCTCTGACCTCTTGGCCCGTTCACTGAGAGAGCTCAGAGGAATTCCTGAAGTGTCCTGAGGGAATTTTCTCCCCGCAATCTGAGGCCACACGCCGCCCACGGAAGCTCAGACTCCTAAGATCCTGGTGGCTTTAGCAGGCCACAGATAGATGGGATTTTCCCGTTCCCCATGTGCGTGTAAGCCACCGTAATTGAGGGTGAAACATGAACTGAGTGATGTTGACTCCTCCAGCCTCACTGGTGTTGAGCCTGAAAGAAGCATAACCACCTCTGTCATTCTGTGGGATGATCAGACGTACTAGGTTATATGGTTATGGTTGCCATTCATTTATCCTCAAATCTGACCAACTTTGGCTCAAAGGTTCTAAAGCTAGTGGAACATCTATCTATCTAACTAGAAGGAGCTTGCGGCCTGAAGTACCTCATATTTGTGGTAACGTAATGAAATTATTACATGTTTGGACATGCCATGTCAGGCTGCTGACGTAGATCAGCATTTGTTATGCCATCATGTGTTATTTTTGTGGCGAGTACGGAAAGTCCTCCAGTCCAGCCACAAAAGAAAATGTCCTTCTGCTGGACAGGATGCTAAAGGTAAGACCTGATCCAACACCAAGGTATTTTTTTTATATCACTTATTCCCAATCCTTTGTTTAAAAGAGGGTTATTGCTGTTACAATTGTGTACAGTAGTGCTAGCTGATATGCTAATACCATGTCTTTGTTGACATCCATTCTGGTGTGTTTATACATATTGGAACTGTATTGGGGAAAGGTTAATTTATTAAACCGATCAGTATCTAACAGCTCACCTTGAGGGACCCATCAGAGGAGATCACGTGTCCACTTAGGCTAATTACTTCAAATTGCAAATCAATCTGGTAATGGAAATCAGTTACTGCCCAGAAGGATGGGATAACAAGTGGAGGGAATTAAACGATGCTATTAATAATGACTCATACCTCACTCTTTCCCTTACATGCACACTCTCTCTCTCCTAACCCTCACATTTTAGGTCCATGTCAGAAAAAAGACTCTTATTATTTGGACATTATCAGCGTTGGTGCGTGTGGCCTGACTGGTCAGCCCAGGATTTGTTCCCCTCCCCTACGCCCCCTGCAGTGTGTGACCCCTGGGTTCTCATGTTGCTCCTCCACGAGTCCAATCACTCTTCCATGGAGAGAAGGCCAAACGCCTTCCAGATGGCTCCTCCAATCTGCTCTCAGATCTTATCTGCCCTGCCACATGTCGGTGTAGAGAACTCCTTTCCACTGTTGCCGACATCAGCGCGCTTGTTTGCACTACTTGTGCTGGCATTTACAGCTCGTAATGATGGAAGTTTGTGTTAAATAGTCTGCAGCATGCAGTCGATTATTCAGTAATAAGTAGCTGAGCTTGAATGCTAATTAGAAATTTGGATGGCAGCGATGGCAAAAATAAAAGGAATAGAAAAGGCAGTAAGAACTCGAATCCTGACCTTATTGGAAAGTTTCACTCTGAAAGGCAAAATCTTGGATTATTTATTTTGCATTGTTTTCTTTAATGTTGCATCATTTCTTAATTGCACCAATTTTAGAGGGAAACTTCTCACAGTGCCAGTCATGAAACTGCCAGGTATGGACAAATGATGATACTGTTGATGCATATTAAGATACTGATATGGTTAAAGTTTGACCTGTATTACTTTGACCAAAATAATGGCCACATGATCATTCCTTGATCTGTGAGAATGGCCATGTGAACTGTCATAACGAAAAAAAATTTACAATGCAATAACTGACAGAGGGTATATTGATGAACTTGCGTATCTTACACCTGTTAGCAGAGGCCCTTGTTTCCATTTCTGCAAAGCAGCTCAGACAGTTCTGCACTCCGAAGCCCCACAAAGCGGAAGTGAGAGACAAGGGGCCGAGCTCAAAGAAGACTTTGTGTGTGTGGGCATGGCTGAAGGGACGGAACGGAGGAGGAGGGGGGACAGTGAATCAGAGTGATGGGGAGAAAGGGCCGAGCTCAGCTCCCCTCTTTCATCCCTCCAGTTCTCCTGCCACTGGGCCTTTTGTTTCAGTCTGCTGGGCCTCAGCCACAAAGAGAGGATTCCCCCGCCCCCCGCTCGTTTTTATTTATTCGATTTCACGCCATGCCGGCCAAAACGGCCCCTTCCTCGTGTCCAAAATGGCTCTGGACTCTTTTGCAGCAAGGCGCATTCTCACAGAGAGCCATGAAAGGGCCTTTTCGATGATGCTGGCTCTGTTTTGATCCGAGTATTCAGTGGGAATGGGAATCTCAGGTTGAATCAGTTTTGGGTGTTGCTCACGTTGTGGGAAAGAGATTGGCCTGCACAGCCACCTCACTTGTACACAAGAGTGGAAAAGTGGTGACAGTGGGCCATTAGTTTGTTCAACATTTTGTCCCAAACATCTCTGTTTAGAATGCTCAGCACTACCCAACAGCCTTAACTATTTTATCTCTGGCTGGAAAACCAGACGCGGGGACCCTGAGGGTAAAGGCTGGAAATGCATGACGCTAAAGTCCATTCAGAATTTTATTCAGTTGTTGTATGATTCGAGTTCCACCTGTTTTCAGTTGGGAAATGCCTTCAGATAAGTAATATGCAGTTGTGCTTTAAATCGCAATCATGTTAAATGAATTACATTTTGACACTGGAGAGTCTCCAGTTAATTCCAATGCTTAAGAGTACTGTATTTCAAATCATTCAGGTCAGTCTACACAAGTCCAATCTTCTGGATCCAATCATACTGTTTTTGCTTTTTGAAAGGCCCTCACAGAGGAAAGCAGATCCAGATTGCATAGGGGGAAAAAAACCCCACAAAGAATGCTGGATGGCAAAAAAAAAAAAAAAGCATCTTGTTGACAATTCTTGTTGTTGAATTTTCAATATCTAAAGGTTGTTTACTGTGCACTGCCCCAGTTTTTCAGGACAACTCTCTGAGTTCCCTGTATTGTTGTGTATTTAAAGAGCACTTGCATTGTTCCTTCTTTTAGCTGTCTCTGTTAAATGATGTTCCAGCACTTCTGCAGACTTTTTTTTTTTTTTTTTTTTTGGGGGGGGGGGGGGGGGGGGGGT
>JANDJT010000190.1:20678802-20711386 GCA_024331685.1 Stegophilus panzeri | reverse complement strand
ACTGACATCAGTGCCATTTTGGTGGTGTTGAGTAAAAAGTAAACGATTACTGTGGGAATAAGGAAACGTGTGAATATGGCAATAAGTGTGTAGTGTTCTATAGAGGCTTATTTTGTGTGTGTGTGTGTGTGTGTGTGTGTCCTGCAGTGAGTTTGTCGCCTGGCTGTTGGAGAGTGGAGAAATCAGTAAACCAGAGGAAGGGATCAATTTGGGCCAAGCACTGCTGGAGAATGGTCTCATCCACCATGGTGAGAGTCTCATGTGTTCTTTAATCTCTTGCTCTTTTTTTCTATCGTTCTTTTCACTTTTAAGTTTTTACCCTATCACTTTCTTTCTCATTGACACAACCTAATTTTGTTCGGTCTCTACATTTTGTGGTTAAAAGCTGAAATGCAGCAAAAAAAAAAAAAAGTCCTAAAGCATTGACGTACATCCAGTATCAACACTGCACAGTAACCTGAGCTCATCATCGAGATTTGCTCTCCGTCCCCCAAAGCAGGAGTGTTGTGACGGAAAACAACCTGGTCATGAATAATGGATGGAGTGAACTGTTTGCCTTATCCCAAAGCCGAACCAGGGATAATGACATCGCCTTGCTCAGGCACTCCACACTACACTCAGCAAGCAAGTGGATTGTGTGTGTAAATGTGTGTGTGTGTTTATACGTGTGTGATATGAGATTGGAGAAAATGATTCTGGTCAAACAGTAATTCCTTGAGACTAATTAGATGGCCTAGGTTGTAAGTTTTGAGGAGACACAAGGTCACCTGGGACACATGAGATTTGAATCATTCACTGATGATAATGCAAGACTGCAAACATTCAAATTTTCAAATTTATTTTGATACATAAAACAACATACCCTGTGTATAGAATATAGATACCCCGAATATAGAGAAATCATTATTTCGTAGGTCAGAAATACAGAAATAGATTTTTGTAAGAGCTACGTAAGGTCAGTAGATACACTTTAGTCAAGGTTAGCATTTTGGTCTATGAAAGAGCTCGATACTCTTCACAAAACTAACCAGAGGTCTGCATTAAATCATGAAGTGTCTCTATAAACCTTAATTACTAAAGTTTAAGAAAGAGGTGTTTGTGCTTTGTGGATTCTCTGCTCAATGTGAGTAGAAATAAGTCAGCCAACACATTGCTAGATCTCCATTTCCTCCCCTTTTGTACTGATCCAGAGCTGCTCATGAACTGAAGGTGTTAGTTTAGAGAGAGTCTTTGATAGTAGCAGAGAATTTCTATCCATACATCAGTAATGTATATGCTTTCACAACACAAAGTTGTCTTTATTTTGAAAGACAACTTTTGGTATTCTAATGGGAAAATGTGACAATCCATGTATCCATCTATACATTTTCTGTACCGCACATCCCACCTAGGGTCACCTGGAGCCTAACCCAGGGAACTCGGGGCACAAGGCGGGGGACACCCTGGACGTGGTGCCAACCCATCACAGGGCACTATCACACACACACTATGACACCCATTCACAGACTATGGACAATTTGGAAATGCCAGTTGCCCTACAGTGCATGTCTTTTGGACTGGGGGAGGAAACCGGAGTATCCAGAGGAAACCCCCGAAGCATGATGAGAACATGCAAACTCAGGGCATTGAGTCTCCCCTAACCCTGGAGGCCACCGTGCACCCATGTGACAAGACAAACAAATAAAATATTTGTTGTAATCACGCACTGTAGCTGAAGAAAACATGAGCTGTCTAGAGTAAGGTATTTTTTTGTTGTTCTTTTGTAGTTTCAGATAAACACCAGTTTAAGAACGAGCAGGTACTGTATCGGTTCCGTTATGATGACGGCACTTACAAAGCCAGGAGCGAAATGGAGGATATCGTATCCAAGGTATTTCCTCATATATTTCATACCATCACATAATATTTGAGTTTAATGCCCATACGTAATGTATATTTTTATCTCTGTATATTCTTTTTAAAAAATGATCGAGCTGTCTAGAGAAAATTGGTACATGGGAATAACTGTGTGTTTGTATCCACTATGTTTGTAGGGTGTGAGACTGTACTGTCGTCTCCACAGCCTGTTCATACCTGTGATTAAGTAAGTATTACACATGGTTAAGTCCATCATTAGACAGTGTGTATAGGATTTCAGAGGGTTTTTTTTTCCGTTGTGATTGTTGCGGCCAAAAACGATTGATTTTGCTGCGGCTTTTTTTTTCTTCAAAATTTTCAATGCAACCTAGAGTTTTTGTGTTTTTTTTTTTTTTTTTTTTTTGCAGAAATCTACTTGAATTGGCGAAATTGCACAAAATTGTTTAAGTAGTCTTTCACAGTGATGTTTGTTGGTAAATAAGTCCTTTAAGCTGTACCCGTGTTCGACACAAGTGAAAGGAAGAGGTCTTTGGGTGAATGGGCATTGTGTTGATGTCACATGATCCAAATCTGTGGAAAATCTGCAGTAATTTTGAAAAATTGCAATCTCTTCCAAATATTGCACAGTCTGATTGATTTTGGGTGAATTTCTGCAATCACAAAGTCGCAAAATCCTGGAGGGACTGTTTAGATTTACACAGCTTAACTGTGAACCCTGATGTCCTGCACAATTTCTAGTGACTATTAAAAGGGCTCAGAATGCAGTTGCAGCATTTTCTATAAACGATTGTGAAACTACAGACCCGACTGGAACGATAAAGGCTGGAAATATGTATTATTAGTCCACTGCTCACTCACTCACTCACTCACTCTGACTGTGGATCACAATTTAGTGAGGGGAACTGTAGCTTTAGTTTTAGTAATGTCTCACCTCTGCTTCAGTGGATAATCTCACCTAGATCCTGCAGACTTCTACGTAATGAACTGCTGCTGTAATCATAAATATATTCCTGTGCAATTAAATTGTACTATATAGGGCATCCATTCACCTTCACCCACACACCTTGTAGTAAAAATGAAAAGTCACATGCCTTCACACACATTAAAGTGTGGACAAAAGTATAACTAGAAACCGCACTGCCAGAGCACCACTGCGTTAGTTGACTCTGACATTGTGTTCCTGTCATTACTCCACGTCCTTCCGTTTTCTGTTCTCACATCTCTAGCTTGCTTGACGCTCAGCAATGAGCTGCTGACTGCACTCGTCTTACCACACTTCCTCTTTCCTAACTAGCGCACAAAGAATCCTCCATGATGTAGGATGTTTTGTGGTGGACTAATCAGCTTTGTTTGTGGTTCATCACTGGGAGAAACACTCCAGCTTGTGTGTCACTGTGGTCAGACTAAAGCATGTTTGCAGAAAAACTGTCCAAAGCGTGCTTTTCGTGACACGCCTCATGTGCTTGTTTATTTCTGTTTTTTTCTGCTGAATACTAAATATTTGATTAATATTCGAATAAAGTGTTTCTCTATGGTCAGTCTGTACTGCTAGCTGCTTTAGATTGTTTTGCTGCAACAAATCAAGGTAAAAAGGACTCTGCGGTCTCAAAGGTCTAACTGTTTGAATCTGAATTATATACAGGGTGATTCCAAAAAAGATGATTTTATTTACTTTTCTTTGCAGTACTTTTTTTTGGGGGGCAAGGAAGAACGGTTGCGGTTCCTTGTGTTATAATGTTAGTGTTAGTCAGCCATAATGTTAAGAGCACTGACAGATGAGGTGAATAACATTGATTATCTCGTTACAATGGTAGCTGTCAAGGGGTGGGATATATTAGGGAGCAAGTGAACAGTCAGTTCTCGAAGTTGTTGTGTCGAAAGCAGGAAAAATGGGAGAATCGTGTAAGGATTGGAGCGACATTGACAAGGGTCAGATTGTGAAGGTTAGACGACTGGGTCAGAGCATCTCCAAAACAGCAGGTCTTGTGGGGTGTTCCCGTTATGTAGTGGTTAGTACTTACCTAACAAAAGTGGTCCAGTGGAAGTGGAACCAGTGACCGGGTCACGGGCATCCAAGCCTCATTGATGCTCATGGGAAGCGACACTCTGTGTTTATCAGAGTGACTCTAGTCAAATGCAGGTGTGTGTTAGCTCATCTCCAGCCTCAAGTTGTGTTCAGCTGTCAAACAGATGCAAATTAGCATTCACTCTCCAACATCAATCGATGATGTGCAGTAGGTGAGAACTAGCTAGTGGCCAGGAATCTAAATCAGAAGAAAATAAGGCAGAAATAAATAATACAGTAACTCTTAATTGCATTAATTCTATCCTTCATTTTTGTTCTAAGAGTGTGCAAACTTTTTTGTGTGAAGTTAAAAAAATAAAATAAATAAAGTGAATGGAACAAAGACCCTCCCTAGGACCGTGTAGGTCTGTTTACTCATTCCTTTCTTCTCCATGCAGAGACAGAGACCACCACCTGAAGACGTTTAAATCAGTGTTACCAGCTAGTAAACTGGTGGACTGGCTTGTCTCACAGGTAGGAGGACATAAAACACTTACAGTACACACCTGTGGAGAGGAGACAATCCTCCATTCCAAACACACACACACACACACACACACACACACACACACACACACACAGACCCTTAAATGTCATGTAGCTCATAACTGTATAGTTACTAAACTAGTAATGTTATATATTTGTATATAAACCTCTAAAAATATGGCCTTTTATAGAGGACACAGCAGCCTTTTAAAGATCTGGGGTTTTCTTTACCTTTCCCAGGGGGTGCATGCAGAATTTAACAGAATTTAATGATCTCTCTCTCTCTCTCTGTCTCTCGCTCTCGCTCTCTCTCTCTGTCTCTCGCTCTCTCTGTCTCTCTCTCTCTCTCGCGCTCTCTCTCTCTCTCTCTCTCTCGCTCTCGCTCTCTCTGTCTCTCTCTCTCGCTCTCGCTCTCTCTGTCTCTCTCTCTCTCTCTCTCTCTCTCTCTCTCTCTCTCTCATGTTGTGTAAACATCTCTCAGGGAGACTGTACTACCCGCGAGGATGCCGTCACACTCGGGGTCGGCCTGTGCAACAACGGCTTCATGCACCACGGTAAAGTCTCTCCGTTGTGACTCATGATATTTACTTTATGGGAGTGTGATGTTTACAAAGTGTAAATAAATCACAAATATGGAACCAAATCCGATGTTCTGTTGATCTGGAGCATGTAGCGTGATGATATTAAAAGGATTTCACCAGATGAGGCAGCATGAATCTTAAAAACAACAACGTTGCTAGATTTGGCAGTAGTAGTGAAGCTGGGCTTTGAGGTGAAAGTTTAAAAAGAAATTGAGAGTGAAGAAAAAAAACTCGGAAATGTGTGTGTACATGATTCCAGACTGACCTGCTGATTTTGCCATAAACAGAATTTGCAATGAGCCTTGGCTTGCCTTGTTTGCTATTGCAACACTTTTAGTGTCTGGGGCCAGAGAGTGAACCGTGGCCATGTTTTAGTGTGTTCAAGGGTCTTAAATTAGAGCAGCTGTGAGCCTACATATCATGAAAGTGTGCTGAGTATGAGGCGCAGGTTTGCTGTTGGATGTTATTTATGTATTTATTTAATCTCCTTAGTTTTGTATGCAAACATTAACACAATTTTGCAGCAGTTAATTCAAATAAATGAATTATGCTGCTACTGAAAGAGCCTTTTTAGTTCTCCTTAGAGGTCCTTGATGAACCCCTGAGGCCGTGTGCCTGGCTGAGGGCCAAAGTGTCCGCATGTCTATTAGCAGATGTCTCCAGCTGTTAGAACAGTATCAGCAAGTTGGAGTGGAACAAAAGCATTAAAAAAAAAGACAGAAGCACGAACACACGTGCATCCACACACCACGTCAGTACGAGACACGAGGCACACACACACACACACATACACACACACACACACACACACACACTTTTCCTGTTAAATCTATAACAGCACTGCTTATTTCTGATGTCCGCTCACAAAACAAACTACAGCGATGTTTAACTGGGAAACGCTGCACAGTACTGAACAGTTTGTCCCCCCATCTCACATCTCCCACCCCCCAGATGTGCAAACACATCTGTCACTTTCAGTTTTGGGGAAGAAAAAATCCTACGTGGCAGGTTTTCCACAAACAGCACAGTTCCTGCTTTTTAAGACCGGTGAAAAAAAAACTAGAGAAAAAAAAAACCCATGTTCGCGTCATCACTCATCAGCCTAGGCCCGAGCTGGAGTAACACTGATGCATTATCATGTGATTTGAATGCTAATAAATGCCGTTGTTTATGTACCGCCTCTGGTTTTGCATCATAAAGGCAAGGAAGATTGTATAAAAGATTGGTGAGCAAACACACAGTGTCCATTAAAAAGCCTACCACACAGAGTTCACTACCCAGTCTTTAAAAAATAAACTCAAGTCATCAGCGTTTATGAGAATTGTCAATCGGTCAGTAGGCAAAAAGGGTCTGGTTATACAGTGAGAGCAATTTTCTTTTTCTTCATCAAAAGACACGGAGAATGTTTTACAGTGAAGAAAAGAAATAAACGCATTAGCGTCTCTCACTCCCATTTCTTCAAGCCACTCACCTCATGCAGTTTACCTCTCCAAATCTCATTTTGTCTCCTGTCACCGTTGTTAGCTCTCATTGAAAAGAATGTTTTTCAGACACTTTGTGTCCATCCATCGATCCATTTTCCATTCCACTGGAAATCACTGAAAAAACTAAACAGGGTCGTGGGGAGCCTGGAGTCTATCCCAGAGAACAAGACGGGTGCCAACCCATCGCAGGGCACAACCGCACACCCATTCACACACTATGGACAATTTGGAAAGACCTACAGCACAAGGCTTTGGACTGAGGGAAAGAAACCCGGAGGAAACCCCCGAAGCATGGGGAGAAAACAAATGAACATGCAAGAAAATGCAAACTCCATGCATACAGGGTGGAGGTGGGATTCAAACCCCCATCCCCAGAGGTGCGAGGCAAACGTGATGACCACTAAACCACCGTGGTCTCGCCTGGTTTTTGGCCACTTTGTGTGATGTTGCTGAAATACATAACTATTTGTATACGAAGTTAGGACGTCTGTTTCACCTTAAGACATTTTTACTGTAAAAGTGCTACTATTATGCATTATGTTACATAGTCACATTATAAATGTTTATTGACTGCTGCAACAACTGCCCTTCTATTGTGAGTTTCGAGTAAACAGGTTAGTTTTTCTTTTCTCATTGCAGGAAAACATGTTTTCTTGTTCTGCTGTAATCACCAGTCCATCCAGGATTTTCAGTTTTTTGTGATTGGTTACGGCTCAAAATGCTTGATTTTGCTGTGGCTTTTTTTTTTTCAAAAATTGCAATGCCACTTGTGGAGTTCTTTGTGCTTTTATTGTCTAAAACTACATGAATTGGCAAAATTACATCTTTCGCAGCGATGTTTGTTGGTAAATGAGACCTTTTAGCTGTACCCATGTTCGAAGTGCATGAATCGAAGAGGGCTTTGGCTCAATGCGTGTCGTGATGACGTCACATGACACGTCTTGGTCTTGGAGTTTTTTTGCATTCATTTCTGCGATCGCAGAGTCGTGGAATCCTCGGCGGGACCGAATCACACACGTGCTACAGATGCAGTAGAGCGATAGTAAATTGTAGAACACTGGACTATAACTTCTTTAATAACTCTTTATCTGTTTCCAGCTTACTCTTCTTTACTGATCTTGTTTCTGATACTTGTGTCTTTTTCCTGTGTTGTAGTCCTGGAAAAGAGCGAATTCAAGGACGAATCGCAGTTCTTCCGTTTCCACGCTGATGAGGAGACTGAGGGCACCAGCACTAAAACCAAGCAGCTTCGCAATGACTTTAAGCTCATCGAGAACATCATGGCTAAGTCCATAGTGGTGCGTCTGATCATCCCTTACACGGACATTGAGTAAAGTCTGAAGATGTGTTTGTGTGTGAATAGAAGGTTCCTTTCACCAATGCATACACCACATTGATGTCTCCTCTGTGTGAGTTCAGGGCCAGAGCAGATCCTCTTCATCTACTAATAATCACCCTGACTTTTACACACTGCTCTTTCATCCTCAGAACAAGGAAGAAGATGAGTAAACGCATCAAGCTCTATTTTGAGTGTTTACCTGTCATCAAAAGCAAACACGTTCATTATGACCCTCATTTTGAGTTTGAATTGGATTCAGCAGGAGGTGCTTATAAAATAAATGGATAACAGGAGACAAGTCCACAGAAATACTAAAATTCACATTTCCTTTTTGATGAACGTATGCCAAGCATTTCAGTTATTTCCCCTTAAACTTGAATTCTGCTTTCATCTCCTGAGGTCAAAGTGCTTACCCTGTAATGAACTGATGGCTGGTCTTGATCTCTGCAGATTCATCCCGAGGAGGAAGACTATGGATTTGAGATTGAGGAGAAGAACAAGGCCATCATGGTGAAGAGTGTAACCAGGGGTTCCCATGCTGAGGTGAGAGGAAGAACTAGATTTTGTAAAACATTTACATTAAAAGGTAGAATTTGGTACGATTTCTTTTCAAATGCAAGTGCAGATGCTGTGCTGTTTTAGAGTTAAACAGCTGTTTATCATTAGTTTATGTGTAGACCAGTGCTTGCATCAATCTTGATGAAATATCCTTGTTAAAGAGAAGAAGGCAAGAAGAATTCATGTCTTTGGACTAGGGGAGAAAACCCAGAATACCCGGAGGAAACCTCCGAAGCACAGGGAGAACATGCAAGCTCTGTGCACACAGGGCGAATGCGGGATTCAAACCCCCCGACCCTGGAGGTGCAAGGCCAACGTGCAAATCACTAAGCCATCATGCCACCTATTTGTTTGTTTCCCTGTGTTATTGTAATACACTTGCGAGCACATTTTAGCCTAGTCTGTTATGTTATCGCACAACCAATATCATGGGACTGGACAGCACACTGGAGATTCTGCTTGCTAGCTAATGCAGTTATAATTTCTTTCCTCAACCTTGCTTTTATTTTACCTCTTACATGAAGAACTAATATGAACGTCCTCACGGGAAGGACCTTTTTCTTCATAAGAGCCATATTGTGCTAAGAGTCTGATTTAGGTTTGCATGGCGGTTATTTTTGGGTTGGATTATTATAAAGTTTACCCATATAATTAAAAAACTATTTATTATGATTGACCCTAATGGTTTACTGCTATTACCAATTAGGTGTATGCAGTAAGGTTTTTATTCCTATTGAGCAATCAGTCTTAAATCTAATACAATGCGTTATTAGATTATTAGGCTGCATGTAATTCTAGCAACAGTAATTTCATCTACTGGACTAATATTTTCGGTAGTGAAACATCTGTGCACATCTGTGTGGACTGTGCTGTTTCAGATTTGCTTTGTAGTCACACAGAGGGCTTGTTCACAGAGGGCAACTAATCTTAGTTTGCCATTAGAGCATAATTAGATCATCAGTATCATCTGGATGTTGTGCACAACGTGTTTTGCTAATGAGGAGGGTTTATTCCTGCTCTGTTTGGGTCTTCACACCTACGTCAGTCGGCTCTGAGATGCTCAGGCAGTCAGTCAGGGCGCAGGTCACGCTTTCTTAATTCACTCCCTCTCCAGAGTCTCGCTCTCACTTCAGATAGTGGAGAGAAAATTAGGCATGCCTCATCACATTCTCCTTTGAGTCCTGATGCCTCGCTCACTTTTTTCCCTTCATAACGAGAATCACATTGAGATGAAGCCTCTATTCACAATGACGTTACAAATAGATGCCATATTTTTTTTTTAAATCAACTGAGTTGTCTTGTTTTCTGCTAAGAGTACAATCGTAAATATATCTTAGTGTTGCCAAAAATCAGACTCAAGTAAACGTAGTAATACAAACAAATACTTGAGTAAGAATAAGAACCATGTCTGGTTGTTAGTGGTTTCTTTCTTTTTCAGGACATTCCAAATTGTTGTATTGGCTATGCCCAATGCTTGCGCAATGGCTCTGATTGACGTTCCCTCTTTTCTCAGCTTCAAACAGGCTTGCTTTTCTCCCATAGACTGCTCTCTGGTCTTCATGTTGGTTTATCCTTTTTAACAACAAATGCAGACTTCACATATGAAACCTATGGCTCAAATCAACAGTAGACATTCAACACTATTAATTCTTTAAACAGTCAATTTAACAGGGAACACCTGGGCAGTAAGAAACACCTATCAGTCACATGTTCCAGTATTTTTGATCACTTGAAAAAATGGGTTGTAAAAAAAGTTGTTCAACCCATCTCGATGTAAATATGAATAAATGAAAGCTGAAATTCCGATCTCATAATCATCTTTTGATCTCAAACCCAAATGTCTTCAACATATAGCAAAAATTAATAAATAAATAATAGAATTGGCCTTGCTGTTCCACTTCTTTCAGAGGGGACTGTACATGATTTCAGTTAAAGGTGTTTTTGTAGAATATACCTCCCTATTCCTAAAGCTTCCCCATCCAGACCTCCTCTCATCCACCAGTGTGCTCCTCTTTCATCTCTTTCTATCCTAGAATGTAACAAGGCCTCCGTCTGTCCTCTGCTGCTAAAGCCGACCAGTAAAAGGGAGAAACTCTGGCAGGACCAGGGGTAAAATAGACACCAGTCAGAAAGACTGGAATAAGAGCTCTAGGGTCAGGAATACCAAACACTTCTGTGTAGAAGGAAGTGATTTGTTTCCACAAGCAGTGCACGGTCACAGTGACCCTGTGTGTGAGAGAGAGGACATAGAGGCCTGCATTATCCAGCGTCACAGCTGTATAATTAAATAGCCCTTATTTTAGTGCTTTCACTCTGGCACCTGACATAAAGTCCTATTCAGTGTGAAAATTAAGGGCTGGATTCTTTGAAAGAGATGTGGATTGAAATCCGCATCTCTTTTTTTCATTGTACTTTGATGCAAAAAGCAGGGGAAAAAACATAATTATTGTAAAATTTGCTGTAATATTTGCTTATTCTTGGCCTTAGCTAAGATTGTAAATGAGTTTACTTCGGCTGGTTCTGAATGTATTCTTTATTACTTGTGCTAGAAATAACAGCTCAGTAATGTGTTTGTTGGTTTCTGCGTTGTGTGTCGCTGTGTGTAGATGGTGGGGTTGCAAGCAGGAAGAAAGATCTACTCCATTAATGAAGACCTGGTGTTCCTGAGGCCCTTCTCTGAGGTGGAGATGATGATCAACCAGTCTTTCTGTATACGCCGCTCTCTCAGGCTACTGGTTTCCACCAAAAACAAAGAGTGAGTCTCACAATACATACATAATTTACATCTGCTGTAGAGTAAGCACTTAGAGTGATGGAGTTGCTGCTAGTATTTACAGCTCTGGGACATAAACACTGCAGATGTGTATATGGGAAGTTGTTTTGTATGTGTAAAGGTGCTGTTTACTGCCTGCGTAGAATTTGACAATTGTAATGAAAACATTGAACACCCTCCCTCTGTTCCGCACTCCCACTGTTGAAACTATGAATGACAAGGCATGGGTATTCAACTAAACTTTGTGAAGTTCATAGCTGTAAATACGACAGTTTGAAGTGGTTATGTTTAGTTTCGCTATGGAGCTCCATGTTACCGCTTTTGACTGGCACACCAGACTCTGAACAGATGAGACACCTGTTTTGAACTTGACATGCAGAATAAATGCATACTTCTGTCCATTTATCTTTAAACATTCAATTTTTGTCTTAGGTGGTTTTCACACTGGGCACGTTTGCTGTGGTCCGAATCTGAGCGGGATTGTTCCCGGCACCCCCCGCAGCATTGGTCTGGTTTCAGACGCACTTGATTCTATCGAACCCCGGTGCATTTGTGTTCATCTTACGCCATCACAAACGCACATGGTGAACACAACGCAACTCACCATATTTTTTTGTTTTTTTTAATTATTTTGGTGATATTATACGCAACGTTCCCCTTCCACTCATGGTACACATGTGCTGTGGAAACTAATGATGTCCTCATCAGCTACAATACATGAGCAGGTTACTTTACTTCCTGAACAAGTGCGGACAGTTGCGTTCACTTTCACGGGAATAGCGGCACAATTCCAATACAACTGAACTCGGACCGCATCCTACAGGTTAGTCTCGGGTTCGGTACCGCTGTGCGCTTCCCAGGCCGCATGACAGCTTTCACATTGCCAATTTTTCATGCAAACCATCCTCTGTTTCGGACTACACTGCCAGTGTGAAAGCCACCATTGACTTTTTTTATTTTATTTTTTTATATATATATTTTTATATAAAGAGTCGTGTCTAGATCTCTAAATCTCTGTGAAAACACTTTCCTTTCTCGATGCACTGCCTTTAGCTAAATAATTAATTGAACCAGGGGCATTTTTTCACAAGTTGATCAGTTCTGCTACAGTGTTTTTTTGAGTGACCCAAGGTCCAGTAATTGACCTTTGCCTAGTATGTTGCTTTTCATGCAAACATGGAGATGGCATGATACCACTTTTCCTTTTCTGATACCAATACCAATACTGGAACCTTGAGTATCAGCCGATACCGATACCCATTTAATATTGTTTTCTTTAAAAACGACTAAGATTTAATATGTCTTTTAAAAAAAAAAAACTGAAACAGTTAACCTCTAAACAGTTAAAGTGGAAGGTAATTTCTGGGCCAGAAAAGTGTCAACAGAACAGAGCCTGAAATGAAGAAACTGGTCAGAATTGTATGGAAATATTGTATGGAAATATTGCTAGTTATTCAAAGCAATCTTTGAAATAATATAATTATTAAATCTAGGAACACTTTAAAATTTAAAAAAACGTACAAACCGCACCTTTAAATGAGTCTCAAATAGATCAGGCATCAAGGGTTTCAAATCTGGTGGTAATAGAGTAAGATGGTACCCACATGATCTTCAGTAATCTATAAAGCATATGGGACTAGACGATTTTGAACTGCATTCTGAAGTAAATCAATATGGGAATTTCCTATAAAATCCCCCTCAAAAAACATGTACGGACTCAAGATGTTCCTCCCTTTGTCTGTGAAATGAAGGCTCGTGAAGATTCCAGACTGTCAAGACGGCCTGTCATTCAAACTGCGTGGATCCTGTCCTCCATATGTTCATGCTGTGAAGAAAGGTGAGCTGCGTGCGTGCGTGTACGTGCGTGCATGTGTGTGTGTGTGTGTGTGTTTCAGAAACCATCACAAATATATCTCGATATGTCTGTAGCTGCTTTGTGATGTTTTTCTTTTTTCTTTTTGTCTTTGACAATTTTACCTCTCTTGCTTTTCATATTCGTTTTAATTTGTCCTGCTCTAATGAAACAATTTCAAATTCATTTCCAAACGAATCTTCTAAGGACACTAGTGGTTTCACTGAGTATTAATTTAATCAGATCCTCTCACACAAAGCCTTTTCATTTCCTGAAAAGCAGGAATGTAATTGCCTTTCCCCCTCTAACCTGTCAAGCAGATGTGTCTGCATTAAACTAAGCATTGAAAGGGGGGAAAAAATGGATTCATAACAGAGACTGCAGTACTCCTGTGATAAACATCTGGACCACTAAAAATAACACCTCACAATGAGGCGTGAATCCCAAACTATGTTAAACATGCAGTTATTTAGATAGACATTTACAGCAAAGGTACAGATTTACAGTATGCTGATGATAGATTTTATTATGGAAAGTGCCTCAGCATGTTGCACTTGCTGCAGCAGTGATATATAGACCACGCTCATATATTCTAGTGAAGGGTAGGAATTAAATGTGCAATATTATCTTTGCAATAAAAGTGAACATATAATTCAATGCAGTCTTGTTTTCATATAAATACAGGGTTTTCACTTGGTGCAAGTTTGCTGAGTGCAGGAGAAGGTAGAGGAAGGCGTGTTTGAGGCGTAGTTTATGTATTATTACATACTGGCTTGGCATATTGAGGCTTCTCTCGTCTTGATGCTGTTTCTCTTCAGACTGGTTTGTAGTCTTTGGAATTTTTGTTTAGGCTGCCATGGTCTTTTTAATTCCCCAGTCTCAACAATGTGTGCCTTTTTTTTTATTGTACTCTGGAGCTAGTTTTATCAAAATAGATCGGATTTATTTTGCTTTACTATGGCATTTTACACGCCGCCATGTCCGTAAGCAAGAATAACAAGGACAGAAAAAAAGGACAGATATTCTCTGCTCATCTGTTGCCATTTGTAGGATGTCTCAATTTAATGTTCATGTTCTGACATGACTTTTTATTTTCATTGTGTGTGTGTGTGTGTGTGTGTGTGTAGGGTCAGAGGCCGCAGCAGCAGGCCTGCAGCCCGGCCAGTGTGTGCTCAAAGTGAACGGCGCCAACATGAGCCAGAGCAGTTACGAGGAGGTGCTGGAGCACTTCAGCAGCTATCGGCCTGAACAGTATGAAAAGGAGCAGGTACTGTAAAATCCACTGGCTGCTGTAGATATTTAAATGTACAGTTCAATGTGAAAGATTGCATACCCTTTGGGCACAATGAAATGGTGACAAAAACCTTCAGTTTGTACCAACAAGACATTTAGTCTGCACGTCACAGATGTTCTTTTATCACTGGAGTATATTAAGGTCCTTTCAGCTGTAATATTTCAGTCACCCACACCCCTCTCTAGCCAAGCCCTGTTCTTTGTCCTGCTTGACATATTTGTTATAATTCGGATGTAACACATTCTTCTATTCTTCTGTTATTCCTCAAAACTGAGAGGGTCACAGATCAGGGTCAATTTAAATTTTTTTCATTTAAAGAATATAGGAGGTGCATCTCAACTGTTGGATTGGATTGCATATAGCTGAATTTATGCTACAACAAAGTTTTATCACTGTCATCACTTTTGCCCTCTTTTCATCTGTACATGGATTGATGCAGGGTTGCAGTCAGTGGGTGTACCGTGTGTATGATGACGTGGATGAACAGGCATTCAGCTCGTGCCTCTCGGAGAATGGTTCAGATGCAGAGGAAAACGGCTGTGCTAATGGAACAGGTACTGTGGTTTATTTGGCTGTGGCGGTTGTGGCAGTTGTGGCAGTTGTGTCAGTTGTGGTTGGATGGGTGTGTGTATTAGTTTGAACATTCTGTAGTGATACCCATCAAGCCAAGCTAATGGCTAATATGAACAAAACTGTGTGGAGCTTTGCATTCTCTCCCTGTGTCCACTTTCCTCTATCGTCTGGTTTCCTTTGACCTCCCAGAAACATGCATGTAATTGGATTGGCTGCACTAAATTGCCTGCAGGATGAGTGGATAAATGTGAACGAGTGTGCGAATACTCCCTGGATGGGACACCTTCCCACATGCACAGTGTTCTCGGGATAGGCTCCGGATCCACCACCACCCTGACTAAGATAAAGCTGTTACTGAAGATGAATAAATAACATGTAGCTTATTCCACATTCTTTCCTTGTTGGTTCACCTTGTAGTCAGCGGGCTGCAACATTTGTCCCTGTCTGGAGATGGTCCACTGGTTAATATGATGGTGGATAATGTTCACCTGGAACATGGTGTTGTATACGAGTACGTGAGCTCAGCCGGGATCAAGCACCATGTTCTGGAGAAGATGGTGGAGCCAAAGGGCTGCTTCAGCCTTACAGCAAAGGTAATAAGTCATAAAAATAGCTTGTGGTGAGAATATTTTGAAGTTGAATGTCTATGGAATTTCTCTGTTCTGTGAGAAATTATTTATTTTTTTACATGATTTGTTTTGTTTCAGATATTAGAAGCCTTTTCTAAAGACGACAACCATTTTGTGACGAGCTGCAGTCAGCTGATCGCTCAGAGCGAGCGTGTCGTATCGATGCCACAGTATGAGTTCAGAAATATCTGCGACACCAAACTGGAGAGTATACGCAAACGTATCTGCAGCTACCAACAGGTGCATAACAACCCATATTATCTCTTTATTCTTTCTCTCATATGTAATCAAAAGCCCAACACCCCAACCATTTGTTCCATTTGTCCCATTCTCAGTTTGCAGACGAGCTGCAGAATAAGGGCTCGCCCATGTTTAAGCAGGCTAGCAGTAAACCTCACAGCCTGGGCTGCATGGATTTTGTGCCCACCAACTGCCACCTGAACCTGATGCAGGTTTCATGCCCCAAGAGCACCACATCAGCCGGCCGTGCCTTCAGCATCCGCTTCGGGCGCAAGAATTCCTTTTTTGGCCTTGACCCAGACCAAGGTTGGTGTTCACTTCAAAAACATGATAGTCTAGTTTTTGTCACTTCCTACATTTGTTTAAAAATGGTTCCAACATAGTGAAATTTCAATCAAACCGTTTGGGGAAAATATGGCTAAAGATTGTATTGTTTTGGTACCGGTTATACATTATTCGTTAACAAGTGCCATGATTTACACTTGGATAAATATAGCACATTTCCCCAGCAAAAAAAAAAAAAACACGCCTTACCTCATGGCTGTCAAAAGCAATTAGCTAGATTGTATCCCTGACATAAGGATTCCATTGAACAAAACTCCCCTAGATAAGAGTTAAACATCATGAAATAATAATTAAAGCATACAGTTTAAACCATGAGAGCCTTGTAAATTTCATGCCTTGCTGTAATGACTATTCCCACAGCAAATCAGAGCCTTTTTAAAGCTCTCAGGTTGAAATTGCTTCCATCAACCTTCCATTACGACTCCATTAGGCCATGCTGAGTGGCTCAGTGATGTCAGCTCACCTCATCCCTGAGGAGCAAGCTCTCTCATTTCCTGCACCTTAAAGCCGAGGATTTGTTTTCATGTTGTTCACAGCTTGATGTTAGGCCTTTAGCTGAAATGGTTGATTGAGCCAATAAAGTCTTAAGCTAAATAGTACCATGTGTATTGTGTTAACTTTATTTCAGTGCTTTGTTTGTACACGTGTTTGTTATTACTGTTATTTGTATATAATGTACATTGTGTACCACATGCTAAGAAATAAGTTATAATCAGTTATAGTGTGAGGTTTCTGTGGCTTTTATTTTTCGGTATTTATATGCACTTGCAGCATATTAAGGCTGTGTTATGTCTGGCTTTTGTTTGTTACTGCACCTGCCACTAGACATAGTTGCGTCTACATGGAACTGCACCAGTACCAGTTGTGTTGTTATGGCTTCTCTTTGAGGTTGTTTAGTTCAAGTGCTTCTCTTCACATCTGCTCAGCAGTTGTAACACGGTCAGAGATGCTTCAAATTCTTTTGATTTTGGAGCTCACTGAGATCACTGTATGTATCAGGAGCTTTTCCAGGCTGTGTGACACTGAGTTGTCCCACATTTTTAAGTGTCATTTGCAATACATGAGCTTGTAGTTGAATTATAGTACTGCTATGAGGAGAAAGCCACTAGCATTACTGTCTATTCAAAAATGGCTGATCACATTTAGGAATGCCACCTTTCTCTTATCTCTCCATCTGCTCTGGTTTTCCTTTACCTTTGATGGCACTTTCCTTTTACACTTAGTTTCTACATTTGTGGCCACCGTACAATATTCTGTTCTATGAAATAACAGTATTTTTATAAAGCGTTGAAAGTCTAACCATTGGTGGTAACCTTATTTAATGATATATTGCCTCAGTTACATATTTAAGTACATTTGAACATGAAGGTAATTGGAATTTAAACAAGTAAAAATCTTATACTTATGTATGCTTTCAGCATGAAAAAATTAGGGTGTGGTACCTGGATTAACTATTTGCTGTCCCTTCACATCATCAACACAATCCTAATCTTCATCAGACATTTCAGTCTACCGTTTCTTCCCATTCAGCCAATCTGAACCCCATGTCCCACACGGTCCACTGTGTGACCAGCATGGCAGCCCCATCCTGGAGCTGCATGGGCCTGGATGACGAGGAGATGGAGGGAATAGATGGAGGCATTGAGGCATGCAGGAGGCGCACGCAAGGTGAAGGAGGCCTTAGTTTTCTCCTCAAGCAGGAGGACACCGAGAGCCAGGACAACTACATCTGCCTTTATAACCGGCTGGACATCGCGGTCAGGGAGATGAAGCTCTACGTGGCTCAAATTGATGTGTAAGTCTGAAAGATGATAAAAAAACATTAATGGCAACAGTCAAGGAAGGTCACTACTGTGAGAAATTATGGTTTCTAGGAATTGAATCTACAATATGTCTACTCTTAAACTGTAGTTATAAAAATGTAAAAACTGTAAAAATAAATAAATAAATAATTACCATTTATCCATGCATGAATACTGCTTTATCTGAAAGTTTGAAGAATTCTTTACACCCACTTAGCACAATCACACCATAGCATTTATCCCTGAAAAGTGTGTTGTCTGTTATAAATATCTTCTTATCAGTTTCCCATAAACACCTTATAAACCAGGTTTTCTAGTGTGGAAATACATAATTTTCATTTTCTAATTAATGTAGCAGATAAATTTACGACTATATAATATCAAATGACACTTTGGATTGAGAATATACTTTATAGAAGATGCACTTTATAGGTTTCAGACAAATCAGACATGTACATGTTTAGGTGGTCTCTCTTTCTGTGTGTGTGTGTGTGTGTGTGTGTGTGTGTGTGTGTGTGTGTGGGAAAATCTCCTTTATCAAATAGCATGTTTTAACATCCGGGTGTGTCTCCACCACACCAGAGAACAGCGAGTCCCACCAGCCACAGCTCTGTTCTACCTCTCCTTCCTACATCAGGAAGCCTTTTCTGAAAGTCTAAAAATATTTATGGGCAGAGGCTGTAGCCATAACACACTACAGAGGAGGAGACACCATATTTCCCTGCTTCTCCCTTTTGTCACTTTTTTAACACATTGAAATAATCGCTGGGGGTGTGTGTGGCTCACATAAAAAAAAAAAAAAACGAGCAACACCTCATTAACTTTAGCTCTAAAAGTTCTCATTCACATTCTCCTTGAGCTTTAATATTGTGATTGATACATTACCTAGTAATTACAATCAACCTGGAGCCGGTTACATATTTCTTACATCTTTGTGTGTTTTTCTTGCTTTTTGTGTGCTGTAGGCTCCTGTCCTCCATCACCGGTCCCATCCAACCTCAGAGCTCTGAGCCTCCTTCCTACGACAGTGTGCCGTCTACTTCTCCTGGGCATGAGGAGGCCATTCAGGGCAAAAGAGTGTGCTTCAAAGTGAATGAGGATGATCAGGAGGATTCTGGACACGACACCATGAGCTACAGAGACTCTTACAGGTGAGACAAGAGACAACAAAGTCAACACTCGAGAGTATTCAGGATTAAATCTGCAGGAAAAGCGCAGATTTAGCTTTTTGCAGGTGTTTGAAATGGCTGGATATTTTTGCAAGCAACTATTGAGCTTGCTAGTGCTTGGTATTAATTGCATTAGCTAGCTAGAGCAGAGTACTATTCATTAAAATAAGACAAAAGTAAATAATGATGATAATAATATTAGTCATAAACAATGATATTAGGTAGGTAGAATTAGCTAGTTAAAGGTTCAGTTCAGCATGAGCACTTATTAGACACATCTAATACAAGCAGCTAGGCACAATAATAACAATAATGATTTTCTTATATAGTCAGATATAAATGCATAAATGTTTCCTGATGCACAAACTACACATTATATAGCTATAGTTTTTATTAGTCTGAAGGGGAGAATAGTTTCCAGTGTCCTGTCTTTTCTCCACTGAGCCAAAGTTTTCCTCCATAAAAGCATCTATCTTAACTTTTGCTGACCTTAATGTAACAAAGATTGATTGGGAAAAGCTGAGAGAGCCATGTAAGTCGTGAACTTATGAAGAGATGTGTGTCTGCGTAAGGAAAAAGAAACAATGAATGAACTAGAAATTGAACCAGGTGAGCAGAACATTGATCAGTTTTTTAAAATGATTTTTTAAGAAGACCATGGCTGAATGTAATTGCATAAAATTCCGTTTCACTTCCTATGAATATTTCTATTTAAATGTGCAGTAACATTAACCTGTCACATATTCAGTAAATGTATGGGGGGAAAAACTGCTAAAGTGCCAATTTTTCACTTTGTAATGAGTTCCATTGAAAGCATATAAATCATAAAACACTTAAAGTTCAGGCTGATTGTAAACAGCCGACTAAAGCTCGTGTGCTGTATATCAGCGGAGCCGATCCCCTCAGGTAGCTAGTGCTCTCTACAGTACAGGCCTTGTGGCTGCTCCTCCTGTGGAACAGATGTTTTTAAACCTGACATGTTTTGCTCCAGCAAATTCACAGCACATTCTGTGTGTAGATGCTTCATTACTCTGCGCCATGGCTAAAACCTCACGTCATCCTCATTCCCCTGAGTGCCGTTGCTCATGTGGGGTGTTTGTAATTTTTGCAGATGCTGGTTTGAGCAGGGCCTTGCTCACACTGACCACTAACAGCATGCTGACTGCAGTAGCTCTAAATGACTGGCTGCGTATGCACTCTCTTCCATTATATAGCCACCCACCATTAAAGCCCAATACCTTCTGAGTGGGTGATCTCATACATTACAACCCCCCTCGTGTTACCGAGAAATTACATCAGCTTTTGGGGCTATCTGTGGAAAAAACACTTTGCTTATTTTAATCTGGTTTCATGCATGTATTGAATGTGTGAGATTCAAGACTCCTACAACACTTCTCATTTTTACTGTAGTGCTCTCTTTCGCGCTCTCTCTCTCTCTATCTCTTTGTCTCTCTCTCTCACTATTTTTTTTTTTTCCATCTGCTGTATGTTTCACTCCCTCGTGTGGGAGGATGAGTGTTAAGACATGGCTAAGTGTGTCCATTCTTGGCTAAAGCATTGTTGCAGTAATTGTGTCCTCTGCTCTCCCAGACTGATCTGTTATTCTATAATCTCACGCAAACTTAGCCATTATCACACTGTCCATATGCATTTAGTGACACTGTCACGAGTCAATATAACACTTGTGTTAACACAGCCCTAGGGCATATTCTCTCTAGTCCATGGATCTCTAGTCCACTTGGAAATGGTCTGGGGTTCACTTCAGGTCAGTTCATTCACTTGTCATGGTACTTCCTATTTCAAGTTTTACAATGGTGGGAGTATGGGATGATGTGGTCTGCAAAGGAGACAGAATGCTTCCTGTATATGACATATGAAGTGAAAATAAATTCAAGTGCCAATGACTACGCTTCAGAAACCATGAAGTATTTTTGTTTATAAGTGAGTCTTCTTGACTGAAATTCCTTGTCCTGGTCACTGACCAGCAAAAGTCAGGTTTGATATTAGAGAATACCGTTGCCTTGAAGGGGTGTACTTGGTCTGCAACAATGTTTTGCTAACATCAAAATAACATCAACATGAATGCCAGGACCCACAGTTTCCCAGCAAAACACTGCCCAGAGCATCATACAGCTCCTGCTGGCTTGCCTTCTTCCCATAGTGCATCCTGGTACCATCTCTTCCCCAGGTATGCAATACACACACACCCAGCCGTCTACATGATGTAAAAGAAAATGTGACAAATCAGACCAGGCCACCTTCTTCCATTGCTCCATGGTCCAGGTCTGATACTGACGTGCCCATTGTAGGCACTTTCAGCGGTGGTAGACAGGGGTCAGTATGGGCACTGTCACTGGTCTATGGCTACGCAGTCCCACATGCAGCACGCTGCGATGCACTGTGTGTTCTGACATCTTTCTATCATAGCCAGCATTAACTTTTTCAGTGAGCCTTGGATGCCCATAACTCTGTCGCTGGTTCACCGGTTGTCCTTCCTTGGACCACTTTTGGTAGGTACTAACCACTGCATACCAGGAACACCTCACAAGACATGCTGTTTTGGAGATGCTCTTACCCAGTCGTCTAACCATCACAGTTTGGCCCTTGTTAAAGTCACTCTGATCCTTACGCTTGCCCATTTTTCCTGCTTCCAACACATCTACTTTGAGAACTGACTGTTCACTTGCTGCCTAATATATCCCACCCCTTGGCAGCTGCCACTGTAATGAGATAATCAATATTATTCACTTCACCTGTCAGTAGTTTTAATGGTTTTAATGTTATGGCTGATCGGTGTATTTATAAAGATTGTTTGCTAAGCAGGTTTAGCACATTAGAAAAGATAATTGAACTTGAAATGTGATGTGAAATGGATAAGAAGTGAGTAATTATTGTGAACGTGTAGTGTTTGCTGTTTCAGTGAGTGCAACAGTAACCGAGACTCTGTGCTGTCCTACACGAGTGTACGAAGCAACAGTTCTTATCTAGGGAGTGACGAGATGGGCTCAGGTAAACACCTATGAAACTTTTTTTTTAATAGTTATGTGTAAGTTCTGCTTGAGTTTGTGTCCTAATCTTGTGTGTATGGTGACATGTAGGAGATGAGCTGCCATGTGACATGCAGATTCCCCTGGACAAACAGGACAAACTACATGGGTGTCTGGAGCATCTGTTTAATCAAGTACGTTTGTAGAATCGTATGCTAGCCCAATATATTACAAAATGCCTTCTTTATTGGTTAGATCTTTCTTTGGCTTTTGACTTTTTTATCTCTTCTCATCTTTTCTGTTTCTCCTCTCTGTCTACCCATGATGCTCACTTAGTCCATCGTTCCTTCCTGTCCTTTCTTCTCTCACATTACCGCACTCTTCCTCAGATAACCGTGTCCACCTCTTCTTACCTCTCTGTATTAACCTTTGATCTTTGCCCTTTGCCCCTGGACATAGACTTCTCCAGATTTGCAGCAGGCTGTACTGAAGGGAGGATTCATTGCCATGCTGTGTGTGTTTTTCCCCGTTCAGGTCGACTCCATCAACAGCCTCCTGAAAGGGCCGGTCATGAGCAAAGCATGTGAGGAAACCAAGCATTTCCACCCTGACCACACTCAGCCAGGTACGGCCCAATGTGGGGCAAACACTGGTGTGTGTGCTATGTTTGGAAAAGTGTTTAGGGTGTGTGCATTTGTGGTCAGTCATTACCACTTTCTGAGCTCGAGCAAGACAGCACATCTTTTCTCTGTCTCATTTTATAGACTGTGCGCTTATTTGGGTTCCGTTTGTCTGAGTGTGAGCGCACGCACACACACATCTGTGTATTTGCAGTGTGTTAGAGAGGGGTCATAATTAAAACCATCTTTACAATAGAAGCCTATGAGGATCTTAAATGCTTTTGTATTGACTCAAATAAGACACGCATGTGTGTCTGTGCTCGCGGGTTTCTGCCAGGAATCGCAGACAAGAAAGCCTCTTCCTTCTGCCACACACACACACACACACACACACACACTCTTTCATTTGAGCTTGAATAGCCCTAATTATGACTGTGTGTCACACCTATGTGGGGGCAGAATTCCGCCACGCGGACGACTGGACAGCACGATGCAGATACATCCTACACAAAAACATCCAGGAGGACCCTTGGAACCTGCCCAGCTCCATCAAAAACCTAGTGGACAGTCTGCATCGCTTCGTAGAGGGTCTGTTCAGAGCCTCTTTTAGTTTCGTTCTTGTGTATAGTTTACAAATTATTAAAATATAAAAATTTTGCACAAATTGTATTTGGTTGATTGATTTGTTGATATTTATTTTATGTGTTTCAGATGGGAGGAATCAGCTTTTGCTGGCCTTGCTGAAGTGCACAGGTAAGGGTATAATAATCTGTACAGTTGATTTCAAAATTACTGGCATCCTGTGACTCCCAGTGATCAACATTTTCCACTCAAAGTTTCCAATTATTTCTCTAATAAAACCCTTATTCAAATTGCATATTATTTCTAAATTAGGTTCAGTGCTGTTATTCAGTCCAGGAAAGACTTAAGAAAATACTAATTGTGTCAGTAGTTATGAAAGCACTGTTTTCCTCCTTGAGAAAACTTTTATATTTGGAAAAACAGTGTTAACTCATTACGTTTGATATTCATAAAAAAAAAAACAAAAAAAAAACACAACAACAAAAAAACACCACCACACTTTTGTGCAGTTTTATGATTTACTATAGTTTTACTATCATTTCAAGAAGGAAGGTGTACTTTCACTTTCACGTCCTGTACTTTTTCAATGAGCTGCATTATGTAATGTTTCTGTGCTGTATCAGGGCACTGTCTAAAACCTCTGTAGATTCTATTACATAATGGTTAAATGGTTTTTCAGGAACACTGAGGGTGTGTGCTGTGAGATATTTGATTGTTTTATTGGAATTCCACTGCCATTCCTATGTGTGTGTGGGGGGGTGGGGGGTTGAGGTGGCTGTCTGTGTGAGATTCAGAGTGAAAGTTCAGGAGGTTGACAGTAAGAAGAGATCTAGAGTGAGAGAACTATTGAAAGTAGAGAGAGAGAGAGAGAGAGAGAGAGAGAGAGGGTTTGTCTCCTGGGACCTGTGGTAAGAGGCATATGGAAGCTGTTGAGAGAGTGTAAGGGAATCTGATCTTACGACTGCTTCCTATTGCTCTCCCCAAACACACACTCTTGCCAGGACCTGCTCCTGCTCTTACCCCATCCCGACCCTGCACTTCACCGCTGTGTGTGTGTGTGTGTGTGTCTTCTGCTTTGAGAGCGTTTGGCGCATTTTCAGCATAACGCTATCACGGCTGCCAAGGGCTCTGAATTAATACTCCACTTGCTCAGAGCAGCTTCCAGAAGAACAAAGTTAATCCACAACAAAAACAATATTGTATAATCAATGTGCTCAGTGTTTATATGTTGGATGACACAATAGCCAGGTCTTGAAATCCTTTGTATGATATCATTGTCTAAAGTTCTAGACAGTTGATTCTCACCAGGAGCTGGAGGAGTAAATAGGGGGCTATTACTTTCTCTCAGTCAGCTATTTTAATCCATCGTGTTACTATCCTTTGCTCTGTCTTTTCTGAGGCCTCTGTCATAGCCAGCTGTTACAAGTCATCTCTATCTCTCCATATTTCTCTCTCCCCCTTGTGCAGATACGGAGCTGCAGTTGCGACGGGATGCGATTTTCTGCCAGGCACTGGTGGGTGCGCTGTGCACACTAGCCGAACAATTGGTCTGGGCGCTCAACCTTCGCTACAACAACAATGGTGAATATGAAGACGACTGCAAGGAGGTCAGCCACAAATGGCTGGAGCAGATCTCAGCAATCGGAGTGCTCTTTAACTTCCAGTCCACTCTCTCGCCGCACGTGGTGAGCCACACTAAACACTCCACACCATGGCTCCATAATCATGTGTAAAACTTTTCCCTGTTTAGCAACTCTAGGACACCTGATTTAATGTACCAACTAACTAGCAAGCCCTTTAATAGCTTAAACTGGGGTTTCCTTTGCAAATAAGAAGACTGATGGCTTAGTGGTTAGCAAGTGGGCCTCACACCTCTGGGGTTGGGGGTTTGAATCCTGGCTCCGCCCTGTGTGTGCAGAGTTTGCATGTTCTCTCCATGCTTTGGGGGTTTCCTCTGGGTACTCCGGTTTCCTCCCCCAGTCCAAAGACATGCGTTGTAGGCTGATTGGAATTTCCAAGTTGTCCGTAGTGTAATTGTGAATGTGTGTGCGAGTGTGCCCTGTGATGGGTTGGCACCCATTTCAGAGTGTCCCTCGCCTTGTGCCTCGAGTTCCCTGGGATAGGCTCTAGGCTCCCCATGACCCTGTGCAGGATAAGCAGTATGGAAAATGGATGGAAGTATGAACGGATGGAAGACCGAAAAAGGCTTATGGAAGGTCGGATGATGCCCAGGCAGAAATCATTAGAGAAATCCATACAAATCATTCTGGCTGATATTAAACGAATATTCCAGTGTTTTGTTTTAACCTATTCTGTACTACATCTGCAGTGTATATCTTCTAATATCTTATCATAGACAATCATTTCAACACACACCCCTGTGTATAAGAAAAGCCTATGGATAGCTGTTCATTCATACATTCATCTCTCAGCAACTGCTTTTTCCTGGTCAGGGTTGAGTTAGAGCTTGGGAACACTGGGCGTGAGGTAATTCACACTTGGGGGCAATTTAGTGTTGCCAGTCTACCTAAGAAGAGGAACCACAGAGAGAACATGCACAGAAACTCCACACATACAGTAAACCAAGCTCATGAATGAAAGTTGTTTCCCCTCTCTTGTTTTCCCCCTTTTAAGTCGCTTATGAATGCCCGTGCGGCCATGCACATTTTACTTTCGATTAGCGGAAATTCGAGGGCAGCAATTGTTTGAATGGTGGATTCATTATTATTCTTAATGAAAAACACAACAACAAAACAGTACAATGACAAACGCGCTTATATTAAACATTTTAATATAATTTTGTAAACATACAAACTTTTGAAACCAAATCTTCCGCCAGCGTCTTGTCAGTCAGCTCGCCTCGCTCTCGTTACATGATAAATAAAATCTGATCTGTACTGTGACTCTGACTCATTCGGGTCATGCTGAATTGAGCAGACGCGTTCAGTTTTTAATTGTAGCGTCTGTTCTCTAACTGAACTAAATGATTTTTATTACTTTAAAAAAAGCAAAACGACAGTGGGGGCGGTGCTGCGGTGGGGAAGTGATGTAATTGGTGTACGACCGAACACCGTGAACACCGTCTATCGCAGCATGCCTAGTATCCAGCACATCTGTGTTGTATGTGTAATTGCCACAGAATACAGAGAAACTGAACAGAAACACAGCTATAATGAGAGTCTGTGGGTGGTGGCTCAGTGGTTAAGGCTTTAGGTTACTGATCAGTTGGTGGTTCAAACCCCAGCACTGCCAAGCTTCCACTATTGAGCCCCTGAGCAAGGCCTTTAACCCCATCTGCTCCAGGTGTGCCGTGTATCATGGTTTCTAAAAATCATCATCCAGGTTCCTAAAAAGCTGCGAAGAAATAATTTAACTGTATTGAAATGTAAGGTTTTAAACCTTACATGAATTCTTCATTCAGATATATTAGTAAAGTAAGCTTCTAATGTATATAGAATGTCATTTCAGAAATTGGACTACTTTTTCACAGGGAAGAATTGTTATGCATTACCATTATAAAACGACGGATAAGACAAGCCCCTCTCACCCTTTATTGTTGGAATGTAATGGTTTAAGTTTTGAATTTGTGTTTATGTATATATACACACAGTATATAACTGTTTATATATAATAACAGTTTCTTGTATATTGAGTTCAACAGCTACCATTAGACATTTTACATTTTTAATTATAGAGTTTAAAGTAAACGGTTTTTCCTTCTTTTCTCAGTACAGTTCTTTAAAAAATGTATAATTACAGCTGCTGTGGATAGAGATGCATTTGAGAAAAGTTGGAGTATTGCTCAAAGTATTTAGTCTGCTACATTCCGAGTCTCTTTCCATGTGACAGAGAGAGGAGCGCATCATGCTGGAAGACACAAAAGCAGCTCTGCAGGATCTGGATAAAGTCACCGTGCTCTTCCGACCATTGGAGAACGAATGCCTTGTTGCAAGTGAGCATCTGCTTCTGCTAAACATAAACTTTGAATACTGTCTAACAGACAACAGTTTCTCTGCATGCTGCTTTAAATCTAAATTGCACACAGTGCCAGTATGGAGCATTTTAAGAACCTGTTTCTTAGTTGTGTTTGTTTAAGTGTGGTGAGACTTAATAAACTATTGTAAGGTTATATAAGGTCGTCTCTGAACTGTCTAGGGATACATTGATGATAACATGATGACGTGCCATAACTTTGAGCTCTTAGACCCAGAATTTTTTTTAAAAATCCCATCCGAAAAATATGCTTTTGAAGTCTGAGTTTCAGTGACAGTTCACATTTCTGCCGTTTATAAATAATTAGAATGATGTGTTTCTCTGTAGAGAACAGCTGCAGGAGTCCACAGTAGTGTTACTGCTCCAAATCCCTTCCCTTTAAAGTCGCCTCTCCCTCAAACAAACACACACACACACCCTCCAGATGTCCCTTCCAGGAATGTCAACATGGTTAGCAGAGATAGAGATAGTGTAGTCTCTTTATCTCAAAGCCTCTGTTTTGGTTGGAGGAAAGAGAAAGGATTTTGTAATCAAGTCTGTCTTTCCTGCTCCGGTGCTAAATTTCGCTCCTTTGTGTTCCCTGTTGAGAATGTTGCTTTGGAGGTTGTTTTTATACACTTATATACTTTTTGTTTTTGTATACTAACTACCAAATTATGAATTCCTACATTTCAAAACGGAACACGCTAGGAAACACACTTGAAATAGACACTAATGCAACTAAAACGTCTCTTTTCTTTGTCTCTTCCTCCTCGTTTCTCCTTCATCCTTCCATCATGTCTGTCCTCAGACACGCCAGTGCATTATCAGGTGGAAGGCAGTCGGCAGACAATCCGTGTCACGCTTTACCTGGACAGCTGTCATTTCAGCGAGCTTCCTACACGTCTGCAGAATGGAGGCAGCCTCAAGCTGCACTCGGCTCTTTTCACCAGAGGTGTGTACATAATTGTGTACGGTATAAAGTAGAGCTTCATTCAGCTCGAGGTGGGAGTTTACTCTGCGAAGAAGGTTTGTTGACACCCTCTAAACTGTATCGTTTCTGTCTGACACTTCAGTTTTGTTAAGAAACTGTGAATTGCTACTAACCATGAGCTACTCATTCTGGGAAGTGTCTTGTTCCCTTTATGAATCTTGGTTTCCATCTAGTGGTTTTTAGTGCATACTGCAGGAAATTAAAGACACCGCAGCTCTCCAACACCACCCCTATGTACACTGTATATGTGCAGAGAGTACTTTTGCTAAAAGAGAGATACGCGGTGTTGTCTTCTTTTCAGCATTGGAGAGGCCAGAAGGAGTGGCAGCTCAGGACTTTGTGGCCATGGAGGAGTTTCAGCAGCGGATCAACGCTGTTTCACTTGAAAAAGTCAAGTTTTATTACCGGAGACTCAGGTAGAGTTAGACACACACACTGCAATGCTATGGATCTTGAAGTGATTGATTATTTTTTCTTCTTCTAATTTTTAATAAGAAGACTATGAAGATTGCCATAAACTGCTGTCAAAGTTGTTCTTGTTATATGCTTATTTATATATTATAGTTATTTGGCTGTTCACTTAAATCAAATGGGTGTAAATTATTCCAGTAATACTAATGTGTTTCTTATAAGAAGTTGTTGATTTCAAGCATGTAAGTAAATATTACACCAACACCACGTTAACCCTTTGAACCTTTTTTGCAGGGCTTTCTATTTAGAGAAATCCAACTTATCCTCCGGCTCAAATTCCACCGCCATGAAAATAGATCATGTAAGTAAACCTCACAGGAATGTTCGATCACTTCTCTGGTTTGTTTGAGCAGACAACAGTTCCTCAGTGATGTGCTGTTTGCGTTCTTGCCTGGAGCTCCAATTCAGATTTGATCCCTTTATAGCTTTATCAAGGTGTAAAATCTTAAATGGATGGCCAGAGCAGCCCCATGTGGTCACCTCAGGCAAGAACAGTTAGACTCATTTTTCTTTACTGTTTTTCCCCATGTGCAGCTGCTTCGTCCTCTCAACACCCTGGATGACCTGTGCAGGCTCATGCAGACCTACATGAACGTGAAGCCGAGTGCGGCGGGCCACCCATCTGGAGTCAGCGTGCTGCTTGTGTCCTCAGAGCTGTGCAGCCGCTTGGGGGCTTGCAACATCAGCATGTGTGCTACTGGCATGCAGAGGTAACAGCCACTTAATGCTGGAGTGTTTAGAGCTACATTAAACCTGGTTGTTTCACATGTTATCATCACACATAAAACTTAATCTTTCTCTCTCTCTCTCTCTCTCTGTTCTCTGCATCAGATAAATTCCTAACAATGACTAGATATAATCTCCCTTAGAAAAACTAGAATCAATGCCAACATATGCTTTTTAATAAGTAAAAAGTTTACTCTGCCCTGCATTACTGATTATTGCACACGTGTGCATTGTTGGTGTAATGCAGTGTGGATATGTGTGCCAACAAACCTACAGATCAAAAGGAGTTTGCTCGTTTATAATTTTCACTGCAGCGTTAAGCTTTTAATCAGATTTGCTGTGCTATGTGAACAAAGTCTTAGAGTGACTTTTGCTGAGCTGAATGAGCAGAATCCATGCTAAAATGAGCAATATGAGTTAAAGGGCTGCAAGGGTTTCAAAATCCGCAGCTCTACACAATGTGCGTTTTATGTTTTAAACTAAACCCTCCCATCAGTTTCTGTGTGCCTTCATCTATCCCAGAATGCCTTTAACCTGGAACATGTGTTGTGCAGGTGCACACTGACTGTCTCCTTGGAGCAGGCCATGAACCTGGCCAGGAACCACGGCCTCATTCCCCGTTGCTTCATGCAGACTATGGACATTATGCGCAAACAAGTATGACACTACACTATAATATTATATACACTATTCCTGTATATGTCAGGGATAATCCACAGCTAGGTGTGCGTTACACGATTTTAATGCAGGATGTGGAGGCAACCGCCAACTGCATTAAAATCGTCTAACGTGCACCTAGCCATGGGTTATCCCACTTATACCATGGTGACTTGCCAGCATTGACAAGTTAAAGCTGTCATTGATGTTTGCAGTGCAAACATATATGAAAGGATATAAATAACGGTTAATTTTTGTTAGTTATTTTATAAACGGGTCGTTAGATCTAAAATTCTGCCCGCTTTAAATCATACACAGAGATAAAGTAGTGTGATAAGATTTTCATTTATTTAAATGAATTATAATAAATATGAATTACCTGCGTCTCTACTAATAATGAAGCTGTGAGTTTAACTACTGTATGCAACTGTAACTGTATGTTACTATGGTTACCGTTGGTTATAGGCAGCATGTTCATTTATTACGGTGATTAAACTGACTGGAAATACCTTTGTATTCAACGGTTTGAACGCACACCTTCCAACCAATCAGAATCAAGTATTCAGACAGACCATGGTATATTGTACTGTACTTCATTTTATATACAAGTACTTTATAGTGTACAATACAGGTAATATGGGCTGAGATCAGCTGTTTTGGTTTTTGTGGTTGAGTGTAATACTTTGTGTAATATAGGTTAATGTGTTCATCCATGTTAATCCATAGGGCACCAGAGTAGAAATCTCTGCTAAAAACCTCAAAGTGATGGACCAGATGCCTGCCTTCGCACCAAGGTATCAGATATTCCACTTGTAGCCAACTCTTTTTTTTTTTCTTTTCTTCCTGAATACCCTTTGCAACATTTACAGTTTAACTGTAGCAGTAATGATATTTGACACCTAGCTTTGGCCATGCGGGAGCCACCTGAAAACTAGGCTTTTCTGCTTTCTCAGCTAAAGCAGCGGTCAGACGAACATGAATAAAAATCATCTGAACTTGTTAGAAAAGAAAAACAGATCAGAAAAAAAATCACCTGTCATATGATCTAGATGTTTTGCCTGTGAATTTGTGAACCTTGTGGGACAGCAGAAAAAAGGTTGATTATTTTACTTTTCTGTGTTGTTAAACGGGATGTTCAATAGTAAAATATGCCGTCAATTGCCATTTAATATTTTCATTCAGTATGCATTACATAGAGCTTAAGTCATAATCCATCTTTTAATCATTTTTAAATGAGTTTTGTGTTCCTATTTGGGTGGCCAAGTTGTTTGATTTGTTTGATGATTTCCTTTCATGTCAGTAATAAAAGTGTAAAGACAAGATTTAAAAAAAACCTTGTTATATAATTTATAATGTGCAAAATAATACGGACATTGAGAGGACTGCAGTTCAGACATTTTCATTTTGTAACAAGTCAGCTTATACAGTACAGTCAGCTGCGTGCTGAGTGTCCAAATACAAACAGTTTTGCTGTTTGCAGTTAAATATCACTTTAAAAAAAAAATCTATACATTTTCCACCAAAATAGACGAGTGTTTTTGTAGTATTCTCTCTGCCTGCAAGGGTTGTCTTGTTAGCAATGTTAGCACCTCTGCTTTTGTAGTGAAGTCAATATTATTCTAAGAATAATGCTGAAAGTCATTTGTTTTGCTTGTTCCAGACTCTTCAAGCTGTGTCTCCCGCCTTCTGATGGCGATCTCTGAGTCTCTCGCCACAACCTCTTGACCGTTCACTTGAAATATTAAACGAAAGACTTGTGATTCTGTGACAGTGAGACTTCTTAAAGAGGTCACTTTGCCTTTGCCAGACGTTTCCGTTATACCACACCTCGGCTCTGAGAGGATTTTTTTTACAGGAGGCTGACCGAGGCTAACACATCAGCCTGCATGGAAATAGTCTAGTCACAGTGCTATCCTTGGCTAGCAGCAACTACTCTCACTGCTCCAGCACAGACTTCTCCTCTCAATGTACTTGGATTTTGCCACTGATCAGTGCCGTTCCTAAGACTATGGATTTTTTTTTTTTTAACCGAGTTACTAAACTACCTGTAACAGACTGTGTTCCTGTCTTTGCCTTGGACTGCAGCGTTGGTGAGCTAACCTGTTCCGTCTCTAGCTGGCGAGGCTAACATCTCTTCCACTGCCTCAGACATGTGGTTATTTATGTGCAATTACTGTAGCTTAGCATGTGCATTCCTGCACTGTTCCTTTCCGAGAGAATTCTTCAAAAGGAGTATTTTTATTTTCCTTACATCAGGTCTTATAAATTACTGAAAGCATTCCAGTCTAACCACCTGACAGTATTATATGGACCAAGCTGACACTGTTGAAGATGTTTTAGTTTCTATATCTATTGAAATGCTTTATTTTATTTTTATGGTATATTTGCGTTTGTCAGGGTTCCATAATGTAAACAGGAAGATTTTTAGGTCAGAAAGCTGAATGAAAATAATCAGTTGACATGTATTAATACTAAACGCTCAAGGTTTTTTACTAATCAGGTCAGAGAAAGCGAAGACGGTTTCGTTT
>JANDJT010000190.1:20663105-20678223 GCA_024331685.1 Stegophilus panzeri | reverse complement strand
AACAGGTCCGCTAATGCTATAATTTAAATTGAATTATTAATGTTAAAGCAAAACAATATGAAACTGTACATGTTTGTATACATGCTGTATATGTGAATAGCAGTCCTTGTTGTGTATTTCCACTTACATTGTTTTCAGTATTTAAATTTCTAACCATGTCCATGTGGTCAGTAGAGATTTACAGACAATTTGAGAAATGTACCAGAGCCGTGCTTCTTGTCCGTGAGAAAAATCTAACATTAATCTAACATTTTGTTTCCTCAAAGCAAGCTCAATTGTTATTTATTGATTAGCCTATGATGAACTGAGCATAGGCTTTTTTTTTATTATTTCACAATCAATAACTAATGCATAAATATACTGAATTTAATATATACTTACAGAATGGTATACATAAGATGTTTTTAATCATATTTTATTTTATGGAATGCCACCTTCCCCCACAACATGAACATACTACAGATATGACTATATGTCTTTGTTTTGTCACATAGCCGACAAAACACTGTGACAAAGGTTGTGTTCAGTGTTATGCAGTGCTGTGTTTTTGACATTCATGGTGCCTTTTGGATAGGAAAAGAATTGGGTGTCTAGTTTGAAAATACCTGATATGTATAGCTATGTGCAGCACATCTTTAGTTGGAACTGGAATAGAGTTTACCACAGAGTGAGATGATTACGTCTATTTCAGGCTGAGCTTGCTTTGGAGAAACCAGATTAGCATGCTGTAACATTAAGTTTTTGAGTATATAAGTGTTGTCCAGCCCCAGATGGATTTTCCTGCATCATCCTATGTTTGGAATTAGCTGATACATGTGTAAGAAACATAGAAAGGTTCATGTGTGTTAGTCCTAAAGCATTGGAATGGGAATCTCTTGGTCAGTAAAAAAAAAAGAAAACGACTTGTATACAATAAGCTTAAGTATATAATGGTGATGCTCTTTAACTTGTAATATCTGTGGATGTTTGAATGTACTGAAAAGAGTTTTTTTAAATCAATGTGATTATCACAATGTCAGCTCATTAACAGTCTATTAAAATCTGACAGGTTTGAGGTAATATGTTGTCACACTGATGTGTGTGGTCACCTACACAGAAATACTGTCAATGCAACAGGTATGTATGAAATGTTTTTACTTCACCCCAATGTTCTCTCAGATCAGTATGGAAATTAAAATTTCTTGTGGTTAATGATCAGTATTGTATAATTCAGCTTGACATTATATAGTAAGATATGTTGCCTTGTTAAATTATATGGTTTAACTACAGGGTGTCAAAAAAGTCGCCATACATAGGGGAAATTAACACTTTTTAGCAAAATGTCTTCCAAAATTGTTTATACTCTGTTTATATTATATAGACTTATATTTTTATTATATAGCCTTACATATTTATATCAGATAGCTTTAAAAAAAAAAAAAAAAAAACGCCTTTGACAAAAGAAGAACGTATTGAAATCATTCTCATGGCTGGATCTGGAAGCTGTCGCGAGGTTCTGATTTGATTTTAACAGGAAACAGGACAAACACATAACACATGACACTGTTGCCAAACTCACCCTGTAGTTATTACTCCGATTTTTTCTGTAGTATATCAAGCAAACTTGAAAGTGCAGGCCAAGGAAGTCATAACAGTGTTCATCTAGTCAGGAGAATTTTCCTTTGGGGGATTTACATAGAACACAGAGTCAAATCTGGTCCTCAAATGGCTAGTGTGCCTACAGGTTTTAATTCCCACCAAGCAGGAGCACACTGATACAACCCACTTGCTGTTTAAGGACCTATATTAGGGGTTCCCAAACTACGACATGGAGTCGTTCGATTTACAAATAAGGTTGTGAGAGAAACTCACAATCTAATCTTTTCTTTCATTCCTTTGTTCTATGAATTATTAGCACAAAATTCGCTCTAACTATGAAAACAGATTTTGTGTGCTACTATTTTGAAAAGTTATAGGGAGTTACAATCAAACAAACCACATTAAAAATGAGTACATTTCTCTCCATCCATACATTCATCTGCCTCCACTACTTCCTCGACAACACTGAGTGACTCTGACTCAGTGGAAAATGAGGAACATGCCAAAAAACAATTAATTGAATATTAATTTACAAGTCCTAAATTATAAATCTGAAGAAAAAAAATGTAGAGTGAACAAGGCTTGGGGTTGCAGAAATTAATAAATTCCATTTAGTGTCATTTGCCCAGAACGTTTGGGAACCCCTGACTTAGAGCAATGAATTAAACAAGCTGTATTGGGTGTGGACTGCTTCAGTTCAAAAGTTTTATTTGTCACATGCACAATTATATACAGTATATAACTTGCAGTGAAATGAAAACCTGGCCTAATCCTCTTCAGACTGTGCATTAAATACTAAATAAAAGTAAAAAAAAAAAAAAAATGCTTGGTTAGAATGTGATATTGGACACCACTGACAAAAACTTACATTGACCTTTTTTCAATTTACACAATTACTCTGAAGCCTCGTCTTTTTTGCCCATTTACAGACAAATTGCATTTTTGCTTGCCTCGCATCTCCAGGATTGGGTTTGAATCCTGCCTCTCGCTGTGTGCATGGAGTTTGCATGCTCTCCCCTTGCTTTGGGGGTTTTACCCGGGTACGCCGGTTTCCTCCCACAGTCCAGGGTGTCCCCCTGCCTTGGGAGTTCCCTAGGACAGGCTCCAGGCTCCCCGCAACCCTGTGTAGGATAAGTGGTATGGAAATTGGTTGGTTGATTGGAAGTGTTTAAAAACTCAGAGTCTTTAGCTTGTGTTGGATTGTAAGCTTTAATTATTAGGATCTATTATACCCTAATTATATAAGCATCTGCTGAGCTACTTATGTACAGTATAGTCACTTTTTATATAAATATAATTAGCATATTTTTTCATCTAAGTGACGCCAGTGATTTACTGCGCTCATTAACTACAGTATTGTAAATGCCCAAGGCCAAGAAAGTTTCTCTTATCTCATCTGAGATTCAGAGCTGTTAATCATCTATGTTTAACAAATGTTTAACAGCTTACTTTATTCAAATTGTTTCACAATTTTTGTTAGAAATGGTGAAAGACAGCTTTCGATGATCTAACTTAGGAAAAAAAAATCACATCTGTCAGCCTTACATTTTATTCAGAGCTCTATACTTCTGCCAGGTTGTGGAGGCAAAAAAGAATTTCTGCATTTATTGTTTTCACTTAATCTAGGGGGTGTAACAGCATGCTGTGTAAAGAAATAGTTATACTGTTAACATTTTATATTACTTATGATATATATTATAAGCTATACATCATATTTAAAAAAGGTTTATTTATTGATATGCTGAAACACAATGCCTATGACGCACACACATGACCATCTTACAGACTAACTGTATAGATGTATAGATCTTACAGACTAACTGTGTTTCTAGGTTGTAAAGTTCTAGGTTTTGTTCAGTTCTACCGCTAGTCTAAAGTTTTATTTAGCTCCAAGCTCCTGCACCCCCTCTCAGCACTGTTCCCCTGCTAATGCCTCATTTTATACTCATGAATTTCTGCTACAATTTGAATGGAATATAATTTAACTCTTACTATCGCTTTGTTTTAAATATTACTACAAATATGGATTTTAGTGTTTCAAGTTGAAACACTGAAGTCCTCCTTCAGTAAGCTCACAGACTAATTTTGTGATTTGTCCCTGGAATCTTGACAGTGCATTTTTTTTAAAAACGAGTCTGGCATGGCTGCAAGTCATGCAGAAGGTCCACGGAAGTGCAACGTTAGAACTATTGCTGAACAAATTGCTGCAAAGTCATCAGCGCTGACTTGAACCCCATTAATTACCATTAAAATACCGAAGACAGTCAATATAGTTCTTGGCCAGTAGCTCTATAGAAGCTGTCCTGTGGCCTTAACAGAAGCTCTTGCTTATTAGCTTTAGATTCCATTTCCTGTTGTATGATTTCCTGTACACGCAACCCCACAGCATGTTAAGCTTAAGCACTGTATATTTTCTATATACTCAGTAAGTGATCCTAGATGTATGTAGATACATAACCTTATATTTTTCCCTGCTAAAAAAAAAAAAGAGAAAAGAAGCAGAGACATTATATCATACTGTTCCATTTTCAGTTTGAACTCCAGCAGTAGGTTTTGTTTATGTCCTGATAAGCCCTGCTTTTACTCCTACTCAGGTGCAGCAACTCCATCTTTTAATATTGAACCATTACACCATGCCTGTTTTCCTTATTCAATTAGATCTAAATGTGTTGCTAATGTTAAAATATGCAATAAAAGCATTTTTATACATCAGCTTTGGTCTGTCAGTACTGACAACGCTGCCAGAGCATGCACTGACAACAACAATTTTGCACTGAAATCATCTTAAAGCTATCGTATTAAGTTATGTATATATTGCTCCACTATCTTAAGTTATTTTTAATAATTTTTCCCCCAACTTAATCATGGGGTAACGATCCTGAAGTTCACAGGCTCCTGCTCCAGCTTTCTTAGGCTCACCAGCTTGGATCCTATGGATACTAATCCTATAGTCCTACTACGATCAACCTGTCTCCTTTACCTAGAAGTTATAGTAATAACAAGTACATTGATATCACCGTCAATAACCATTTACTTAAATTCTTTATAACTACAATTGTTGCTGCAGAAGTGTGGAGGTTATTATAACAGCAAATGGGGGTTAAATCTGGAATGCGATGTTCAATAAGTACTTATGGGTGTGATGATCAGGTGTCCACAAACTTTTGGCCATATAGCATGTACAAAGTAAATCAAGTGCTAAATATAAATAGTGCAAAAAATATTCTCATGCATATTGCTCCTAGTGTCCTTATAAAAGACACTGATATTGATTAGAAAGATTGCACGTAACAAGTAGAAGTCATGGTGAAGGTGAAGAAGCTTCATAAAGTAGCAAAGCCCCTAAACATCCCTGTCACTACAGCTGGTTGGGGAAAAGACGAAAGGGCCAAAATTGAACCACAATGGTGCAAAACTCTAATTACGGCTTTCCTTAGACGTCCCAAAGCTGTAATTGCCAGCAACAGCTTTGCAATAAAGTCATTCATTTTTAAACGTCTTTTTTATGCTTATGAATACATATTTTCTGTTCATATTTGTAAGTACAAAGTCAAAAGATGTTGTGTGTAAATTTGAAGTGGATTTATGCACTTTAAGCATATTAAATAACAAAACACAAAAATCTCCAAATACTTATTTCCCATCACTGTATGTAACTGTGCTTCTATGAACCCTGAATAACCTCCACAGATGCTGTGAAACATGCCAAGACCTTCAAACAAAGGCATGTAGTGATGTACAGTATACAATAAATACCTCTGAGATACAGCCATCTTTCCCCAGAACCATCTTGCCAAAATCTTTCAATGACCCCTGTGGTTATCAGAGTTCATAGAACCACGGTTGCATAAATAACATGCAGTCTATTTCATTCTAATTTATTACCAGGGGTGGCGTGATACACATGGATATGGTATACTCTACCAACAGTATTAAGAGGAACTCAGGACTCACCTTAGGGCTATCAAGACGACTGCCACAAGAGTACTGAAGGAAAGGCATTTAACAAGTATAACAAGCATCCTGTCCCAGTGGGATGTCCAGCTCTGCGAAGAAGACCACAACCAATAATGTGCTGACTTTGCACTGGCAAAAAGGTGCACCAGTACCTCACTAAAATTTTCCCAGATCCCCCTGGATGTACAGGCTGGATTGCAGTGTGTCTGCCTCACCTTTGTACAGCCCTGGAATTTGAGTTGTTCTCAGTGAGACCACTTGTGAATGGGCTCATATGAGGAGATTCTGCATATAGCACACCGTCACTTCATTGCCCATTGAGTGGACAAGCACATGGTGACATCTTAGAACTGACAAGAAGCACTTTAGGACCTGATGGACTGTCTTAAATTTCAACTGGTTGGTGCGTTCTGAACTTATACCAGGAAGCCATACACTCAGGGTGTTTCTGTGACACCCCACCACTTTGTGTCTTTAAAGAATGGTGCCTGTGGTGATTCAATATCTCTGACCGGGCACCTCAACAGGTCCGGAAAATGTAATGCTAGCAGTTTTGCGACACTGTTATTAGGATCCACTGATCTGATATAGTCGCGGTCCAATAAGTGCCCCACTGCTAGGCCCTGCCCTTCTTGTACATACTGCATGAGGTTCTGCAATGGTGGAGAGGCCACTATCTAGGGGCCAACATGTGGGGGTAGACTAGAAGAACCTTGATGCCTTTGGGGTGCCCCCTTCCTAAGGTTAGTGACAGGCAGGCAGGCCCCTTAGTGGTGTTGGAACCAGGTTGTGGTGATGTAAAGGTGCCAAGTGAACAGTCTATTTGGCCATGTTGAATCTGTACCCTCCTATCCAGGCCCTCTTTGGTGGCCAGTAGGAATAATGACTCTGTCATGCAGGGCAGATTTTGCAGAGTCATCAGAGAGTCTGTACATGTACTGGCCAAAGTGTTCCACCACCAAGAGTGTGAATCATGACATTTTAATCCCATTCATAGTTGTTAATCCCTTACAGAGGCGGTAATTCCATACAGAAAGATTAACCCTCTTGGAGGGACTGCTCCAAAGCTAGTTGCAAAATAGCTAGTATATTTACCTGGGATGAGCACAAGACAGCAGCAGTTCTTAGGTGCAAGTCTGCAGTGTCCAGGACAGATTATTAATTGTAGCAAGGGTATTCTTTGTAATCTGATTCTGATCTAAAACATCTTTGTTTTATAGAGTAGTAGTATTTTCCAACTGTCATTAGGATTGGTAGGCTAAAAAAACCCTACAAAGTTAAAATGATTTAATTCAGCATGAGCTTTTAGATACGATTCACTGCATGACTTGCATATGTGGCCACTCACGTTTAAAAACTAGCACGAATCAACTCTTAAAGTTACGAGTGGTTAAACTCGGGTAAGAGGCGGAGTTAACACCACCCTCCCCCTCACCGAAAAACCCGCCCCTCTCCCCGCACGCCCCTTAACGCGTTTCCAACGACTTCATTCATTCGTAATAGAATAAAATCTCTACGAATTGCGCGTGCGATGGGGTTTTTAACGTAAGTACAGGACGGAACTTATTCTCAGGCAGAAGAGCAGGAGAGAACTGCAGCTTATTTGTTTTTTTCCCCCAGTGGGGGAAAATCTCCGAACACACACCCATTCGGGCAATGCTCGCTTTCCAGTCTGACAGCCTGGCTCTCTAAGGCTCTGACAATGGCGAAGAAATCGGCCAACGGGGACCTCTCTCGCTCTCCGTCGCAGGAGAAGAAGAAGCCGAAGGTGGGTTTCGTGGGAGTGGATGCCAGCGGCGCGGAGACGAGCCGGGACGGCGCGCTGCTGATCGGGATCGGAGAGAGCGCGCGCCGGAGCTCCAGCGGCAGGATGGGGCTGTACAGAGCGCGAGCAGGCTTGGGCGGCGCGCGCGGGACTCACCGACGCAGCGCGGGCTACCGGAGACTGCAGAATTTCCTCTACAACGCACTGGAAAGACCGCGAGGCTGGGCGTTCGTCTACCACGCTTACGTGTGAGTAAAGCTGCATCACTTACCGTCACCGTCTAATACACAGCATCAGAATGGGGAAAAGTTTTGCAACAGCTGCACGTTTTGCCGCAGAACCGCACGCTTTCCCATCATTCCCGCATCAGTGTTTTCCCCGTGTAGGATGTTTTACCCTGCACGTGCATGAAATAACAATCCTACACTTAAAATATGAAACATTTAAAATTCTAGTATTTATAGTATCTGCAACCTGTTTTTTTTTTAAATGTATTTATTTAAATTTTCTATCAGAACTGATTTTCATATTAGCGTTATTTTGTTGGAGATAAAGGGAAACGTGTGCTCAGAGTCAGGGACACACCTTTTATGCAGATAAAGATCTTTCTTCTCCATGCGGCGTCGGTAGAAAGCCGTGAGATGCGCGCGACCGCTTACATTCAGCACCGGTCAGCTCCCGCACGCCGCTCCAACACACACACACACACACACACACACACACACACACACACAGAGAGGGAGCTTGGTGAGTCGGTGCAGTGCAGATACCTGCTGTTGGACTGCTTATTCACCATTACTCTGACTATAGTTCATATGCTTATTGAGCCTATGATTGATGGGTTAAGGTTAGGAGATTTTAACTAAGTATAACAGCCAGGTGCTAGTTTACTATGACTATATATGTTGCATGTATATATGCATTGTTAAAACTATAAATGTAGCCTATGAGCAGGTCTGTAACCAGGATAAAACATTTAATGAGGTCCACATTGCTGAAACTTGCCATAGTTAATAGTCTGGTGCAGAATGTGTGCAATTTGTTGTCCTTCCATTTTTTTCCATAAACTGCTCTGAGTGACGTGAAATATTTTATCTTACAAGACAGCCTAAGGTACCTGTTGATTTCTGAATTTCTTTTACATAATTTCTATTACACCATCAATACAATAATGCTCATGGTATGTTATTAATAAGTAATATTACATTACTGTGGTCCAGACTTTCTTGTCCTCATAGCTAGTGACGGCTATGATTATGAGTGCTTTGGCTGTTTGTGAGGCATCACACTTGTGGAGTAAGACCTCCAGGGGTGCTGTAAAGAGGGTGTGTGTGGGAGATTCCCTGAGTAGATCGGGAGCCAAAGATTGGATCCTAGGGACCAAGAATTGTCCATGAGAATGAAAGGTGAAAAACGAAAGCTTTCTTTTCTTTTTGTAGTTTCATTTCATGACAGACAAACGATTATTTCCCATAGCAACAATCACGGTAGCAGTTCTCTCTAAGCAGAGCTCAGGCTCCTCTAAAGCCACAGAAGGCAGAAGTAATTGAAACACATCATCAAGAGTGTCCCATTAGCTCCAGTCTCCATGGTACATTCATCTGATTTCTCGTCCAGTCTGAAACGATCCAACTATGTGGTGCAGAGCTGAAATGCAAGCCCTATAATATGGCTGAAGCCATTTCAGATAGCTTTCAGTTTATTTGTGCACGCTAGTCTTTATGTTTGTAACATACAGGAAGTTCAGCTCTCTGATATCTGCTGGTGTGTGCTAGATTTATTATTTATAAACTCACCAAGCCACAATTTAGAGCCATGGTCTCCTTCTATTTTTTTTTTATTTGGAGGAGTGGACTATGCTGACTTCAGTGTCTTGCCCTTTTAAGGTTTTATTTTTGTTACCTTCCAGTGTTGTGATAGCTCTCTGCACACAATACTGTCCTATTTAACTGTTGTGTAAGGCTAAAGAAAGAGCTGCTTTGGTGGTTTGAGCTGAAGTTTCCTTATAATATTTGACAGAGCATTTTACCTAGTTTGATTCATGTGAATAACACCTCAACAACAAAAAAAGGTTCCCAAAAGATGAAAGCATTACTTCTCGTCTAGGGTGAGTAAAATGTTTTGAATCTTATCATAATGTAAGCAGTAGGACACATACTTTCCTGGTTATCTTGTTTAACAGGACAGTGTTTGATGATGAAGAGCTTCTTCAGACTAGCTGTCCATGTTCATAGTGAATTTGTAAGATGCTTGCTGACTGAGTTGAATGAGTCAAATCAATTATATAGCACATTTTATATAATGAATGTATGTTTGCTGCCATCATACCTAATGGACTGCATCTTTACTAGTTCATCTTTACTGCCAATACAAACACAGCCAATACACTGAACAAAACAATACATATTTGCACTAGGGCCATATGTATCTTTTTATTTAGATCTCTTTGGCTTAATTTATAATTATGTAATTTGGTGTATACATACTGTGGATATAAAAAGACTTCACATCCCTGTTAAAACTGCACATTATTGTGATGTAAAAAATGAAACCAAGATAAGTAATGTGGAATCATTTTCCAGTTTTAATGTGATATACACTGCCCTCCACTAATATTGGCACCCTTGGTAAATATGAGCAAAGAAGCTTTTTTTTTTTTTTTTGCTCATATGGAGGAATGGTCTCAGATCCCTTGCCATGTATTCTCCAACCTCATCAGGCATTATAGACAAGACTCAGAGCTGTTATCTTGGCAAAGGGAGGTAGCACAAAGTATTGACTAAAAGGGTGCCAATAATTGTTGCACATCTATAGTTAGCAAAAAAAAAAAAAAATTGGGGGATAAACCTGTGTTTTGTTTGCAATTTTTTGATATCCATGAGAGCAGAGTATTTTTGTGATTTTTTTTTTTTTTTAACAAAAGATCAAAAGGTTAAACAATAAAGACAATTTTTCACAGCCTTCTTTGCTTCTTTTGCTTATTTACCAAGGGTGCCAATATTAGTGGAGGGCACTATAGCAACCAACAAAATTCAAGTGAAAAACAAATAGAAATGTTTCAGGGGTAAAAGGGCTCAAATACTGTTCTATTTTGGTATAAAACCTGCAGGCCTCTGATAAACAGCAGAAGATAAAGAAAAAAATCACCTTCCAGCACAAATCCAAGTTAACCAACAAATTGCTTCAGAAGAAGATCATCACTGTTTTGGAGTGGCCCAGTCAGAGCCCAGATCGAAATCCTATTAAAAAACATTTGAAATGATTTGAAGAGGGCTTTGCACAGGAGATCCCCTTGCAGATTGATAGATCTGGAGCATTTTTGCAAGGAAAAGTGGAATAAAATTTCCAAATCAAGATGTAGACTCTTACCCAAAATGAGTGCTGTATTACCAGCAAACACTGCTTTAACAAAGAATTTTTCTTACTAAAACCTGAATTTTGTTGGTTGCTATATCAAATTGAAGGTGGAAAAAGATCTGACATGGTTTATCTTGGCTTTTGATATTTTAGCAGGGGTGTGTAGATGATTTATATCCACTGTATATATTTACACACATAGTCAGCAATGGTTAATTTGGGATACTGTACACTTCACTGTGCATTGCAAAGGCTGACACTGTGAGATAATGTTTTATGACCTCTGTGGCTTCTGCCCAGTTTATCCTTTTTCACAAACATAAATATTGTTTATAGTTCTCTTCATCTTTGTCTTTCCCCTGTGCACAAATTTTCTAAATACTAATTATGATATTATATATTGCAGCTTTCTTTCAAGATTGGAAAGATAACTGTACAACCCATTACACAGTGAATGATGTATAATAACTGCAGAAATGTTGTGTGTATATATATATTTGATAGTTAACCCAATTATATATAAACGTTTTATATATACCTTCCACAAAAAGGTACCATATAGGCTAATGCCAACATCAATCTACTTCAGAGACATAGTCTCTTCCTTCTGCCTCTTGTTTTACCAATCCACTGCAATTCTTCGTCTATTCAGGTTCAAACAAATACGGCTCTATGAATATAAGTAATGAGAAATAATTAACCTCCTTGTGTGTTATCTGTGTTGACTCCCTCTGGCAATAAGCTATATTAACAACACAAAAAAGCACATTATGATTCAGGGAGTGAACAGTGCACATAAATGGCTTCTGTAATTAATATAATATGTACATGACCAGAAAATCCTAGATTTAAATAGTACTTAATTATGATTTAAATTGCATTGTATGTAAAACCTTATTTAAAAAACTATTGTAAAATGAAAGGATTTGACAATTTCCCCCCACAAGGATGCCATTCAGGTACTTGTTGGGTCCCCTGTCCTTTCCCTTGACTACTGCATGTTTCTGTTGGCTGCTATACAGTATTTGTAAGGGTTATTAGGTCATCAAAACTGGTCCAGGATGCAGTATCCAAACTTGTCTTCAATCTTCACAAGTTCATGTACGTGAGTGGTTCCTGCATTAGATTTGAAACAACGATGCTTACAAAGACAAAAATGGGCCAGCATACCATTGTAATAAACTTGAGCTATTTGAACCACAAATTCAGCTTGGCTTGACAAACCTCCATTTAAGACACAAGTTAGACTCCCTTTAAGACTCTTCTCTGTCCTTGCACTCGGGTGGTGGAATAAATTTTCCCAGACTGTCTGAATGGAAAAGGTGGCAGCTGATGCACCAACACTAACCATGCACATAAAAATATTATCTTACTTATATACTTTTGTATAAACACTGATTCAGTCTAATCTGCACTAGCACCCCGATTTGTTTTCCAACTAGATCTCAAAGCACTTCTATAAGTCACACTGGATCATGGGTGCTCAATCTTTTTTTTGTAGTTAACTGTAAAATAAATGACATAATGATTAAAATCCAATTATTCATTATTACTTAAATGTGTACAATAATATTTGGCTACTATTTGGTGCCATGGAGTTTTTATTCTAGAATTTTCCATAGAACACTTTAAAATGAAAAATTATTAGGTTCAAGTTGCGATTATTTATTTGTCAACTTTTTTGAGGATGTTTTTGATGTATTACGATTTAGATTAGGGCCAGTCCATCTCAAGTGATCTAATAATTTTAAAGTTGGTTGCTTGACCATTTTTCATTTTTCTAGTTTTTTTTGAGTGATTTACCTCTATATATTGGCATTTCAAAACCACCATTTCTTTATTTTTATTTTTTAATTTCTACTTGATTTAACCACTATGGCCATCTTTATTTCATGGCACACAACAAATTTTGTAATCAGTGGAATCTCAAACACAATTTTTACAGTAGAATGCTACTATAGAGGACTTATTTCTGTAAAAAAAAAATTGAGGTTCGTATCTGGTCCCCCACCAGATATCATATTCAACCCGAAAGTGAGTGGAATTTTTAAAAAATACACTTTTTTTGCCCCCATAAAAAAAAAAATAAGAGAAGTGTCAAACCTGAAATGTTTTGCATGGACACTATACTTACCTAGATACCCCCTAAAAAAATTAAGACTGAGACTCAAACCCTATAAATATATAAACTGTATAAATTATAAATTGACCCTAAAAGTGGAACTGTGAGCAATCTTGAGCATTACAATTGGACTGAAGTTCTAATTGAAAGGAACGTGAATGTGCAAAATGTTTATATATGTACATGTACTTTGTAATGTGCTCTAGAGATTAGTTTTTGTTCCAAGGAGCTAGGACCATCCTGAGCCGAGATATTGAGTTTCCGTAAATAGCTGTATAACCAAAATTTGTTGTGTGCCATGAAACAAAGATGGTCCTTGTGGTTAAACCAAGTAAAATGAAAAAAAAAAGGTATTTTGCAAAGCCAATACATACATCACTAAAAAAAACTAGGAACTTTTTAAATGGTCATTCGACCAACTTTATAATTTTTGGACCACTTGAGATGGAATGACTCATTAAACCCAATTCAATTCCTGTATCGATCAAGCAGGCTAAAAACTGTAAGAACTCATTAATAAATAGAATAACTATGATAACAGTGGGGTGCGTTTTCCACCAATCTAAAAAAATAAATAAATTAAAAACACATACCTCCTGGCTATGTTTTGTACCCCACTTGGAAAACCATGGCTCTAGATAATGGAATATGCCAAAAGCTACAGTATGCATCTAAATGTAAAATAAAACAGTTCCTAAGGCAACATATTCATTACCATTTTGTGTAATATATTTAGTTAGGATCCCTGCTGTTGTGAACAATTGTCTCTATAATGGTGCGATGTTCATTAACAGCTCTGAAATCTGAAATCTTTGTTTATCTTAAACTCGGAAATCTGTAACCTTCACAATGATATTTAATATATTGTCTCACTCCTGTTTCTCAGTACAATATTATATTTAGCTAAACAGAGTTTAAATTGTCAAACACAAAAAAAGAAAAACACAATTTTTTCAACTGCTACTCAACCAATGCAGAAATTATTGGTAGATTTGGTTATGTTCTTTCTTAGTCTGTTTTCTAACCAATAATTGACATTTTTAGCAGTTTCACTATACAGTGTAGACAGGTTTAAAGAGCTTATCAAGCCCCAATTTCAGACATCAAAGAGCTTTTTCTGAGAAATGAAATATCAGCTCTCATGAAGTGATGCCAAGTTCCACTAAATGATTAGTACATCACATCAGGAGGCAGGCGTCAGCTTCCCATTCTCCACTGATCACACACACATACACACAGAGAGAGAGAGAGAGAGAGAGAGATTGATTGATTGATTGATTGATTGATTGATTACAAGGTTTTCTCCATCTGAAATGTGAACTTGATTCTCCTCATTATCAGGTTTCATCACCATTGTTAATGTTCTTTCTTTCTCTCTCTGTTCTATAATCACATGCCTGTTGCTTAGTCAATATTTTGGCCCTCTTTTGTAAAACTTCATCATTCCCTAAAGGTTAATTTAATTTGGGACAGCTGAAGGCTAGGATGTGCTCAACTTTGGACAGGGGAGGGGGGTACTGTGCTATCATCCTGACACCTCATCAATAATTTAAGAGCATTCTTCATGACAGTGGGCTTTTATGAGAGTGGCGATTTTATATGTCTATAATATTATTAGTCCATTTCCGCTGTCTGCTACCTGCAGTGTTGCCTGTCTTGTCTATATGAAATAGCAGCACATTGGATAGTGAAGCCACATGTTTGGGTTTGCTTGAATGTTCCAGCTTGTCTTTATGAGGATAAATACTGCAGTGAACAGATGGAGACGTCTGAGACTGCAGCTGCACAGTGCTTTGGTCAGAAAGTGCAGATTTACACAAACTCCAGGCTAAAGATTGTCTAATCAATACAATATCTGGCCGAGCAGGAAACACCACTGGAGTAAAACAACATTATGAGCTCATGAAAGTCTAGAGTTAACCATAAGATGCAGTGCACCACGAACCTGTGACGCACAATAACACATAACATATTTAAACCCATAAGATCTATTATCCATCTCTAGATTAGATTCTATGATGACAAAGGAAAATGGAGCTATCATTATCTGATTCTGCTGTGACTTAATGAATGCATATAATCATATTATCTATCTATCTATCTATCTATCTATCTATCTATCTATGTATCTATCTATCCAACTCCACAACTGTTGGCTATCTATCTATCTATCTATCTATCTATCCAACTCCATAGCTGTTGGCTATCTATCTATCTGTCTATCTATCTATCTATCTATCCAACTCCACAGCTGTTGGAAATCTATCTATCTATCTATCTATCTATCTATCTATCTATCTATCTATCTATCTATCCAACTCCACAGCTGTTGGCTATCT
>JANDJT010000190.1:20648842-20662812 GCA_024331685.1 Stegophilus panzeri | reverse complement strand
CTATCTATCTATCTATCTATCTATCTATCCAACTCCACAGCTGTTGGCTATCTATCTATCTATCTATCTATCTATATATCTATCCATCTATCCAACTCCACAGCTGTTGGCTATCTGTCTATCTAACTATCTATCTATCTATCTATCTATCTATCCAACTCCACAGCTGTTGGCTATCTATCTATCTATCTATCTATCTATCTATCTATCCAACTCCACAGCTGTTGGCTTATCCATCTATCTGTCTATCTGTCTATCTATCTATCTAGCTAGCTAGCTATTTATATGTTTGTTTATTGCTATATTCACTTTACTACATTAGATATTTAGTTCTCTCAGAAAACCTGCTTTTAAAGGTCTGCTAGGTCACTGTGCTTTTAAATCAGTTATTCAATTCAATTTTATTTATAGCACTTTAAACAATGGACATTGTCAAAAAGCAGCTTTATCCAGACATAAAACTTACATTTAAGTAGAACTACCATCTAATATGCTCTTTCAGTATGCGCTCGCTCTCTCTCTCTCTCTCTCTCTCTCTCTCTCTCTCTCTCTCTCTCTATTTGACAAAAGAGTCTGTCTGGATCTTGCTGAGACGTCATTGCTCTTAAATTGCATCTGACACCTCACTATAGGTTGCATCAAAGCCACCTCAGCTTTATTTTTAGTTCAAATTTTTCTAGATTTTGAGCTACACTGCACTAGAATGGGCTCAAGAGAAAAGATCTGTAAATACAATGCAGGCAAAGCAAAATCTGACACATTTATGTTTCTCAAGAAGATGCTTCCCAGACTGGGATGAAGACTATATAAGCTACAGTCTCTCTGAAAGTATTGGAAAAGCAAGGCCAGTTTGATTGTTTTCACTGTACATTGAAGACATTTGGGTTTGAGATCATAAGATGAATATGAGATGATAGATCAGAATTTCAGGATTCATTTCCTCATATGTACATCTAGATGTATTTAACAACTGAGAACATGGCACTTTTGGTGGCAGACCTCCCAATTTTTAGGTGAGCAAAAGTACAGTATTGGACCAGATAGTCTTAAAGTAAATTAAAGTAAATAACACTTAATATTTGGTTGCAGATCCCTTGCTTGCACTAATTGCATCAAGCGGGTGACTCACTGACATCACCAAACTGTTGCATTTCTCTTTTGTGTTGCTTTTCCAGGCTTTTACTTCAGCTCTTTTCACATGCTATTTGTTATCCCCTCAGTGTCCTTTTCAGGAGGTGAAATGCATGCGCACTTCAGTTAAGGTCTGATGATTGACTTGGTCAGTCTAAAACCTTCCACTTTTCCCCCCTGATGAAGGTCTTTGCTGTGTTGCCAGTGTGTTTTGGGTCATGGTATTGTTACATGATAAAGTTCCTCCCAATTAGATTGGATGCATTTCTCTGTAAATTGGCAGACAGATTGGTTTTTTAGACTTCTGAATTCACTAACTGTTGTTTTGGGTTTCTTCTTCACAGCTCTCTGTTTCTGTCATCAACAGCTCTTGTTTTCCTTGGCCGACATGTTCCATGTCTGGTTGTTATTATACCAGAACTGAAATTCTGATCAACCGTCACATTCATCTTTTAATCTCAAACCCAAATATCTTCAATGTATGGTGAAAACAATAGAATTGGACTTGCTGTTCTAATACTTACAGATGGGACTGTATATATAAGCTGTAGGAGACTCCTCAAGAGACTCAGTGTGACACAACCTGAAAAATATCCCAAGTAGTATCTTCCAGTAGCAGTACTTACTCACAAACACTGTATACTAGACTATCTAAAAGAGCTGTCAAACAACCTCGTTTTGTATATGTATATGTGCTATGAGTTGGCTCATAGATACTGTATGAGAAGGTAGAGATCTCATTGGGAAATTTGAGACACATTAAAAGAATCAGCATTCTGGTTTACTTTAAGCTGAAGTGTTGAATACTGCTAGTTAGTAACATTAAACAGTGTGGCACCTAGTTTTCCAATATTTATCATTTTATGAATGGCTTTTTAATGATAAAAGGACAGCCTGAATCTTTTTTTCCTTTACTGGAGGCGGAGCTAAAGCCTGGGCCAGAAAAAAAATAAAAACTTTTTAAAAATGGTTTGATCCACTTTTACACATTAAAATTGTAACATAATTAACATTGTTAAAAGTCACTCTAAGTCAGTTTCTTCACATGTCTAGACCGTGAAGCTGATATAAGACTGATTTGTTGCAGATTGATCTAAAATAGACCTGGATCATGAAAAACAGACTTACCTAAATTAAACACATTTAATTTGAAACCTAAATATGATCTATGTTTTTTTTTTTTTTTTCTTTTACTGTTTCAGTTTCCTGCTGGTGTTCTCCTGCCTTGTCCTGTCTGTGTTTGCTACCATTAAAGAGTTCAAAAACAGCTCAGAGAATGCCTTGTACATTCTGGTAAGTATCTTAAAATAGGCTTTTTTCCTATTGCTCATAATCTGCTACAGTTGCACACTGGAATAACTGACAGACAGGACATGTTAGCTAGTGTTAAATGCTGTGTGTTAAACTCTTTTGTTAGAAGGGCTGCTCTTAACCTTATCATAGCTGTGTTACTGTAGTGACAGCAGAGCCCTGATGGATTGTGTAAAAAAGGAGTTGGTATGTCTTTAGGAACTAGTGTGGAACTATATTGTGTATATGTGTATGTGTGTATATGTATACCTTTTTTAGTACAAACTTTGTGTAAATAGTACATTTTTATTTGATGACTTCTACATTATCGAGTCAGTAACAAAACATTTTAGATTTCCAAACATTAGTTTTCCAGCACAAAATTACATGTTACAGAAAAATATTTGTTTGTCAATAAAGAAAGCAGCATATTTTTCAGACACAAACATAATGAAATCTGCTGGGTTTTGCTGCAAAAATAAGAAGCAAGTGCAACAGTTAAAATCTCCAGATGAACTGTGGCTGATTCTGCAAGACGCTCAATAAAACCTACCAGTTAATTTCCTTATAATACTGCACAAATTGTACCTGAGACTACCATTTCTTTTTTAAGAAAATGGTTGTTACACCAAATATTGACCATTTAATTTGTTACTGTTTACTGCTATTTATAGTATTTTTTTAATTTAATTTTTTTTTTAATTTAGGAACATTTAATTTCATTATTTTTGAAGGCATCTTTGTATGTGCTTAAAACTTTACTGTAGTTACTGAATAATTCAGTGATGAGTGGTCATGATATTAGATGTGAGGGGTATATTCTAATATACAGTACATCAGTAGCTTGATAATGAAACTATTAAGGGTGAGCAATGCATTATATTACAAGGTCTCATAGATGGCATAATAAAAATGATGTGGGACAAACCTAAAGGCACATAGAAAACTGCTTTTGTGATTTGTAATTTTTTTAGTCCATAATGTCCTATTGGATTCATGGCAAGCTTCCTCCAAATACTAATCACGGTAAACAAAAATAAAAAAAACACTAAACTTATGATTCTGTCATCTGTACTTTTGCGTAATTTGTACTTTCCTTAGATAATGTGTGCTTAGTCTGTCCAGTTTTAGTTTTTCCTCCAAAGACATTTTTAGGGAGAGAAAGATGGGAGGGTTAAGGGTAAGGTAAGGGGGTGGGTGTGCTTGTGGGAGGGGGGCACAGTGTGTTCTTGATCTTTACATCCTGAGGGAAGAAGCTATTTAAAAACCTGGTAGTCCTGGTGCGGGTCCTCCTGGATCTTTTCTCAGACAGCAGGAGGGGAAACAGACTGTGGGAGGGGTGGAAGGTGTCTTTAATTATACTGGAGGTGTACATCTTCAGCAAATGTAGATCTAAGAAAAGGTACTACAAGAGACTGATGCAAACATTGGTAGCTCCATCATCTTTGTAAGACTTAAGCTTACTGATGTGTCAGCTATGGACTTATCAGCTACAGGGAGTGAAAAATATCAGCCAAAATGAAGATAAAAACAAGGGAGCATTTTACTCTGTGTTATCAACTGACTTGTGCACTGCTTTCTTGGGTTTTCATACATATGATTAGATCCTGCAAACTCAATTTACAATGTATTAGCCATACCAAGATTACCAATATTATTGATGCTATTGGATACTATTATGCTGAATCAAACCAACAAATATTTAAAACTAAGACTCGCTTTCTTTCTTCGTGGCTGCCTTTGGGCGGGATTATGTTAATATTTCACACAGTGATGTAGACATTTGCGTAAGTAATATCTGGACTTCAAACGAGGTGTTTTGGGCAGGTTTGGAGCAGTGTTCTCTGGTAGATAGAATAAATCCCTTTGGGGGAGACTATCAGCTTTTTAACTTTGCAGATCTTATACATGTACAGACAGATACATTACACACTAAAGGATCCTTTAAGGCTACATGAATCTACAGTTTGAGATAGAGAGAAATCAGCCTCAGCCTCACTTCTTCATACCATTCTACTTACAAAAGTCCAATATGATCGGTCTTCACGTATATATTAACAGCAAATAATGTATGTAGATTCTGATGTAGAGTCCAAAAATGAAACCATATGTTGATGTCATTTTTCTTTGAAAGACCAGGTGGAGGGCCCTGCTAGCCTGTTTATACCAGCCGCCCCTGGTATAAATGTACTTTAAAACAAACAAACAAACAAAAAGAAAACGAATAATAAGCCAGTAATTTAAGGAGATAATTACTAGAAATTACTAAGCACTGCTTTCTTGGGTTTCGCATACATTTATAAGATCCTGCAAACTCAAGTTACAGTGTATTAGTCATACCAAATTTACCAATATTACTTGAACTATTAGACACTATTATGCTGACACCCATTCCAGGAAATGACAAAAGAGATCACTGACAAACAAATATTTAAAACTATTCCTCAGGTTGAATCTTTGGTCTGTAAATATGTGACATACATTGATTTTAAAAATTCCAAAATGTATTTTAGTGGTTTGGGCCTTACTGCACTTTCTACCTCATTTATAATTCATAGCAATAATGCTGGTCCTCCCCAGCCTTTTTTTGCTATTGCTCTTTTATTGCTGCCTGCCACAGATGAGCTTTTGGATTTTATTGGTAATGTGATATGTCTCCACATCTCCTCAGGAAATTGTGACTATCGTGGTGTTTGGTGTGGAGTATATAGTGCGGCTCTGGGCTGCTGGCTGCTGCTGTCGCTACAGAGGATGGAGAGGGAGGCTGAAATTCGCTCGCAAGCCCTTCTGTGTTATAGGTGAGGCCAATTATTCATTTCTAAGAATATGAGACATTTGCGTTTTCACTTCTGCCGTCAGACCCCGCCTCCACATCCTTTCTCTTTTCTCTTATGCACCTTTCGACTGAGACAGGAAAAATGGGCCTTGCTTGCATTTTCTGGGAAATAAACTGCAAAGCTGTTTGGCATGCTCTGAACTCAGACATTAGAGATGTCAGTAGTACATTAACTGCAGCAGAATAATGGCTATTTGCTCCATTCGAGCTGCTTAATTTGCTCACACAAAGGAACTGCACTGGCTGTCAGACAGGTCTCAATCACAGACTTGTTTCCTATTCATCACTCATAATAAAAGGAGACAACAGAGAGACTATTCCTTGTCTTTGAACTGGGAAATGTTGTTCACATGTACTCCAGTTGATCCAGATGAGTGAGAAGTGGTTCTACCATAACTAAAAGAGTTTTAATAACAGAGAGAAAACTGATTACAAGTGTTATTTTAATTAGCATTTATTGGAAGAGAAGGGAAGTGTCTTCAAAGAATCAATGATCTATAATTCAATTCTGGTGCAATGACCAAAGGCTGTGTTGGGAATGAAAAGTGACTAAGACTTCTCCTGTGCAGACATCATGGTGCTATTTGCCTCTGTGTCTGTGCTGGCTGCTGGCTCGCAGGGCAATGTGTTCGCCACCTCGGCCATTCGCAGTCTCCGGTTCCTGCAGATCCTCAGGATGCTGCGCATGGACCGTCGGGCAGGCACATGGAAACTACTGGGATCTGTGGTCTATGCGCATAGCAAGGTGTGTGTCTGCATGTGTGTGTGAGTGAGTGATAGGGAAAGAAATGTTACATTAGACATTACAATGATGGTAAAAGTTTGCTTATTGCCGGTAGGGAAGCAAAAGTTTCACAACAAAATGATAAATCGGGTGAGTCGACAGTAAATAAAAATTTTATTGAGGAAGACTTTCATTGCCTTACTTTAGTAAGTCTATTTAATAGCCTTTGTCATGCTCATGATGTTGTATTCTGAATGACTACCACGTATTTGACTATTTTTAATCATGGTATAATTCTGTGTGTGCCCATAATCAGTTAAACATTGTATTACCATTCTTGGCATTCATAATATTGTTGTCATGGACAACAATCTTCACACATTCTAAGGTTTCTTATTTTGGACAAATTTGAAGATCTTATGTATCTTTCTTCCCCTAGTATGTTGTTGGAAGAATTATTGGAAGGACTCCCATAATTCTTCCAACAACATACTAGACAAAGATGCTACACTGGGAGATAACTGTTCTATAGGTAAGCCATAAAGCAGTAATAATCAAAAATGGGGGTGTAAATATGATGCATCCTGACACAAATTTGAGCTATTATTACCAGCCTGAAGTGGAGTATTTTCCAAGTGTTTTATTCCTCTTATACTACAGCAATTACAACCAACAATTAATTTTTTTTACTTTATTAATGAATGGCACATCGTGCTTTTTACCCTTTTATTGTAGTTACTCTTAATGTTATGGAACATCCTCAAGACAAAGTACAGTAGTTCCTTTTAGTAGTTATGGTAAACAGTCATTCCATTACTAGCTTCTTGTAACAAAGAGGTCTCAGGGATAGAGTAAGGATTGATATGCTTGAGGTTTATTAAGCACAAAACAATTTCAGAAACAGTCCGGGTCATAACCAATAAATACTAAGAACTCAGACAAATCCAAAAACATGAACAAAGAGCTTAAAAAAACAAAAATAAACAAGACACAGAATCAGCATTAAAATCAAAGGGGCTAGGCAAAGGCAAAAAGGATCATTCACAGACAACAATCCAAACAAATCACAACTTGGAACTTCAGGCAAACTGAAAGACATATCAAATACTGAAAAGTACATGTGCTTTTTTTTTTTTATAGAGATCAGACAGGAAACAGGAAATGCAGCAGAAGAAAAGTTTTAGAATTTGGGGGAGAGTGCCCTCTCGTGGTCTGGAGGGGACATGACCAGGCTGGGTGTTCATTTTGTTCTCTCTCTTGAATTCATTAAGATCAAAAGATTTGGCATGTACCAAGAAACCAGAAAGTGCAAAGTCATCTGATCTGAAGACAGTGCCATAGTGAAAAATGTAATAAATGTTACAAAGACCTGACACTGGAAACTCCTTCCATACATGTTATATAAACCTCTCCTTATGTCTCATTCACCATAGTGCCAATTATACATTTTGTCTTTGATAAATAACAACATTTTGAAATCTGTTTGTTACTAGATTATGTGCTGTGTCCATCATACAATTTCCTGTCATTGAGCCTTTACTACAAAAATGATAATGTATCATAACGCATGTAGTAATATAAACCCGTGATTTGAAATATAGCGGCACTGCTGTCAGTGTTGCTGTTATAGAAAATTCATCTTAACAACTTAACACCAAACAGATTTGAGAATTCAAAAGTGCTTAGATATAGTGTACTTTTAAAGAACACAATATTATTGTAAAGCATATTAAAAAGGTTACATAATTATTTTGACTGGAAAATGTGATATTGGCACATGCCTAGAGTCTGATGTCATAATCAGTATTATTATTAATAAGAGTTATAAACATATAAACAGATCTAAGATAGTAGATGTGTGCCGTCTGTTTTGTTTACTCATAGGAGCTCATCACTGCATGGTATATAGGCTTCCTCTGTCTCATCCTGGCCTCTTTTCTGGTGTACTCAGTAGAGAAGGATAATAATGCAGAGATGTTTGAGACCTACGCTGATGCTCTCTGGTGGGGGCTGGTGAGTATCATAGCCGCTAACATCAGCCAAGGCCTTTGTGCCTTCATGCACTCCAGCACTAGAGCACTGCTGTTGACTAATGAGATTGTGAACTCTCATGAGGATAGCTGAGGAAATCTACCCCATTACTGTCTAAACTGACTAGAAATGCTGTTGACCACTAATGTAAAAATCAGGCTTACTGTTGAAGAGAAAGTGATCAGATTCACACATAGTGCAGTGTCTGATCTCACAATGTTTATAAATACAGTATATTAAAATAAAAAAATTAAAAAAAGATTCCATAATCTGCTGTAAGCAAAGCAAAACAATACCATAAAAGGACCTTGCTAATTAAAGCAATATTACATGTAATTTAGAAAATAACCAAATTATTTCAATTTTGTGCAAGAATTTCTTAGATTAAAAAGTTATAGATCATTTCTTCTTGAGCAAAAGAGAATTGATTTAGTAAGGTTTTTGATCATGATAAACTAAATGATAAACTCAAAGCAATCCAGTGTACAGTGGATCTGACTCATGTGGTATGATATGAAACATGTCTTTATCCTCAGATCACTTTGACCACTATTGGTTATGGGGACAAATTTCCTGTCACATGGAATGGACGCCTGATTGCCGCAACCTTCAGCTTAATTGGCGTGGCTTTCTTTGCTCTCCCAGCAGTAAGTTCACATCCCTGTAAGTAAGCATCCCTGTCATTTCCTTTAGTTCTTTAGTCAGTTCTTTTAACAATCTCCATCCACCACACACTCTCTCAGGGTATTCTGGGTTCAGGCTTTGCTCTGAAGGTCCAGGAGCAGCACAGGCAGAAGCATTTTGAGAAACGCCGGAACCCTGCTGCAAGCCTTATTCAGGTAAATCACATCTCACACACCACAAGCAGACACAGTTGCAGACCTGAATTGAATATATGGAAGCTTTCAGGGTTTTTCATTTCTTGCTTGAGCAGGGACACTGATCCTGAGAATTAAATTATGGTTATGCTCAGGTAATGGGATGATTTTTTTGTCAACATTCAATCATATAGTTAAAGAAACAAATCACAAAAATTAAGTCATTGCTAATTATGAAATGTATGGAAATGTGTTTATGCCTTTGGACTGTTAGCCTCATTAGCATTTTAAATTAATCTCTTAGATTACAATGTATACTTACAATATCTCATTCAGTCAGCATTATATTTGCCTAGATGAGATAAAATGCTTCATGCTATAGTGCCTGACATAAATATTCATCTCCCTTGAACTTTTCCCCATATTTTAGTGTTACAACCTGGAACTGAATTTCTTCTAATAGCTTTGCACCTCTGGATTCTGATATTTTGCCCATTTTTCTTGGTAAAATGGCTTAAGCTGTGTCAGTGTGGATAGATCCTGTTGGGGAACATCAATTTTCAAGTCTTGCCACAGATTGTCACTAAGATTGAGGTCTGGGCTTTGAATAGGCCATTCAAACACATTCAAGTTCTCAATTTTGAACCACTCTAATGTAGCATTGGCAGTATGAAGAGGGCCATTATTTTGTTTGAAGGTGAACCTCTGTTGCAGTCTCAAGTTTCCTGCAGACTAGAACAGGATTTCTAAGACTGCTTTTTACATGCCTCTATGCATTTTGCACTCAACCCTGACTAGTTTCCCTCTCCTTGCTGATGGTAATCAACCAGACAACATGATGCTTCCACCATCACTCTTCACTGTGGGGATGATGTTCTCAGGCTGATGAGCAGTATTGGGTTTCTGCCAAATATAGCAAACATATTTAAGTGATTGACAGTGAAGGGGGTGAATACTTATGCAATTACATTTTTTATTTATAAATAATTAATATTTATTTACAAGCCACTTGTAATAACACTACAAATGTGAAAAAGTTGAAAATGGATTACCTATCTTATATACCTTTGGCATTTTTAATTAGCAAAATTACATTTCATCATCAGGCTGCCTGGAGATTCTATGCAACAAACCTCTCTCGAACAGACCTGCTGTCAACCTGGGATTTTTACGAGCAGACAGTATCTGTTCCAATGTACAGGTACAGCAGTACATTTTAGCTGTCATTTCATTTTCAGCTATTGCATCACTATTTCATCATTTTTTGGCATTTCGTAGTTGAATTACTCATTTTGTGATACTTTTGCTCTAACAGAAATCTATAAATTCAGTGTCTCCAGGGTACCACTAATAATGTGTAATAAACCATTAAAGCCCTTTAGGCCTTAAGGAAAAAAAAAAGTGCAACCTGCATTAATGCCTAAAGGAGCTTTCATTTTATTGTGATGGGAAGCTTTTACTGAGCCAGAACTGCAAACATTCTGTTCTTTCTTTGCCAGAAACACAATGGCCAATTCTACTTTTAAGATATTAAATGGTTCCGTTTACATGCGTCATTATATTGTAGTTTTACTGCTTAGTATGATGGAAAAAAATGATCCATTAACCATAATACATTTTTGCAAAAAATTGAATGAAAGAAAATTCAGTATGCTCGTATACCATGATAAGAAAATTTGAAGTAGATTCAAAGAGTTACAGTGTTAATGTTATGCCATCATACACATATGACCAAAAGTATGTAGACACCTAACTATCACATCCATATGTCACACCCAGCCTTCCATAAACTGTTGCCACAAAGTTGGAAACACACAGTAGACTAGGAAGTCGTTGTATGCTGTAACATTACAATTTCCCGTCACTGGAATTAAGGGGCCCAAACTTGTTCCAGCATGATAATGCCCCTGTGCACAAAGCAAGCTCTGTGAAGAGCACGGTTTGCCAAGGTTGGTGTAGAAGAACTTGAGTGGCTGCAGAGAACCCTGACTTCAACCACACTAAACACTTTTATGTTGGATAAACTGGATTGTGTGCCAGGCCTCATTGCCTGTCATCTGTGCCCAACCTTACTAATGCTCTTGTGGCTGAATGGGCAAATCCTGACTGTCACATTGCAAAATCTAGCAGAAAGCCTTCCCAAAAGAGTGGAGGTTATTATAACAGAGTGGAGGTTATTATCTTTGTTATTGCAAAGTTGTAACCAGATACTGTGAACGCAGAATTCATGATATTAGATTGTATGGTTGTATGGTCCCATTAATTTTTCATGCCATTACACCATTTCCAAAATATCTTATGAATTTAGCTGTTGTAATCGATTTTTAAAGAACACTTTAGTTGAACTCTTGTTACAGCCTGATAGATATTGCTAAAATAGATGCTACAGTGCTGTGTGTCCTGATTTCTCCTGTTTACATAAAAAAAAGGCAACCTGAGTAAACACACAATATAGTTTGTATTTTTTTTTAAACTGAAGCAAAAGAAAAGTTATTCAACACCTATCACCCATGTGGAAAAACTAATTGCCCCCTTAAATTTGAAATCTGGTTGTGCCACCTTTAGCAGCAATAACTGTAACCAAATGCTTCCGATAACTAGAGATCAGTCTTTTACAAAGCTGTGCTGGAATTTTGTCCCACTCTTCTTTGCAGAACTGCTTTAGTTCAGTCACACTGGAGGGTTTTTGAGCATGAACTGCCTGTTTAAGGTCCTGCCACAGCATCTCAATTGGTTCAAGTCAGGCCTTTGACTAGGCCACTCCAAAACTTAATTTAGCTTGTTTTGAGCAATTGGCCCCGAAACATATGGCCCTGAAATGCTAATGGAAAGTGTTCGATCACCAATAAGATGGTTGTTTTGCCTTAAGAAGAAGGCAGATCTGTTATAAAGTCTATAGAGATATGGGACCATGGGCATTGCAGGACTGGGCAGGATTTTGCCAGCTGAGTATGTTTCTAAGTATAGCTTTATGAACGCCTGGAAGACAGAGAGACATTGACCAGTCCCTATCACATCACCAAATATTTATAAGGACCTGATGTGGTACTGAAAGCTGTCTTCCATTTGTGACCCTCTCTGATCCCATCTAAGTTGTAGGCAGTAAGACTGTAGTTGTTTTGAGTTGTTCCAGAGCTGAAGGCACCAGACCCAGTGGGTAACTATATTATACTGCTGTTTTGGTTCAGCACACAATAATCAATTCAGGAGTGATGACCTCTTCCCTGCTTCTGTACAAACACGAAGACTGCAGACACCAAGTCTGATATAGCCTTTCTGCAAAGCCTCAGAGTATTATTCTTCTATGGCTTTATTTTCTGTGGCAGTTAGTAGGTGGATGTGTGATCAAGGTGGCGTGCTGCCTGAGAGCAGGTTGATGGCATAGTCATAGGGTCTGAGTAGAGATAGGGTGCATTCTTTGGATTTCCTAAACACCTCTTTGAATTCACCTTAATTTAGCTTCATACTTAGAACTTAGCTTCATACTTTCCTGCGTGGTTGCATCGCTATCTACAGACATAGTGGCTGCAGTGACTGTGAGACGAAATTATAAAAGTGTTATAAAGTGTTATAGCAGTTATAAAAGTGAGGGGACCAGGCTGCAATTTTTTGTTGAAAAAGCACCATTGTGGGAGCAGACTGATTAAATTGAACCCTTGTAGATTGTGCACATCTTGCTAAGTCTACAATTTCAACCTGTGTAATAACATCAAGAATCAGGTGTGTAAGTGCACAAAGCCTGCACCCACAATAGCTCTTTCTGAATCACAATGCCACATAATGATATCATTACACAATATCCTTGAAAGGAAGAAGGTTTGAAAGGCTGGATGGAGGTTGTATGACTCTATTGGTGGCTGAAGCTATAGCAACCTCTCTAACATTGATTACAGAAATAATATGATCAGAGATAGGCCAATCCTTGATATATGAATGCAGCATGGGGCAGCATGTAATGTTCAGTATGGAAGTTGTATTTTGTAAGTATCAGGTCTCTAGTGAAAAACCATGGAATCATAATATCAGATTCTTAAAGTGATGCGTGCACAGATACAAGACACTTTGCTCAAATTGTGATTAAGCTGTTTTTTTTCCTTTTCTTTTTTTTGTGTGCATGTTATCAGAGCCAAACATCACATATTACTTACAACATTTTAACAGCCATTTCAAATCAGTTTCTGAAAGACCACCTTGTCAGTCTGATTCAGGTTTATGGGTCTTGCCCGATTCAAGCAGATAGGAGCCTAGTCTTGTATGATTGAAAATACCTGCCTGGGAAAAATGCCAAGATGGCCACCAAGTGGACATATTTTACTATAAGGACTTTAAATTACATACAGTACCAGCCAAAAGTCTGGAGACACTGGATTGACTACATATTTGTCATAGTCTTAAAGGCATTTTGATGCTCAGTGTAATTTTTTCTCTCTTAGTAACAGAAATAAAAAATAAATAAATAAAACATAAATTGTTTTATGATTATTGTTTAAAATCCAGGCAGAAGAAATGAATAAGTCGACATTTTTTTGTTTTGTTTTTATAGTCAAAATATCAGATACCAAAATCAAAAGTGACTTATGTTTATGGTTTATTATCTTTGTTTTCACATCCCACCCCCCAAAAGAGCTAAATATATTATTTAAATTATTCGTTCAGTTCAGAGGTAGCTCGGTCTCCCAGGTCCAACCCTCATTTATAGATTTGCTTACCGTGTGTTGGAGAGTCAAGTTAAGTTATGCTCAGCTCAAAATCTTTTTGCTTCACCACGAACATATGTCATAATCTCTGATATTTTTATGCAGTACAATCCTCTTCACAATTGTCTATGATCATTTCAGAATATCATTCAAAAGCTATATCTAAGGCTAGCTAAAAGCAGGACGTATGCATATTGACTGGACTTGACTTAATGATTTACACTCTTATCTGCAACGACTGATTTAAGGGATGCTTTTTCTGTTTTAGTTCATTTATGATTTTATTTTTTGATATACACAGAAGCAAAAGAAATACGAGTTACTTTTGAATTGTGTATCTGCTATTTCTGACCATTTAAAAAAAATCTGTTTGTGTTTAACTTCTCCTGTCTGGATTTTTAAATAATAATCAAATAGCCATTTGTGTTTAAAAAATAAATAAA
>JANDJT010000190.1:20631875-20644540 GCA_024331685.1 Stegophilus panzeri | reverse complement strand
ATATACACGTAGTAACTGCAACTGCTTATTTAGTCAATTACTGCCGAGAACATAAATGTTTTGGGTAGTTAATAGATTTCTACATTTATAGATGAAAATGATTAGTTTTGAAAATGTGGCCCACTTTCAGCATCAAAGCCATGGCATCATTTAATCATGATGGGTCCATTCATAAAGTGCAATAATTAGCCACATAATATCTGCAACTTGTGATTGACATGTGGTTCTTTAAACCATTTTCATCTGAAACTTTTAACCATTTCTTTCCCATTTCTCTCTCTCTCCACATTTTGGCAGCAATTGAGGGGTTGATCAGTAAGACAAATCATGTTTTTTAGGGTTGCACTTTTACTTTAAGCCACAATAACACAAGCTCAGCTAGGAGCAGCTACAGAAGGAAAAGAGTGCATGTCTAAAAATGGCTTTTTAATTACTGAGTTGCAGCTTGCCTTAACAAGATTTGCTTTCCATGCAACACCCTCTGTCATAAACTTTGCTGAGTCCTGCATCTCACCAGCAGAGGTTACTAAAGGCCTATCCTGGTAGTGAAGCAATATCTTAAATGCCTGAATATGCATATCTGCTGAATTATTCATCATCAGTTATTTTAATGATTATGTCTTTTTTTTTGGGTATCGCAAGATATCAAATGCAATAATAGATTATGTGATGAATGTTTTTATGACTGAATGTGTTGCAAACAAATATATTTTGTCATTTTGCTCTTTTTCCCCGCTCAAATTCTTTGCATTTACCTGCATGAGGATTTTTCTCTGCTTTTGGAGGACACAAAAAATGGTTGTTTACAATATTCAGTGATTTCATCAAAGAATCACTGACTATTTTATGTCATTTGAATTGGCTGTATAACTCATATGACTCATACCATATGATTCATATGACTCATATTAATATCTTAATTCATATGACATAAAAATATTCCTGTTACATTTTCTACCATCTTAACATGCCAGCCAGCGAAGCGTAGTACTCGCTAGAGTTCAAATATGTCTTGCTGTGAGTCTTTTTATGTGCACAGTGCGGTTTAATATTCAGTGTGTCAGGTAAGTGTTTTATGCATGGTTAATAATGCAATTAAATCTTAGGATGAGAACAATGAAGCCTGTCTAAATTTTCTGCTAAAAAAGATACTAACACCTAAAAGATAATTATACAATATACGGCGCTACCAAGTAATAACATTGCTTGATTATGCTCTTGAGCATTTGTGTTTTTAAGATCGAGATTATCGCCACTGGAATGTTCTAACTGGATCACTGTTCTTGTGGAAAGCCTGATAGATATATGAGAAACATTATTTTAGTTTATAAGAGAATTTGTGGATGTGTGTTATAGAAGCGAGTCTTCCTGAGGACTTTGGCGATGATAGAACATATGAATTTCTGCAAGATATGTCTCCTGCACTGAAAGCCACCATAAGGGCAATCTGGTAGGAGATGGCCACATGGACTGTCTTTTGATAATGTTTGTGAAGGTTTTCAGTCACCAGGTTATTAAATAATCTATCTGTATTACGTCATCGTTATTGGACTTGATGTCAATTTGCTTAGACTTACAGTTACTTGACTCTTTATTATGGACCAACTTCTAATTTTAAAAATGAGATATTAGACCACTTTAAGCAGGATAAAACATGAATTAAGATGTTTTGCACATTAAAGAGAGACCTTGACAAAACTAGTAAATATCAGTTTGAATAAATATAAGACAATACAATGCAATATACAGTTCCCTCCAAAAGTATTGGAACAGCAAGGCCATATTGTTGTTTTTTTGTTTTTGCTATACACTGAGGACATTTGGGTTTGAGATCAAAAGATGAAAATGAGACAATAGATCAGAATTTATTATAATATTTTGAGATACTGGGTTTTTGATTTCCATGAGCTGTAAGTTGTAATCATCAAGATTAAAACAAACAAACAAACAACAAAAAAAAAGGCTTAAAATATTTCACTTTATGTGTAATGAATCTAGAATATATGAAAGTTCCACTTTTTGAATTGAATTACAGGGAGAAAAACAACTTTTCCATGATATTAATTTTTTTTTTTTAGATGCACCTGTACATCTAGATGTGTTGAACAACCTAGAACCTGGCACCTTTTGTTTGAACCCACCCATTTTTAAACTGATCAAAAAATATTGCAACATGACTGACAGGTGCTTCTTGTTGCCCAGGTGTGTACTGTTACATTGATTTTTTAACAATTAATAGCTCTGAATGTCTAATCTTAGTTTGAGCCCTGGGTTTCACCTGTGAAGACTGCATTTGTTGTTAAAAAGGAAAACCAACATGAAGACCAGAGAGCTGTCTATGGGATAAAAGCAAGCTATTTTGAACTTTAGGGAAAAAAAAGAAGATCGATCAAGGCCAAGTGTTCCGACATAACCAATACAACAATTTGAGATGTCCTGAAAAAGAAAAAAAAAACACTGTTGTACTAACAACCAAACATCAAACCATGGAAAACAACAGCAGTTGATGACAAAAAAAAAAAACATTGTGAGAGCTGTGAAGAAAAACCCAAAAACAAAATCAGTGACATCACCAACAACCTCCACAGGGAAGGGGTTAAGGTATCACAATCCACCGTTTGAAGAAGACTTCGAGAGCAAAAATATAGAAGCCATACCTCAAGATGCAAACAACTCATAAGCAATAAGAATCAGAAGGCCAGATTGGAATTTGCTAAGACATACAGAAATGAGCCACAAACGTTCTGGAACCAAGATTAACCTCTACCAAATGATGGAAAGGCCAAAGTGTGGAGAAATAAACGATCTACCCATGATCCAAAACATACAGTACAAGCTCATTGGTCAAGCATGGTGGAGGTGATGTAATGGCAATGGGTTGCATGGCTGCTTCTGGAATGAATAAATTCATAAATCTACAAAAACATTATGTCTGCCAATTTTCTGAGAAATTCATACAATGTAACTGGGAGGAACTTCATCATGTAGCAAGACAATGATCCACAACACATCAAATGACTTCATCAGGAGAAAAAAGTGGAAGGTTTTAGACTGACCAAGTCAATCACCTGATCTTAACCCAGTTGAGCATGTATTTCACCTCCTGAAGAGGAAACTAAAGGGTGAAACCGACAAAAACTGAAATCAGCTGCAGTAAATGCCTGGGAAAGCATCACAAAAGAGGAATGCAACAGTTTGGTGATGTCAGTGGGTCGCTGGTTTGATGAAGTTATTGCAAGCAAGGGATATGCAATCAAATATTAAGTGTATTTACTTCAATTAACTTTAAGATTGTTCTAATCTGTTGTAATACTTTTGCTCACCAAAGGTGGCAAGTTCTAAGTGGCATCTAGATGTAAATATCAGGAAATGACAGCTGAAGTTCTGATCTATTGTATATTCATCTTTTGATTTCCAACCCAAATGTCTTCAGTGTATAGTAAAAACAAAAGAATTGGCCTTGCCGTTCCAATACTTTCAGAGGGCACTGTATATTTCCTAACCCCTTTACAAAAGGACAACCTTTTGGTGTAACTCAGTGGTTGTGCAAATTGATTGTTGTTCTACATGATTCTAAACTAGTGTAATCACCTTAAAAATCATTGGTCTCAAAGTAATACTAATTGTTTCTCTTCTATAGTAATGTCACATCTAATGAAGCCACTTCTGTTGATATTGCTGTTTTAACTGAGAAGATGTGCTTGTCTTGCTCTCAGTATCATGCGTTTCCTGGTGTCTAAGAGGAGGTTTAAAGAGAGCTTGAGGCCATATGATGTAATGGATGTGATTGAGCAGTATTCAGCAGGCCATCTGGACATGTTGTCTCGCATCAAGAACCTGCAGTCCAGGCAAGACCAATGTCAAACCACAGCTGCATTTACGTTCACATAACAACTGGGTTAATAATTCCAGATTTCTTCTACACATGCTTTCTTTGTACACAATATTTTGCGTTTAAAATTTTTGATTGCTGCTTTTGTAATCAGGTACAGTGCCCTCTGGTGGTTAAACAATGTTGTATCTTTCTAGCATTTAAACACTCCCAATGCTTTGACTATAGTGGCTCAAAGCTGTCATACTCATGACACATTCACTCATCTCTGAGCACCCATGCACCCTAAAAAAAAATAATAATCAAAGTTTGAATTCTTTTCTTTTCTTTTTGTCTCACATTCCAAAATTCTGATGTGAGTCAAGACTCATGTTTCTCTCTCAAATAAGATTAATATATGTTGTGAAATCAAATCATTGTTCCACACATATACAATATATTCCAACAGCAAATAACCATTGCCTGTGTGTCATGACAAATGTGGGCATGGAATATATTCTCACTTATTTGTCCTTGGTTCTCTATGGAGCACTGTGTTTGGTATCCATGTGTTGCTTCATGATGCTTTGCCCCATTTCTTCTCTATGTACTTTGGCAGGATAGATTTGATTGTGGGCCCCCCACCCCCTTCGACCCCTCGCCATAAGAAGTACGTAATCAAAAGGCACAAACAGTTTGCAGTTTGCCCATTATTGAACAGCATTGCAATGCATAGTGTCAGGATATTAATCTGAATGCTTTTTCCTAAATTAATTGCAATAAATGTAGTTCAGTATCCTGTTCTTATAGCATGATCATATTCTTTAAATGCCTATTATGAATCATGCACAAACTGCTGTTATAAAAGCTACAAAAGCATGTAAATGCTGTCCAATAATTCTGTACTCACACCAGTGAGCATATACTCTAAATAGTGGGGGACTAATACATTTATGCATGCCATTCTTGCATTTGAAAAGGAAAATCAAGCCAACCATTAACAATAGAATCAGTGAAGCATGAAGCATCATAAGGCATGGTACCAGGTAATATTTTTTCTGAACATTCTTTATTTGCTCACTTTTTTAAAGACTTTTTTCCTACAGGTATTATATCAACTGTGTTGCCAGTGACATGGCTGGCATTAAGTATAGTTAATACATTACCACTCAGTTGGGTGGATCTCTCTGCATTGCAATATTATTTTCCATGTGACCGTGTCAACTTTGATAGAGTGGACACTTGCAAAGAGTATGTGGGATGCACTTGCCTCTTTAACACCTAGATAACTAGCTAGCTTGATAATTAGCTGTCTTGTTAACAGAAGCGGCTTGTGACTATACATTTTGGTGGGGCAGGACTACATTAAAAAAGGACATAGCCTCAAATACAATTATGCCAAGAGGTTGTAGGTCTCTATCTATTGAACCCTGTAATCAGGAATTGAGAGCTGACAACACACAATTATCCAGAATACAGTCTAGCAGCTAGTTTTGGATATTTTTAGAGGTAATTTGTTTTGACTGTGTTTGATACAGCAGGGGTGTTTCACATTGGCATTGTCACAGTGGTTGAGGCTCACACAGAAGAGCTAATGTCATTAATCAGGGTTCAAAGGTTTCAGCAAAATTTCCAGCCCAACTACATCCACCACACAAACCACACAAGACCTGAAACCAGCTCAAAAAATTCAGATGTTGGAGATGCATTTGCCTTTGTGTGGCAAACAAGGTCACTATGGTGCACACATATTTCTGATGTACAGACATTATCCACTCCATAACTCCTCTTTCTGTCTCCCAATCTTTGCAGTATATCTTACAATAGAAGTAGAGATCGACCGATAATCGGTTTTACCAATATTTTTCAATATATTTAAGCATTTTTCCATAACCGGTTATCGTTTTTTCAATATCGGATCCACCACTAAATGGTGTTTTGAGAATTGCGTGCAGGACCGCCATAACATTCATTAATGTTCAAATATGCTACATAAATGCTTTAAATGTGGTTTAAGCAGCTTGGTGCTAAGAAATGGAAATGGAAATCTCACGGAGTTTACCTCATCGAAGCTTTTATTAAAAAAAAAAAAAAAAAACACTTTAGTAACAGTGCACTTTATTTTTTATTTTTTGCACTCGTTCAGACCAATTTATTTATTGGTGTATGAATTAGAGTTTTGTTTTGTTTTGTATAGAAGGAAGTGAAATTGACAAAATTGTTATAAATGAAACTGTTTGTTTAGTTCAGTGGTGGTGTTATCATTGTTTCAAAAACAGAAGTAAAACAATAAATAAAATACTGGTTCTGCATATCGGTTATCAGGCACATAAACATGCAAATAATCATATCGGTATCGGTTATAAAAAAATCAATATCGGTCAATCTCTAAATAGAAGTGCCTTTTTTGTGGAATTGCATTCGATTTCATTCAGAATATTTGCTATAGCACAAGATCTTAGCAGCAAACGAGTATTTTAGCCCAATTTGGCATAAAAACTGTGGCCCTGGCAACCCTGTCATTAACTGTTCTGTTCTAATAAAAACTCTATGAAGCTAAATGAGACAGTGAGTGCTCCATATTTGTGCAACATCTAGAATGGCAAGTAAATCAGTGGAACATGAACTTATATCTGTCAAAAAACAACATTTGTCAAAAGTCTCTCAAAAACTCATTGGTTACTCAAAATAAGTGATTAGTATTTTATTATTAGGACTTGTGAATGAGGTCCTTTATGGAAAAAAAACATTTGTTCATTTGGTTGATATATACTGTATGGTGGTGCTCTGCTCCACCCGCCCTTATGGATGAGCCACCACTCACTACTAGTTGCTAACTATCTAGCAGTCAAGTCCATGGACTCCTCCCAGTTTGCCTTCCCATTGCCTTTACAGTCCACACAACTTTTTCAATCATCTTGGTCTTCCATTTTAGTGATTTAGCTGTTAGTTACAGTTTTTATTCTACTGGCTAATATAGTAGTTAGGCTCTATTTTACTCCTTTGTTGTTTGGTTTATGGTATCACATACACTCTGTTCCTGCAGATGGTGTTGGCAGCTTAAGCATTATGTCCTGTGCCATCCTATGGTTCACATGGATAGCTCTTGAGTGAGGAGGAATACTAACTTTGGATAGAAACTCTGAGTGCCAGACAGTGCGATAGTTATCAGCCCTTTTACATGCTCATTTAAACCCAGCATCAAAAGCAGGGGTCACCAAGAAGCCCTTAGTAAGAGGACTGTCTGGACTGGGACCTTATTCCTCTGTTGAAATAGTGTCAGGTTGTGACTGGTTAAAGAGCATGTTGGTAGCCCAGCCTCTCATGTGCTTTACCTGTTTGTCTTGGCCTTATGGGTGTTGATATTGCTGCTCAACTAGACACCTGTTTCAGTACTGATACACCTACTCCCCACCACTGAAACACTAGCTGCATTACCATCCTACTGTACACATCCCCTGCTGCGTTTCTATACTTCACAGTGGCTACCCCCCGAGAACCTGTTCCACTAACAGCTTTTAAGCACTTTGCTTTATGAGCTGTGCTGGAATTTATACTGCTGTTTTCTATCTCTTTTCCTAGCTCTAAAGTGGTTCCATGTCTACAAAGCGAAATCCCCTGTGTTTCATTAACTCCCTGAGTGTTTATTTAACACTATCATTTCAGTTGTGTCTAATTGAACATAAAGAAACACAATAGGTTGTTAAATTCAACATTCGGGGTGTTAATTCAACACTGGTAGACTTTGCTGTGTACTTCTCTCCAAACTTGTAATGCTAATAGTTAGCATTAGTCTCTGCCATATGTAGAACCCACAGGTCAGTTCCTGTCTCTGTTTCCTGTTTTGACACCTAACTTAGTCTCTACTTATAGTTTGCTCATATTTGAATCTCATTATTCTGATATGGATCATATCTGTTTTTCATTCTGTATATGTCTCAGACCTTATTTCTGATCCTTCTTCAGTGTCAATCTTATCTCGCTATTCCTGGGCCCATATTTTTTCCTGTCCCTGCGGCTTGTCCACTTTTGAGCCGCGACACTTTTACTTATATTTGGTCAAATAAAACCCATATGCACCTCAAATCAAAGATATTTTTAAAAATATATTTTCTGCTTTAATGTAGTTTACACTTATATATAGTTTAATGCATCATTTTGTTTGCTGTTTTGAAAAAAGACAAATGGTCCACAAATTAGCCAGATATATAAGATGTAAGAGATAACATGGTGTGAGAGATCTGAAGCATGATGTAATGTGTAGAACAACTACATTTTTTAAGTAGAAACAGGTACAGGTACAAAAAAAGTACAGGTACAAGATATACAGTAGGCTATATTGTGCGATAATTTCACCCTCCTCTTGCAAGTGTGCACTCTTAAAGAATTAATGAATTATAACCAATAATTTGTAAGTAAATGCATAATGTTGTACATAAATTTGTTTATTCAATAACCAAGTATGTCAACTTTCAACTAGACTGGGGAAATTGAGAATAACTAAAGTCAGTTTACCAAGAAAATACTCACATAGATAAACCTTGCACTTTTCTCATTATTTCAAACTGACTGATGTTAATGCTTCAGACTACACAGTAATCTGGCAGATCTTCATAGACTGCTGACAGCCTGATAGGTATATACCTGATATGTCTGCAAATAGCCCAATGTTATTTAGGATTTTGGTCAAAAATGGACTTTTGTCAGTATCATATTTGGGTATGGCAGCTACAGATTTAGGTGGTGCTACAGTACACCAGTGGGTTAAAATCTTAATACATTCTGGGCATGTTCAGCTCCTGAAGCCTATAGCTGACTCTGTTCCTAATTCCTAAGGATAACTAAACAAACTTTCCATCCCACCCCACCCTGCCAAACGGAAATGGCAAAGGGACGGTGAGGGCACAAGAAAACAGTATTGGAATGCAGAATCATGGTTTAATACTTTCTCTGATCTTGCTTTTGCAGAGACTGTGGCACTAACCCTTTTATTCTGATGTTGTGTGTGACATAGAGAGCATGAAATTGTGAACACTGCAGCACTATTTTGCATGTCTCATTTTCAACAAGAAAAAAAAGAAAGAAAGAAAGAAAGAAAAAGGAAAAGTCACCCAGGGACCATTATTGCCTTCCATATAATCAACAGTTTTTCCAGTGCATGATTCAGTGCATATTCTTAAACATTTGCATCCCTTTTATTTTTAATACTTAAGACCATTCAGTATTGTTTCTTTGGATTTATTTCACATTGTATATTTATGAGGAAGATACACAGAATCTCAGTTCTAGATAGAAGAGATTGTTTCATGAATTATCAGGGTGGACCAGATAGTGGGGAAGGGAGTTTCATCAGGGGATAAGGAGAAACCCAAGAGTGATACTGCTCAGGAAAATGACCCCAGCATGATGGGCCGATTTCTCAAGATGGAGAAACAGGTAAGGGCCTTTTTTATTATTTAATGTTCCACGTTTCACATATATTAGTTGTTGTGATATTAGTGATAGCACAAAGGGGGACAGTTTCCAAATATAAGTGTAGTAAATAGCTGAGAACAACTTTTGGCCATGCAGGTGGGTGCAATGGACCGCAAACTAGACTTCTTGGTGAATGTATACACCACGCGCATGGGTATTCCACGCTCTGAAACTGAGGCTTTGCTGGGTTTCAAGATGGCTGATCCAGCACCACCTTACCATAGCCCAGAAGACAAGAGTGAGAAGGTGCCAGATGAGAAGAAGAGCCCAGAGCCCAGCCCGACTGGGACGCCCGCCAACAGCATGTGCCGCCCATCCACATCCTGGCATCAGCAGAATGAGCAGCCGCTCAATGTACCTCTTTGGAATAACAGCCGTGGGGCATCACCGGGCACTGATGACCCATCACTTTACCGCATCCCACCTCCACCATCACATGAGAGTGGGGAGGGTGGACACCAAAGGCGACACAGACGCACACGGCCTAACGCAGGCGTTGACAGTGACACATCCCTCTCCATTCCTTCAGTGGACCATGAGGAGTTAGACCGCTCATTCAGTGGCTTCAGCATCTCACAAGCCAAGGAGGAGGATTTCCTTCCTCCAGTGAATCTTGGACTGTTTGGAGGCGGAAGAGGAATGGCCTTCTGTACTCGTATCAGACCCTACTTGGCTGAAGGGGAATCGGACACAGACTCAGATCTTTACACACCTGGTGCTCCCTCACCTCTATCATTTACAGGGGAGGTGGCATTCGGAGACAGGGGCTGGCCAGGTCTGAAGTAGAAGAAAATGCCTAAATGAGCCTTCAAATTGCAACAAGAGCCTTCAGATCCTGAGTGGGTAATAGCAACAGAAACTTAATCAAAGAACCCAATGTGGTCATTAATGCATGAGGACTAAAATAACACATTTAGAACCCAATGAACATGATCCACTCAATGGACACTTGTTATTTGGTATGGCCATATCATGTTCATAATAATAATATTACTTTGGCACGAGAGTGACTTTAACGAAAAAAAATTGAACATACTTTGTGGCCTCCCAAATCAAGACATCTATCTTGTTTGCACACTTAAAAAAAAATGTTTTTCATGTAAGCAGGTATTGGCATGAGGTATTCATCTCATGGGTCATTTGTTTGTACTAATGTAGTTATGTATAGTTATGGTACCAATGCTTATTACCAAGGCAATATTAGAAGCACTTTACTTATTGATTGTACATACATAATAATAATTAATGATAGTATGCCTGCTTTTGCTCTTAGTTTATTTTCCCTTTTATTTCTTTTGTAGATAACATAAGAGACTGTAATGATGAACAAACATGGATGAATTTCTGTGACATTTAATGGAAACTGATGCTTTTATTTAAAAAAGAAAAAAAAAAAAAGATTATCCCAACCAAAGATACAGAGAGAGAGTACTTCAGAGCACGATCTACATTTACACATTTTTACTTCTATGTGCAATAGATTTATAAACTTAGCATGTATTTTATTTTTATTAATACATTTACAGGAGTTTTTACAGGTAAAAATGTTTACATTTTACATTCAACTAAATGTTTATTATAATCATTATCTTGAGAGTCCATAAGCATCACCATGCCTTTGGAAATTCCAATCTGGTTAATATCTCATCAAAGGTTAATCATCATATAACTAAGCTTGTTGTATTTATTGTTATAAATACATTTTTTTTTAAACCTGTAAGAAATAGTGGTTAACAGGCATAGACATTTGATTGGCAGCTTGTAATCTACACCAACATTCCACATTCTGTAAGCAAAAGCATCATTAGTAGCTTAATCATACATGTAAATCTTTTAAGAAGACAAAGCTTTCAGACATAAGGAGAGTTCATGTGAAATTGCAGTATAGCATTATGAAAAGTATTACAGTTTCAATCCACATGCAATGAATTTTGGTTCCCTAGTAATGGCACGACTAATGATACACTATGCTTTATTAAGGAGCCCTCAAAATATTTCAGTCCCAGTATAAGTGATTACAGTAACTGCATGGCATGTTTAGAGGAATTTGACTTTAATTGATAATGGTAATACAGGATTCTGTGCCAGTAGAGAAAAACACTATGATATAAACATTCTTTCCTTCAACTAGAATCTTTCCATTGATGCCCAAACTGATGGCAAACTAAAATGACCAAGTGCTGTTACGTTATGATGAGAGAAAAAAAAATCTTTTTATATAATTTAAAAAGGTTTTCCTAGAGCATGTTAGAAGGCTGCAACGTTACAAGAAATAAAGTTGGTCTGATTTAAATGGAATTTTGCCTGCTGCCTATTTTACAAACATTAATAAGCCACTTAAAATATCTCATGCCCCTAATTCTACATTTACACCTACACCAAGAGTATAATATTGATTCTTATTGTGTTTTCTTAACCAGAAACAATGAGGTGTGAATTCAGTGAATCCAATCCAGATTTTCTGTTGCCCACCAGAATGAAACGATGCCTATTGCTGTCAGCAGGCCAAATGCTAAGGTGGACTTTAGCACAGCAAGACACTGGAATAGATCGACAGAGACAGAGGGAAGAGGTTGATGAGAAATTGAATAATTAGCTTATTTGAAAGTAAACAATGTACTAATACAGGAGGTGTTTTTAAACATTCAACATTTAAGATTTATTTATTGCATTGTTTGTTAAAAACCCTTATACCATAGCACTGTTGAATTCGTGGTTCTGATTGGTCAGACAGTATTGATTGACTTTCAATACTGATTGATTGATAAAATCACAGCTCTGACAGGTGCTACCAACATATTTCACAAGTTGAATATTACAAGTTTTCTGTGAGCAGACATTTATTTAACATTATTGGGAGGAGTCTTCAGTGTCAGAACCTAACCTTCATTTTTTTTTTTTTTTTTAAGAAAAAAAAAAACTGCGTCTGCTTGTTGCAGGTAATGTTTTTTGTTTTTTGTCTTCAATTGAGAGAAGTTTTCCGACACGGGATAGTTTTCAGAACTTTGTGGTTTCTCTGTAATATGTTTGCATTTGTTGTCTCATTAACTTGTGTGTAAAGAGTGAGAAATTAAGAGTGACTATTGAGGGAATGACTGTTTATAGCTTTTAAAATGTACAGTGCCCTCAACTAATATTGACACCCTTGATCAATATGAGCAACGATGGTTGTGAAAATTTGTCTTTATTGTTTAACCTTTTGACCTTCTGTTAAAAAATTTCACAGAAATACTCTGCTGTCATGAATATCAAAAAATTGCGGAAAAAAACCCCCACAGGTTTATTGAAAAAAAAATATCTTAGTTAAATATAGGTGTGCAACAATTATTGGCACCCCTATGAATTCATATGAGAAAAATATATTTGAAGTATATTCCCA
>JANDJT010000190.1:20598407-20631455 GCA_024331685.1 Stegophilus panzeri | reverse complement strand
ACCTACATCACCACAAGTTGTTTGGAAGGGTTTTAAGAAAAAAGCCTCTACTCTCATCCAAAAACAAACTCAAGCATTTTTCCGTTTGCCAGACACTACTGGAACTTCAAATGGGATCGGGTTCTATGGTCAGATGAAACCAAAACAGAGCTTTTTGTCAATAAACACCAAAGGTGGTTTTGGCGCACACAGAGAGGTAGCCATATAGAAAAGTATCTCATGCCCACGGTTAAATATGGTGGTAGCATTGTAATGTTTTGGGGCTGTTTTTCTGCCACAAGACCTGGACATTTTATTAGGATACATGGCATCATGTAAAGTAAATGAAAAGGTTAAACGATAAAGACAATTTTTCACAGCCTTCTTTGCTCATATATACCAAGGGTGCCAATATTAGTGGAGGGCATTGTAAGTAATAACAGGAATCAACTTATTTAGTGGACAGTCTACTATAAATTGAACAAAAATATAATGTGTCATTATTTAATAAATGAAAAAACAATTGTTAGCATTGGCAAATAGCTGTGGTATTAGAGGAATAAAACATAGGATGTGCTCTTATAGGAATATAATCAACTTTAGGGTGGTAAGACTCCATTGTCCACCAGACGCCATTTTATTCATTACATAAAAGATGATCAGAAATTGTTAACAAACAATAAACAAAAAGTATTGTTTTTCCAATCTGAAAAGGTGCTAGACATTTATTAGTAGTTTTCTCCCGCAAACACAGTGGGTGCAAATAAACAGAAAAGGCTAAAACTGTTCTCATTCTTTGTTTAATATTGAACAAATCACAACAGTATTGACTTTTACCTTGTTCCTCGGAGGATGTTGCTTCTCTGCTGTACTCACAGGCTGCTGTTCCTTTGGTTGCATCCTTGACCTCTCAGGGTAGTAAGGCTTCTCCAATGGGTCATCTGACTCACTGTGATACTACAACACGAACATGATCATGAACTCGCAAACGCCACTATCACATGTCATGGTTATAATCTAGTTATGTAGACACGTTATGCTGAATACCTCTGGTTTCAATGTGTTGAGATCTGGTGTGTTGAGATCTGAGTCCAGTTCCTCTTCGATGCTATGGGATGAGGAACAAGGCCAATCAGGTAGATATGCAGTCTCTTTTAGAAGTTTCAGTCAAGCACCAAGCATCATCAATGGTTCTTTGGTTTGTTCCTCTGAGAGAAGCCTTAAACGTTATATGTATAATCCAACAACAGAGGATTTTACAGAGGGAAAACTAGAACCACTCACCATCCAAAGAACCCTTGAGGAATGAGCATGCCATGCAAACTGACCAACTCTATACCATAATGGGTGCACTAATGTAAAAGATCATTACCTGTCAGACTCATCGTCATATTCAGAAGATTCATGATACCTTTCCAATCGAAAGGTAACCTTATGGTTTCTGCCTAAAGAGAGTAAAAGGAGTAAAAATGCCTCACTTACTTGCAGTTCATTCATAATTTTATCAATGTTGGAAAGGCAACCAGGGAGAACAGAAGTGTGTTCTCTGTAGCACTTACCCAAAGTATCCTCTGGGTCAGCCTGATCTCCATAGAATCTATAAAACGCCTCAATTCTAGTTTTCTCCAGCTCCCAGTACTGATTATTCTTTTCGTCATCGTTATCAATGTCAGACTTCTCCAGGGCTCCCTCTGTGTACTCTTGATTTTCTCCTTCGCCTGAATTTATCTTAAATGAATCTTCAACAGTCAAGCCCCAGTCATATTCATCTAAGCGCAGGTTGTCTTCATCCATCAGCAGTGCTGAGGACCACAAAACCTCATTTATTATGTTTTTGGTATCCCCTACATTGTCTGAAGACTCTGAAGATGATTTGTCATGGTCTTTTATGGCTGTGTCTGTTTTGTCTGACTCTATGCTATGGTGTAGTTCTGTAGATTCTGTATTGGATTCTTCATAATATGAAATAGAGCTTTTGTTTGTGAAGCCTCTTTCCTCGACATCAAAAAATGATAAATGTCCCTCATATTGTTTCTCAGGACTGTTAACATTCCCATTCTCTGTATCTGGACATGTGGAATCAATATCATTATCCATCCTCACCATGTCCTGTGTTGAGTTATGTTGTGTAATATGAGACTTTTCCTCTTCCTGCTTTAATGATGGGAGAAAATGAGTTTCTTCTTCGCTTGTGCTGCGATCATCACTACTATTGTCACTGTCACTACTAAGATCACTTAGCTCTCCATCATCCTCCTTATTCTTGGCATATTCCTCTGTGTTTCTATCATTTGGTAAATATTCTTGGACATCCTCTTCATCAAAGCTCTCTCTCTGGAAAGACAGATCTAAGTCTACTGATGCTGAGATCATCTCAACCTCTAGGTCCTTAATCCCAGAATTATGATCTAGGGCACAACTGTCTTTGTTTTGCAAGTTCACATTTTCTGCATTGGACAAATCCTCCATCTTGTCTGTGAAGTGATCGTCACTAGAGCTGATGTCTATGAGGGTGAACGGCTGGGCTGTAGCATTTTCAGTAGGCTCTTCGGTTTCACTGTGTGAAAAATCTGAGGGATAATCTGCAAGGCTTTCCTCGATCTGTTCTTGGTCTTCCTCTGTAAACTCTTTCATGTCATCACTGTCATAGTATTTGTCAGCAATATTTTGACTCATTGCAACAAAAAGTTCATCCTTGTTACCAATAAATTCACACTGAGAAGATTGTTCTGTTGTGCTGTAGTTCTCAAGTAATTCTTCGTCTGATTCGGATGACGTCTCTTCTGATTTTTGACTCTCACTGGACATTGAAGGTGATTTCTGTGGCTTATATTCTACGTTAAACGTTTCCATATGTTCCTCCTCTGGGAGCTCCTTTTCATCTCCCGATATATTGAATTCAGTAACTAGTCTGTGCGTAGAAACACCTGCTGCTAAGTCACTTTGCATGTTTCCTTCCTCTGCAGTACACTCACCAGCTGTATAGTTTAGTTGTTGTGCTTCTGTCATCATCATGTTTACAACCTGATCATTATCTATTTCATGAGAAAGGCAAAATGGAGATTCTGTGTCGATAGGGAATGAATTACTTGACTCACTCTCACTTCTATCAGAGCATGCTTCACTTTCTTCCTTTTCATAAACATTAATGAAGGTCTCAACTAAGCCTTTCTCTGATGTTGTCCAGAGATTACTTGCACTGTTCACATCATCCATGTCCTTATCCATAACTAGCTCTGTTTTTGATGTGTTAGTACCCTCATCTGATTGTAGATGCTCAAAATCTACATGTATGTCAACATCTAAAGGAGACACAAAATTGTGCAAAATATATACAGTGAGTATTACAGTTAGATTACATAAACACTCTTAGAAAAAAAGGGTTCTGAACAGTTCATTAATTGGATTCCCTTTTGATCGAGACGCACTGTAGTTGAATCCTTTATAGAACCTTTAAGGGTTCGCCAGAAGAACCCTTTAGGCTTTTAGATTGAACCTTTTTTCTAAGAATGAAGTCAGAATAAGTTCGCAAGTGTCACAAATTGTACAAAACAGACAATTTAATTATTCTTACCTGAAAAAGCATCCTTAAGCAAATCCGCAATGTTTTGTTCCATCTTCGTTGGCGAAAACTGTAGCTTGTAGTTTCATTTGACAAATTTCATGTGATTCTTTTAACCTTGAACACAAATTTGTGCTCAACTGAGCGCTTACTTCTTTGTTTCACAGTCGCTTCCTGTCAAAATCAGGTCAGTTTCCATATGCATAAATAAACTTAACCAAAAACATTACAGTGAAAAAACTTTAGACTGATTAATAATATTGCACAAATATTGATACATGCCTACCCCAAATAAAAAGCCATCATGAAATTACCTGTTTTTTCTTTGTTGGTTGAGTAAAATTTTATTTGAGCTGTGGTTTCAAATGCACGCAGCTGAGCACTCCAGAACAAGTACATCCTCTTTCAGTACCAGGAACAGCTGTACATGCATGCTGCAAAAAACAGGCAGAGAAAAATAGGTGGTGAGCTTTATATTCCCCAGTTTATAGACTTAAAAATGTCCTATAATAAAATGCCCTATAATAAAATGTTCTTGGTTAGCTAGTTAATGTCCACATACCTTTCAGTTCTGAGAAAATAACCATGTTTTGATTTAATGCCTGTTTCTACGTACAGTGTGACTATACACCAATTAGTCATAAAATTAAAACCACCTGCCTAATATTGTGTAGTTCCCCCTTGTGCCGCCAAAACAGCTCTGACCCATCAAGGCATGGACTCCACAAGATCTCTGAAGGTGTGCTGTGGAGCAGATCCTTTAAGTCCTGTAAGTTGTGAAGTGAGGCCTCCTCACGGACTTGTTTGTACAGCACATCCCACAGATGCTCGATCAAATTGATGTCTGTGGAATTTGGAAGCCAAGTCAACACCTTAAACTCTTTGTCATGTTCCTTAAACCATTCCTGAACAAGTTTTGCAGTGTGGCAGGTCTCATTATCCTGCTGAAAGAGGCCACTGCCATTAGAGAATACCGTTTACATGGTAGCAACAATGTTTAGGTAGGTGGTATGTGTCAAAGTAACATCCACATGAATGCCAGGACCCAGATTTCCCAGCAGAACATTGCTCAGAGCATCAGACTGCATTTGCCTGCTTGTCTTCTTCCCATAGTGCATCCTGGTGCCAGCTCTTCCCCAGGTAAGTGATACACACGCACCCTGCCATCCACATGATATAAAAGAAAACAGGATTCATCAGACCAGGCCACCTTCTTTCATAGCTCCATGGTCCAGTTCTAATGCTCACATGCCCATTGTAAGTGCTTTTGGCAATTGATAGGGGTCAGCATGGGCACTCTGTGACTACGCAGCCCCATACACAGCAAGCTGTGATGTGCTGTGAGTTCTGACATCTTTCTATCATAGCCAGCATTAACTTATTCAGCAATTTGTTCTACAGTAGCTCTTCTGTGGGATAGGACTAGATGGGCTAGCCTTCACTCCCTATGTGCATCAATGAGCCTTGGATGCCCATGACCCTGTCCCCGGGTTACTGGTTGTCCTTCCTTGGACCACTTTTGGTAGGTACTAACCACTGCATACCAGGAACACCTCACAACACTTGCTGTTTTGGAGATGCCCTGACCCAGTCGTCATTTGGCCCTTGTCAAAATCACTCAGATCCTTACGCTGGCCCATTTTTACTTCTTTCGACACAACAACTTTGAGAACTGACTGTTCACTTGCTGCCTGATATATCTGACTGCTTGACATGTCATTGTAATGAGATAATCAATGTTATTCACGTCACCTGTCAGTGGTTTTAATGTTATGGCTGATCAGTGTATGACTGTTTTATATGGTGGAAAATATGCAATAGCAAAAATTGTTAAAATATTTTATTAAAAATCATCAGAAGCAAATTTGGAACAGCCACTCAAGGATTCAAAGATATGGTCAAATAAAAAGGTACAAAAAGTGCAGGTTTTTGTTCAGAGCTCATTCCGGAGGTGGTAGTGATGACTTGACTTTAGGTCAACCTCTATTGGATAGTGGTCACTGACTTCCAAAGCCTAAAAAAGAAAACAATCAAAGTGTTACATTTGGCAGTCAGTTATTTGTTTTGTATCAAGCCATAAACTGTAAAATACCTCTTGTTCACTTAAACTGAACTCCCTTTTGAAGTTGAAGGGTTGAGCAGAGTCCGGTACAATTCCAGAAATCAGCGTTTTTCCATGTACAATTATCCTGAGGGGAAATAGAGAAAAAGTTACAATGCGCAACAGTAAGCTTTTATAGTTTTTAATGGCAATAGAACTGCAACAAATGCTTGACTAGTAATATAATTTTACGCTAAAGGAGGCCTAACTGTACTGTTCTGGCAACCAAATTAGCTTTGTGTTGTAATTTTGGGCAACATGAAGTGGTGTGGGCTATTATGGGACCATTAATCATTTGTTATCAGGAAACACTCAGGATCACATGACTCACATTAATCTGCCTTCGACTTCTATAATAACTCGAAGTCAGCTAATAATGGTTGTTAAAATGTGTCTTAGCTAAAAAGATTCAAGTAAGGAAAAGTGAAAGAGCTTGACTAATGTCAATGTTTCTCCAAGTTTGTTAAAGTCATACTATTTCTAAGCAAAAACTTGCGGTATTTGCTGTAGACCTGTCATAAGCGCAGTGTGTTTTGTCACGAACAGTGGTGTCCTGTTCATCCGTAATCAACCAGAGGAACTTTGGATCATTCCTTAGTCTAAGCTTCTTCAGGCCTTTAATAGTGACATAGCCACAGTCAGCATTCAGATCTCCCAGGATCATCACATTCTACAGTGACATTACAAAGCAAGAAACATCCTAAATGTTAAATTTGTAATATTGAAATGTTTAAGAATCAATTTTCAGAATTAAAAAAGTAATGATGCACCTCGGTTTTCCACTTGTTTCTGACAACTTGAAAGACTTCAAAAAGTTCTTCCATCTCATTCATGGCCTTCCTAGGACATGAGTGATGACCAATGATGATAAAGTTTTTCACAACTGTAAAAGAAAATTAGCAGTCATATTAAGAAGGGCAGTAATATGGAGCTGCGCTTATTCACACAGGTTTGTGTGCACTCAAGTATTGAAATGTTGTTGTTTTTATTTTTCTCGGAGCAGCAATTGATTGGTTTCCTAATGATCATGATGTTTTCTGCTTGCACAGTTTAATATCTAAATATTTGCAGGTGAAACTGGGATTTAGGATATGGAGGAGCCAGATTTCTTTCATGGGGGCCAACAGTGTGGAAGTATTACAATTCAAATCATGTATTATTATATATATGTGACAGGAACAAGTTGTTTTATTTTTATTTGCTTCAAATATAGTATCTATTTCTGCCCTATGAGTTTAATGGAACTAACCACAGTTGGGTTGTGAGACCTTAAGGTTTAATTGCTTTAATGATGAAATTTATATGTATATACACAGCAGTCACAATCTCAACAAGCACCTTGACTAAAGGAATCGATTTTACCATTACTAAATGAGAGCATTTCTCTATAAAGCAATCTGAAACTGTATTCATTATGAAATTATAGTATGCCATGATATATTATTTTCCATTAAAATATAGTACTGCATCTCACCATGATGATAACACAAACCAAATGTCACAAACCAGGGAAAGCTCAACTCCCTTCAAAAGCTCCCCAGTTTAACTTCAGTTAAAACACAAGAAATTTTTCTAAATACAATTGTGTGCTTCCAATTTGTGGTAACAGTTTGTGGAAGATCCACATATGGGTGTGATGGTCAGGTGTGCACAAACTTTTGCTCATATAGTGTGTGTAACCCAACACACCTTTCATCATACAAAATGGTTTCTTTGTGAATTATATAATAAAATCTATTACACTTACAGGTTGTGGGTGAGTGGATCCTTATGATGAATGGGTCTCTGGAGAATGTTTCTGTATCACTGAACTCTACCTGTTTCAGTTCATGATAATAGACTTGCTCTTGCACCTGCAATACATCCTTCCTGAGGTCATAGCAAGATGATTTAATATGATTTAGGAATTACATCTATTTAAGGTTTGACCAAAGGCTTAACAATGCCAGTGACTGGTTGTTATATTTATAGATTAGTTTTTTTGTGCACTATGTCAGCATCATGTTTAATCCATCTTACCTATAAATATAAACATACTGCTCCTTGTATGCATTCTTCCCCAGTCTTTGGCTCTCTAAATGAGTGTACACATTAGATTTTTCAAACCTAGGCAGAATGATAAAAATTATTATTTAAAAAAATAAATACAAGAATTTACTGATTTAACACACTGGGGTAAATCAACAGTACATGTACCTGTTTAGGTTCTTAAGCAGTGCAGGAACGGCTTTACCTTTGGAGTCTCGCACTTCCTGAATCAAACTGAGGTCACAGCGGGAAATTATCTGAAAAATGGAGTTGAATATAACTGAAAATTGGGAAAGATCATGCCTGAAGCTCCACCTTCTTCCTATTGAACTTCCTATCCCATATATCTCTCCTCTAGTGACAGAATTTCCATACCCACAGTATCTCCATGTCCTCCCTACTATTCAACCTGTCCTACACAAGAGTCTACTATATCAATGAGGAGAGTAACATCCTTGGTTTTATACTTGGTTTACCTTTGTTAAAATCCCCATAACTCTTTTGTTGTTGGCTTTTGCTTCTCCAAAGCTTTGGATATTAAAGGAGCAAATTTTCAGGGAAAGTGCTGTTGTTAAAAAAACAATTCCCACGATGCAGATCAGCAAGAGAGATCTCATTTTCACAGCACCTAGTGGCAAATGGAAAACAACAATACTCTAAATAATACTCATCATGGTCATTTATTTATTTGTTGAGTCAAATACATTGTATATTGGAGGTGGACTAGGAACATCTGCCAGAAGTCGCTGCAGCTGAAGTATTGAAAAATGACCAAAACTGAGGGTTTTTTTATGGCAATAAAATACTTTGACATCTCTACTTCTTGAAAACACAAATATTTTTCACAGAAATTAGATTTTTATTTAGATTTTTATACTTTTTAATCATGTTGGTTAAGGAGCCAGTTTAACAAATGCATTTGTAAATGTAGTCAGTCTATATTGCTAAAGATGTCTAAACCCTTAAGCCTAATTAATCCAGTTTATGATCAGATACCAGCACTCAAACTGTCTGCGATGGTCCTGCACCACCACATCTACATCAAACAGAGACACACTCTGTACATCTGTTTTAAAAATGTTTAAATAAAAATACATTAATAATGAGAAATTTAGTTAACAGAATAGACCTGACTGAATTCATTAGCATTTATTACCACCAGTGTTAGTTAAGTTGAGCGATGACAATGAGACTTGTGTTCAAGTGTTGTGAGTGACATATGGTGATGAGATGCTTATGGCTGATAACCAAAGTGATAATCAGCATTTCCTACTATAAATGTATGATTCTTTAAAATGTTTATATTATTTTGTTTATTTTAGATTAGGTTTTGAATGACATCTTTCAGTGGAATTAGAATGAAATATTTAAATGCAATTTTTTTTTTTTTTTTTTTTTACCTCACTTTTGGAGGTAACTAGATTTTAAAACATTATTTCTATTTGAGATACATGCAAGGGAGAAAAATATTTTGGTTCAGGTAAGCCTGTAGTTTTTAAAACTACATGTACTGTCTTCATGTCTATATTTGACCATGTGAAGGGTTTTTCTAGGCCACCACACATATTTGTAGCTCATAAACGATAAATAACAGCATTAGTGCTACATAACCAATAACAGATCGCGGATGTAATGTTGCACTTCCTGGTTCACATCATGCTGTTAATAAATGGTCAAGCAAATACCACAACACTAATTAGAGATTATGATAGCTTTGGTCACACTAGAGAAATGGAGCACTTACCGTGAGCGACGGGTCATCACATACTGTTGTACAGTTGTACAGTTTGAGTCCATGTTTTTAAAAGGCTCTCGTTAGATCACACAGGAAATATGGTGAAAGGCCTGTGGGAGGGACAGTGTTGTTTGAGGGTGTGAGTGTGTGTCCTTTTAAAATAAGCTGTGTCAGTGGTCCTGCATAGTGCAGCTCTGTCTGGAAAGCTGAAGAGAGGGACCGAGTACGACACAATGGCCATTCAGGACCATCAAGTCCTTGTATTTTTTTGCTCAGTGGGATATTTCAGTTAAAATCACACAATAGAAATGACTTCAGTAAATTTCAATTCTGTACACAGCTTTTATTCAAGTCTTTTGATTTTAATCAACCAAAGTCTGTCCATTTGATCTTAAAATGGAACAATACTATTTTGAGATTGTGTAAATCGTTAACTTCTAGAACGTACAGATAAAGATAAGAAAAAGTATGAATACAAACTAAACCTTAGTATGTAGGAAGGATACGTGACCTCACTTTGAAACCTTACAAGGATAAAATATTTCACTTTTTAAACATCTAAAAAAAAAAAAATGGTTACAAGTTCATAACTTCATAATATATTCTACATACTACACACACTGTGCAACATTTTTACTAAAATTATTTATGGTGTATTTTGGCTCATATCATAATAAATATATGTTATATAAATATATGATATACAACCAATAAATATCAACCTAAAACTAATACACATGTGAATGTGATGGTGTCTCTTTCAGACAGGTCTGAAGCAGCCCGCATGTTGTGCGGATGCTGTCTGCATTAGATAGTCCTCCACTCTCTCCTCCACTGCAGAGTAAAAGTAATGGAGCTGCTCCCTGCCTGATGGATGGTAGATCCAGACAGCGAACATTACTGCAGTTAGCATCAGTATGAAGAACAGAGCAAAGCACAGAATGCTACAGAAACGTCTCTGTGAGGAGAGAGAGGGTTAAGGGAAAAAAAAAGAAAACCCTTCATTATTATGAGTCAAGGAATTATTGTGAGGTAAATTATTATAAAACATGCATTTATGGAAAAGGGTGTACTCTGTAATTCAAAAAATATTTAATATACAGTTTGAATAATGCTCTAAACTGCATTTACATAATAACCAACTGTAAGACAATCAGCTGGTGGTACATACTGTATGTTTCTTCTGTTGGTTTGTATTGACAAAAGGACTGTACTTTTATAGCCATCACCTCTGGCTCCTTTGTTAAACTTATGGCTTTCCCAAATTGTCACTCTTCTCTCCTTTGAGAAATTATCTATGATTTTCATCAAAAAGCTATTTATCCATCCATTCATCTTCCATAACGCTTATCCTACATAGTATTGCAGGGAAGCCTGGAGCCTATCCCTAGGAACTCAGGGCACAAGGCGGTGGACACCCTGGAGGAGCTGCCAACCCATCACAGGGCACAATCGCACACACATTCATAATGAGTCTTTACTGGTCACATACACATGACAGTGAAGAAATTCTTGTGTAAATCGTTAGTTAACTTCTAGAACGTACAGATAAAGATTAGAAAAAGCATACCCCAGCATATCAGGAAGCTGGGGTCAGAGCACAGGGTTAGCCATGATACAACGCCCCTGGAGCAGAGAGGGTTAAGGGCCTGGGTTAAGGGCCTTGCTCAAGGGCCCAACAGTGGCAGCTTGGCAGTGCTGGGGCTTGAACCCCCGACCTTCTGATCAGTAACCCAGAGCCTTAACCACCAAGCCACCACTGTCCCCATTCACACACTACAGACAATTCTGAAATGCCAATCGGCCTACAATGCATGTCTTTGGACTGGGGCAGGAAACCGACAAAGCACTGTATGCATTACTTAAATGTTAAGCGATCCGTTTTTGAATACATCTTTTTTAGTTATATATCTGGGTCTCTAATTTGTTATGCTCTGTCTTCTAGTCTATCTTTGTTTTGTATGACCCTATTCATTAAAACCTGTAATAATAACCAAATAATAGGGCAGCCATTTAAGCTATTATTCCTAAATTCAAACGGGTCTTCCAACAAAATACAAGCACCAAGAAACACTAAGAAAACTGTTTAGGCATTTTTTTCAAGCACATATTCAGTTTTTCATGAGAGCATATATTTGTGTCAGTTATAAGATTCCTACCCTTTGAGTTCTTCTGCTATTGTGAGCACTTAGTGTGTTCAGCTCGTCCCGACAGTGAACCAGACGAGTCTGATAACTGTAGCACTCCTGCGCCAGGGCCTCCAGTTCAGCCTTCAGCTCCACACACTGTCATGATTAATAAGACAACGCACCAATCACTCACATAAACAGCATTTAAGGTTATAATATGAACATATTTAATGCAACGCAATATGTATTTCACTATTAATATCTTAACATACATCCTCAGGGTATGGAGACTAGATACAATTTAAATTTGAATAAGAAAAAGGATTTATATTACTATGGTTAAGCTTGGGTTTTTCTGACCTATTAAAAATAGTGAAATAAAATGACATGCATATATACATCTCATTTAATCACTCGTATAGATGATGTTATTTCACTCACACCTTTTGTTAGGAGAAGCAAACAAGCACGTGAAGGACTTTTGTGTATCTATTTCCATAAATATTGTTTATATTGCTAAGATTAAGAGAAGCAGGAAATACAGTGGATATTATAATAGTGAAGCAGGCTTGAGGATTAAGCAGCACTTCAGAGAGTATTCATACCTCCTTGTCCTTTAGGCTGAGTCTCTGCTTGGCCTGGTGGAGCTGCTCAGCAAGGCTGTTATCCATCCCAACAAACTGGTATGACTTGTGTTCCTGCTTGTCCAAGTCCGTGATATTATTCCAGTGTCGGTGACTGTTTACTGAAAGGGTTAACCCGAATAATAAACCTGCTTATGACATTACTATATTTCATGACATTAAATAAAACATTTGTTTTTACAATTTCAAACAAAAGACAGTCAGAATTAAAGCTTATGTAAAGTGATATGATTTAAGCAAATTCTAGGCCAGTAGATTAAAATTCTATGCTTGATATGCAGTTGTGGAATGTACCTGTGAATTTTTCTAGTTGTTCTCTCAGGGTGTGGTTGTCCTGCTTCAGTAGAAGGACAGCGGTGCGAAGTTCTGCCTCGTCCTGCTGCAGAATATCACACTGCTCCCTCAGTGACTCCTCGTTCTCCCTGGATCTCTGCACAACACACACAAACATTTACTGTAAGTCTTAGGATTGTATGATGTACATTCTTAAACAGCAGTTTTCTAGACTTCTTGAAATGTAACTCTCAAGGTTGGAGACTTGAGTGTAATGAAAAGTAAGAAAACATGGCTGAATGACAGGTCTGTAAAACTCTATGTACCTGTACTGTGAAATCAGCTTGACCAACTGTCAAAAAATGACACATTTAACAACTATTCCATCCAAATATTGCCATCAGTGGACAAAATTGCAAGCACAAACAATTTCTGACCCAAAAAGTGGTTCATCTTCAGTAAGTTATTTATTCTGAGCAGGTGGTGGATCCTGGAAACATGTGCTTACACCCTGGTGGAAAGTGGAAATACACCCTGAATGCGATGCTAGTCCATCACAGTGTACCCTGGCACACACACATTCACACACATGGGCAATTTAGTGTAGTCAAACCACCTACTAATATGCTATTATTGGAACCTGGAGGAAACCCACATGGACATGTGAAACTCCAGCTCAGGATCAAACTGGGAAGCCTGGAGCTGTGAGGAAACAATGATATAGATTGCACAACCATGCCACTCTTATAAAAATATCCATAAATGAAAATCTGCATAGGTTGATTTATACTCAACATACTAAAGGCTTAGGTATGTATTGACTAGGTGAACAATGTGCACAATTATTTATCAGCAAGTGGCTGGAAATGCTCCATCATTAATATACTTAGAGGACTTTCACACTGGAAGTTTAGTCCAAAACAGAGGATGGTTTGCATGAAAAATTGGTAGTGTGAAAGCTGTCATGCGGACCGGGAAGCGCATAGTGTTACCGAACCTGAGACTACCTGTAGGAGGTGGTCTGAAATTAGTTAAACTGGAACTGTGCCACGATTCCCAGGAATGAGAACACAGCTAGTACTCGGGTCTGCACTTGTTCGGGAAGTAAAGTAACCTGAGTGTGTGTTTTAGCCGATGATGTCATTAGTTTCCACAACACACGTGTACCATGAGAGGCAGGAGATTCTGTGGCACACAGAAGAGATCCACTGCTGTGCATAAAATCTGCTGCGCATAATAGCACCAAAACATATATATATTTTTTAAATATGGCGAGTCGCGTTGTGTTCAGCATGTGTGTTTGTGATGACGTAAGATGAAAACAAATGCACCAGGGTTCAATACAATCGAGTGAGTATGAAACCAGACCAATGCTGTGGGGGGAACACTTGACCTCAAATTCAGACTACAGCAAACGTGCCCAGTGTGAAAACCACTTTAACCATTTACAACTCCTTGAAAAGTTTTGCTAAATTTCCTCTCAAGTGCGATACCATAAATTTGTCACGGTAGCATTTTCATTTATATTCACTGAAAAAAGCTAGAAGTAGTGCAGTTGTCCAAATTCATAATCTGCAATAATCTGAAAATCCCACAGCAACATAATGTGATCAAATGGTGCTTGGCCCCCTGTAATTGCTAATAGCAGCTTTTTTTATTGCCTCTCATCTGTGCCTGTGGTCTGACCTGCAGCTGATTCTGTAGCTGTTGGAGCTGATCAGTGGACTGCTCCTGACTCTTCCTCAGCATGTTGGAGCTCTCTCTCAGCTCCTCATACAGCTTCTGCCACCGCACTGACTCTGCCCGGGCCACCTGTAGTGCTTCCTAGTGGAAAGATGATGTTGGGATGATAAGTTGACAATTAGATTTTAGATGATCTTGTCTATAAATGAGAATGAAACCCGACTGCTTCTTCAACAGTTGCACTAACCTGCAGGTTCTGCAGCTTGCTCTGTGCTTCTGAATTCTCCTCTGTGGCCTTCTGAATGGCCTCCAAGGCCTTTTTTTCATACTCTTCCTTCTGGCTCTCCATCTTTAAAACCACCTTCTTTAGTCCATCCTGAGGAACCCTCTAAGGAATAAGATGCAATCACAGTTTGTGAAGGAAAAAAAAAGAAGGATTTTAGATGGACAAAGCACTGTGATATATACTCTTTTGGTATGTTCACACAAAACTGGTTGATAGCTTGATCTAGTTATGAATTTCTAAATTCAGTTTGTGAACACATAGTTTATTAACATACAAATCAAAATTTCTAGGACTCAGACTTACCTTCATGCACAGCTGTAGTTGAGCCTCCAGTGTCTTGATCTTGTTCTTCAGCAGATCTTCATCACAGCGAGTCTGTGGGAGGAAAAGGAAATGCGGTGTGACACAGGCACAGCTACAACGGATGCAGCTTTCACTGAAAGCCAAGGTGTATGCACTTGAGCATATATCTTAGATTTTATGACAGTGTAGTGCCATATATTGTGCCAGTATATCATTTTTTTTTATCTAGCTTTATGAACAGGTGGATGTAGAAATCCTAAAAATAATATTTAAACAAATATTATGAGGTAAACCCCTGTCAGCTCTACCTGCTACAGATGAAAGTATTATGCAGTTTGTTAACTGTTTTGTTAACTGTTCTAGCACCACAAGTGCTATAGGAGAAGCTGTATATATACAGAGAAATGTGTATATATATACAGAAAAGGCCAAAACACAAAGAGTGTAGGGTATTTGCTACCTAACACTTTTTTCCGGGGTGAGTCAATGTCGTTCTCTTTTTTTTTTCACACTGAAGCAAGCAAACAGCCGGATACGTCCAAACCACAGAACCCACTCGCACATTTATATTTCTGATACAAGTAGGAAAGACAGCAAAATTATGTACGTTTCTAGTGCATGTTTTCATGAGCTGTGTGGAAAATGCCTTTAAAATCTACCGACATAGATCAAGTGACTACGTCAGTTGGTTTGAGTACAATTTATTTCTCTTGTATAACTGTGAAAAATTTATTTAGAACAACAACAAAAAAAAACCCCAGTACAAATTACTGGAATGTTGGTGTGAGAGGAAATAATAAACCAGTGTGATCTGCTACACATACTTTCCACAGCAGCTCAGTAGAGTGCAGCAGTGTTGACGTACTCCTCTGTAGGGCAGTCAGCTTCTTTTTCAGAACCTCCTCTCTATACAACGCCTCCTGCACAAGACACAAATCAGACCAGATGTGAACACGGCTAATTGTTACAGTATGTCTGATCATAATGAAGTGAGCTAACTGGTATACGTTTGATGAATTATTCGTATTAGTCCAAAAGTTAGATATTTGATTTACTTATACATTATATGAATTTGTAGTTGCTTGTGGATGTGCATTATTACACTATTGCTGTTATCAGAAATTTTTTTTTTTATTTAATCCTCAGATATACTTTTTATAATTGTAACAGGTTTAGATGGGAGCAGGGAACATTTGGATCCATGATCTAATTAACACTATAACACAGTAACTCGATATTCACACTGCAAAGCTTTGAATGATCCACATATGCAGTCTATTCTATGCTACAACATTAATTATATAATATTAATTCAGACAATAAAATATAGCACATAAAATTACCTCTAAATAAGTTGCCAACTGCTGAATATCCTACAGTAGGCGAGATCAAGAGAAATAGACAAACTTAATAGAAATAAAATGTGCAGTTGTTACATTAAAACAGTTGCGAACAGTGACTTAATTAATCATCTCACCTCGTCTTTGACAGTTGCAGTGCCTGACCTACGAGAGAAGAAAAAACAAAGTCACAAAACTGTAACTGAATTTGTAAATGAAACCTACTGACAATACTACAGTAATAACTGGATACCATGTACTGCATGAAGGAAGATCACTCACTCAGTCTGTACACTAGCAGTGTGTAGAGTCCTGTTGTTTGTGAGCTGAGTGATGTCTCTAAGGAGAGCTAGGAGAATCAAAATATACTCACATGAGCTATGCCTTTTGCTTATGAGCTAATAATCATGTATGCTGTATGTAAAGCAAAAAAAAAAAGAAAAAGTCTGCTTGCCTCGTTCTTGCCTAGCCTTTCCTCTCTGATGAAGCGAGTCCAGAACAGTTGCAACACGGTCATGCTGCAGTGCATTTTCATTATTCAGTGAAGCAGTGGACGCTGACTGGAGTGTATTAAATAGTAAATGGTAAATGGTCTGCACTTATATAGCACCTTTTTAACCTTAGTGGTTCTACAAAGAGTTTTACACTGTTTCTTATTCACCCATTCACTCACTCACACACACACACACACACATATACATACATACATACATACATACATACATACATACATACATACATACACACACACACACACCATTCATGCAGGGTGCTAGCCTGCCATTGGGAGCAACTTGGGGTTCAGTGTCTTGCCCAAGGACACTTAGACATGTGGGCCAGGGATCGAACCACAAACCCTGCAGGTGGGACAACCCGGTCTACCACGTGCGCCACAGCCACCCCAATATAAACACAGTGCAATATTACTGCAAAGATATAAGAAGAAAATGTTTAAAGTTATAGAGACTTCAGGATAGAGAAATTAGCATTTTGTGGTTTGTGTGACAAGAATTCTTTGGATTATTAATATCAAGAGATGTTACCCCAATTCTGAAAAAGTTGGGACATTATGGAAAATGCAAATAAAACCAGTGATTTGTAAATGTTTTTAACCAAAAAAAATTATAAAGACAAGGTGTTTGGTGTTTGACCTAATCAACTGCATAGTTTTTTGAAGATAAATGTTTATTTTGAAATTGATGCATGCAACACCTTCTGAAAAAGTTGGGACAGGGGCAATTTAGGACTAATAGCGATGTGACAAGTTGAAATAAGAAGGTGATGTGAAACAGGTAGGGCAAGTGTCTAATCATAGTATATAAGGAGCCTCCAAAAAAAAGCCTAGTCCTTCAAGAGCAATGATGGGTCGAGGCTCGCCAATCTGCCAACAGATAATAATCCAACAGTTTTGAGAACAACATTCCCCAAAGACAAATCGGTAGGATTTTGGGCATTTCACCTTCTACAGTGCACAATATAATTAAAAGTTTCAAGGAATCCGGTCAAATCTCAGTGCGTAAAGGGCAAGGCTGAAAACCACTTCTGAATGCATGTGATCTCCGATCAATCAGATGTCATTGTCTTAAAAACCGTCACGAGTCTGTAATGGATATCCTGACATGGGCTCAGGAATACTTCGGTAAACCTTTGTCAGTCAACACCATTCACCGCTGCATCCAAAGATGCAAGTTAAGGCTTTACAGTGCAAAGCAGAAGCCATACATCAACACTGTCCAGAAGCGCCGCGGACTTCTCTGGTCTCTGCCTCATCTGAGATGGACAGTAGTACAGTGGAATCGTGTTGTGTGGTCCGACAAGTCAACATTTCAAATAGTTTTTGGACAAAACAGCCCTCATGTTCTCCGGGCCAAACAGGAAAAGAACCATCCAAGCTGTTATCAGTGTCAGGTACAAAAACAAGCGTCTGTCACAGTATGAGGGTTTGTCAGTGCCCATGGCATGGGTTTCTTGCACATCTGTGAGTGCAGCATTAATGCAGAAAGATATGTACACATTTTGAGCAACATATGCTGCCATCCAGAGCAGGACAACGCCAAACCACATTCTGCCCGGTTTACAAGCGCATGGTTGCATAAGCAGAGAGTGTGGGTGCTAGCCTGGCCTGCCTGCAGTCCTGACCTGTCTCCGATTGAGAATGTGTGGCACATTATGAAGCACAAAATAAGGCAACGAAGGTCCCGTACAGTTGCGCAGCTGAAGAAATGTATAATGGATGAATGGGAGAAAATTCCACTTGCTAAACTTAACCAACTGGTGTCTTCAGTGCCCAAACGCTTAATAAGTGTTATTAAAAGAAAAGGTGATGTTACACAGTGGTAAACAGTCGACTGTGCCAACTTTTTTGGAGTGTGTTACAGTCATCAGATTTGAAGAGTGCATATTTTCAAAAATAATTTAAATTCACAAAGTAAAACATCAAATAATGTGTTAATAATGTGTTTTCAATATAGTACAGGGTGAATTTAATCTTCAAGTGACTCTTTTTGTTTGTTTTTTCACATTTTCCATACTTTCAAACTTTTTCAGAATTTGGGTTGTAAAAAAAAAGAGGCTGGTAAGGACATGTTTATAGCTGCTATAACTTAAAAGATAACAGGAACTTATTTTGCAGATTTTCCATAACAATAAACGTTATGGGGGGAAATGGTTGAAATGTATGATGTCATTTATTAATAACATTTTTAAATTGTAATCATTTTTAAATTGCTCTGGTACAAGAGGAATAAAAGACCTCAGCATGTGCGGTTATAGGAAAATAGTTCAAATCGGACCGCATCAAGCCACCCCAATGTTGATTACTTTCCTATAACAGCATGCCCCCTTGTATTTGAATAATTAGTTATTTTTAAACAACAACAACAACAACAACAACAACAATAACTTAAACTTGTAGACAGGCTATCAGAATATATGTGTGTTTACTCTTGTTCACCTGCTTAACTGGGCTGATTTTTGGACGCCTGTATGATGTAGACATTTGCGTCACACGACCTTCCTCTTTTGCGTAATTACGTTTTGACCGTGGAGATAACAGAGCGCTCACACTGCAGTCAGCTGGTCGCCTCTTGGAAAATTCATCCTGCCTTTTGCGGTGTAGTTCATTCTTAATCCATTTCGTATCCACATCTCTGGTTGGACTTCGACATGTTGTTATATTGTTTCGATCCCCAAGATTTCTGTGCTTTACAGCACGTCGTTCCACTTTTATATCATAGTCACACTGTTGACTTGTGTTGCCATCAAGAGTGATCATCGTGCCCTAGTTGGATGGAGCCTTGTGCTTTGATGCTTTTCAACAGTTGATGCTTTATGGCAGTTTTCTCAGTTTTACATGTATATCTCAGTAGAAAGGATGTCTGGTTATTCACCTCTGAGGTTTTTTCTGGTTTAAGAGCACACATTCGCTGATCTTCACACAGCTGCAAACACATAACAAACTATCAAGCTTCATTTAATTATCAGGTCCTTTTAATGATTAATATATCTATTAGTAGTTCTAGCTTTTGAAAACAGTTCTGTCTTACACTTCTACTGAAAATGAAACCCTACATTGTAGGATACTAAATAAAACCTTAAAGAGGGAAACCAAAGAACCCTTTGGAGTGCTAGAACAAACCATTTTCCCTACTAATGTCAAACTGGCAAAAAGAATGACGATAAATGATTAGATGAAAAGATGACCTTTTAGTAAACAAGTAAAAAAACAACCCAAAAGATACAGTACCTCATCCACTGCTCACATCCATTCATTTACACAATGCTATAAAGTTCACATGTACTCCTATGATGTGCTATGCAACATTTTCATTTCTAATTTCTCAGAATGAACCAATTACACAAACGACAAAGGATGTTTAGCATTTACGTACACTGAATAGTCATGTTAGAGCTGAAAACCTGCACTGATACATAAATGAGAGCATAGTAGGAAACAAACTGAAACAAATATTTGTAAGAATTCTTTAGTACTAGAAACTTTGATGAAAATACCTGTTTCATATGAGTCCTGGAAAACAAAATAGTGCTGAAAAAGGAGTCTGGGAAAACATTTCAGCTGAGAAAGTGAAAATGAGTTCGAACGGTAAAGCGGGTTACTTCTTCAGCCTTGCCAGTTTACAGGAAGTAAGAGGAAACACACAGTCTTGCATGAGTTGCTCTATCTCTGCAGCCACCCATACTGCTGCACATGGATGGGCCTTTAGATTAGAAATCGTTGGTGTGTTCACATGGCATTACTCAACTGAATTGCTGGTGCTTGAAAGAGGCAGCACAATAGTACAGACGTGATCATAACATCATGGCTTAAATGTCTATGGTTGAAAAGTAGTTTTAGTTCTAAAATAAACACGTTTATCCATTTATAGTAACATTTATAACTAAATCAATTTTTTCCAAGGTTTTTTTTTTCTTCCCATGATCCTGAAATTCAGATGAAATCTCCTGTCGAACATGTGTCTTGTAGAATTTTGCATATATTTAACAGGTGAATATGCTCATATCAGGGTTGTATGAATGTGGTCAGACTAGAAGGTATATTTGTTCATAGCCTATAAAGGAAGCCTCATGGAAATGGGTGTTTTAAGCACGAGACTTTAAATTGATTCAAATATTAATGCAAAAATAATACAATTGTGGAAGTATTTTAATGATTATATTTCAAGGTAAAGTGTAGTGTAGTGGGCTGGGAGAGCAAACATGCTATTTGCAAAGTGCTGTAGAAATTGTTTGAAGTTATCTACAACATGCACATACTGAAGGTTGTTGTGGAGGACACTTGTGTTTAAAATATATTTTACCTTTCCGTTACATACGTATTTGCAAATGTAATGTCAGTGGGACACAAATGGCACTCCAATTGAGGATATAAATCAATGAAACAGCAGGGTTGGGTTCTGTCTTTGACCAAAATGGACAACATGCACAAAAAAAGTATTTCGTACCTTATTTGGAACTTTGTTAGGACAAAACCCCTAAGTAAAACAATGTAAGATTTTATATGGACACTGAATATTCTCCATCATGCTATCTACAAAATGACAAATAAACATTTGTGCACTGTGTAATAAATTAGGCGCCATTTCGGCTTACCAAACATGTCGTGTAAAACAAACTACTCCACCTGCTGGTTCGTAGTGTTTCTCGAGGACCCGGATGTAACCGAGGCAGTTACGCGAGTTCTCGCGATATCACGGGTGAGATTTCTGCAGCACCCTTGCTCGTTGCAGAAGGGCACAGTGAGGCCGAGGAGCGCCAGTGTCTGCTATAGGATACATTTCGGCCTGGGTTATTGCCCTTCCTTCCTTCCTCCAGATATGCTGTCCAGACTTGTGATAGTTTCAGGTTGGTCACTTTAAACAAATGAAAAAAAAACAAAAAAAACAACAACAACCAAAACCCTGTTAACGTTGTTGCTTTATTGTTGTAGCAATGTTAATGTATAGCGAATGTGAAGTTGAAGGGTAAAAAGAGCAGGCCTGACTTCGCTAACTAGCTAACGTTAGCTATGTGAATGAATTAGCCAGTGAGTTTGCGCTAAATATTCACGGATATTTCAGAAGTTGTTGGAGTTAAAATACTTCCTGTAGATTTTTTTTGTTTGTTTGTTGATGCTTATACCGTCGCCAAACTAACTGTTAGCTGAGGTGCTGTTAGCCTTTAGCCACATAACCATGCAATGCCGGTAACGTCAGTAGTCCAGACAGACGTCCTTCATATAGCCCAAGTCCAAACGCGTGTATTACATACTACATCAGAACCGCTTAGAATACTGCATACACACACTATTTAACACGCTAGTATACAGTATGTATTGGATGTAGACGTAATGTTGTTGGACAGTTTAGGTAGAGAGCAAGTATCGTTTAAATCGAGTGGAAAATGACTCACTTTGGGGGCTAAGTGGTTCACTGACTTTCTGACCTGGAAGTGAAATTGCAGGTTATTGTGACCTATGAAGAAAAAGATTAATTTACAGTAGACCTAGTAGCTGCGACTTATGGAAAAGACAAGCAAAGTGTTTTGTGCAAAAGTTAACAGCTTAATTTGCCTTCTGCTACAACATATTTCACTGGATTTGAACACAGGCTGGGTACACTTCATATCCAGCTTGCCATCTGAGTAACTTTGAAGTAGTTGTATTGAAGGGCTGTGGTTCTCATTGAGAATGACATTGGCATAAAGGATTGTATCTGTTCTCTCTATCCAGGTTCAGCCCTGAAAAACACTGCTTCCTTTGGACCCTGGTACGTACGCATAACTACGTTTACATGGACAGCAGTAATCTAAATATTGACCTTATTCTGAATAAGACAATACTGTGATTAAGGTGTTTACATGAGTCGCTTTTAGAATATTCCTTTCATGTTCCCGTTTTACATGTTATAGAACATAGATCGATTAACGGCACATGTCATTACGTCCCCACGCCGTCCAACGTTCCCTCCAGAATTTCACGTATCGACATACGGTTCGCTTTCGTTATGGTATTATATACAGTTTTGGGTGTTTTTATTTTTAATTTTACGAAAGCTTCAAGCGCAGTTAATTATTTGTCGTGCTATAAGTGTAAATAGACAACTGTTTGAAGCCGTGGGCTGCGTACGAAACCGCAGACTTATGTATTTTGCCTACTGTATAGCAGGTAAGTATGCGGTTTCAGATGCAGCTGTGCTTTTCTTGTTTACCGTCAAATGGTTGAGCACTGCCGTGTGTGTACGTGTCCTGTCGCAAAATGCGGTGAAAACTTCCACACGACGTTAATAGTGTGACCTTAAATTGGGGCGGTGGTAGCTAAGTGGTTAAGATGTTGGACTCCTGATTAGAAGGTCATGAGTTCAAATCTCAGCACTGCCAACCAGCCACTGCTGGGCCCTTGAGCAAGGCGCTTAACGGGTCCTCAACTGCTCAGTTGTATAAATGAGATAAATGTAAGTCTGGATAAGGATAAGTCTGCCAGATGCCATAAATGTAATGTAATGTAAATGATTAAGATGTAATGCACATCGATAATGCGACTAAAACAGGAATACTCCACATGTCTTAATTCGATTTATATTTACTTCGAGTATGACTTTAGCTTGATTAAGGTAATCAATAATCGTTGTTTACATGCTAGTTATTTAATCAGAGTATTGTCTTAATTGGGTTAATATCAGATTATTGTTGTCCATGTAAACGTACTGAGTGATTGTGTTTTCCCCGCTATGAAAATTTGTTTTGGCATAAACGTGAAATTTGTAAACACTGAACTTTTTTTTTTTTTTTTTTTTTTTTTTTTTTTTGTAAACTTTTGAAGTGAAAGTTTATTGAATGCTTGTTTTGTTTAAAAGTGTGGTCCAGGCCTCTCGTACCCTCCACTCATCTCCTCAGAGCTTGGCACCTGTGCCCCCTCTGCCAGAGAAGGGAGGAAAAGTCCGCCATGGAATTTTTCCAGAAGAGCTCTTCACGCTACTGTACCCAAAGACTGGTGTCACAGGTAATTATATTTTTTGTCTGTCACTTGTCTCGGTGGTGGCCAATTCAGGAAACCCAGCTAAATAAATTTCATTATTATGCAGCAGTTGACTTGTAATTCGCAACGTTCGTCCAGTTAGGGATGTCACGATACCAAAAATCTAGTAGTTGGTACGGATACATGGTGGCCCATTAGGAGGTAGTTTATTACATTGCAATGCGTCAGTGTCGTTAATAAATAACTGGCTATCGCAAACATTACATGGAGAATAACGTTAGCTGGTTTCACGGCCTCAAGCATAATATGGGGCCCATCTTTCAGGTGTTTCTCCAAATTCGAGGTGTTTCCTCACTTTGTTTGAAATGAACGATAGCATCGGTTGCACACTGGCTTCAGAGCATCAATTATACCTTTGTTGTCATCCGCCTTGAATGCGAAGTATTTCCATATTTGTCTCTTACCACCTTTCCTGTCAACGAGTCGGGGCGGGGCTAAAATTGTCGCCATCTTCTGTAGTTTTTCCCATGTTCTTGTAGGCATTCTTCTTCTTTTTTTCACCACTTGTGGACTGAATAAAACACTCGCATGTATTTGCTGCCCCGATCAGTTCCGGAAGAATTGCAACCTTGGTACCTTCATTACTAACGGTACCTACGCTACTGCAGAAAAACAAGTACAGTCACGTTTTAAGAATGTTGGTACTGAAATATCGGTTCTCGTGACATCCCTACGTCTAGTAGAAGCCAAAGAAAATGACCCCTCAACTTGAAAATCATACCCGTCAGTTTGGGGTTAGGCTTCTCAACTACAGGTCCTTCCCCGTTTATGGCGTTAAGTCAAGTCAGCATGGCTGTGCACAGCGTCTGAAGTAAACAAAGCTCTTCTTAACTTTTTAAATAAGTTCTGTTGTTGGTTATATTTGATTTAGATTAATCGACATACAGGCATATTCACTTGTTAAACCTATAACATTGACTATACAGATTGCTGTTTGAGAAGGAAAATATACATCACTCATCACAGTTAACTGGCTAGCTCGTTGATTAACATGGAGGCATCTGTCTTATTTTTTTCCCACTTCATATTTAGAATTTGCCAAGTTAGAAAAAGTCCTTCCAATCTGTGAATTTCCTCTTACAAAGTGCATGTTAAAAGCAACATTAGTTTTGTATTTAAAGTTTCCTGGCAGACAAGTAGCTTCAAGTAACTATATTTGCATGCTACAGTATGCACAGTGGCCCAGACGATCTGGCTGAATGATTTTTACTAGTGTAAACGTATGACCGACAGATTTTTCTGATTCAGGAACCAGCAGGCATGTGGACACACAGTTCACTCTCCTGCTAGCACAGAACATCACGTTGCTTTTAAACATATTGAGAGACTCTACCCGGACTCAAATAATATTTTTCTTACAGCGTGAGCAGAGAACACCACAGCTCATAGCCATTGTTCCCCAAAGACCTGTTAATTTTTATTTATTTATTTTTTTTTATTATTTAACATATCAAAAAAGTCATCAGGACTTCATATACATTTAGTCTGTGTTGATGCTCTTAACCAGCTAACTAGTTTACCATATGTTATTACATTACATTAGCTACCTCTTTTTAGCCCAGTCAGTTTGGGCTTATCTAAACACAGGACAGAGCATGCATGCTGGCATGGTGTGGTAATTATGGTTAGTCCGCTGTGTCTGTGGTCAACAGTGACCCTATTTGGCATGAGTCCGTCCTAATCAGTGCCGATTGAGTATGTTGAATCCGTGTCAGATCGGTTGTTTAGCCTATTGAATGTGTGTGGGAGAAGAGCAAAGCAAGCAAATGTCACTTAGAATAGCAAACACACCATACCTCATTTTTCAACTTTTCCTTGCCTGCTCAATACTTCGCTACCTCTGCTTTTGTTCCCCTGTTTTTGTAATGTAATGGCTTAACAGAGGATCCAAATTGTTTAAAACAGCTTCACAGTAATGAAAATTGTAGCTAGGCAGATGTTTGGCTATGTCTCATACATGCAGACATACACCCTAAACATTTTTTTTGAAAAAAAACTACATATGCAACATGCAAGGGGCACGGTGCCTTAGTGGTTAGCATGTTTGATTGGGGTTGGGGGTTTGAATCCACTCTGTGTACGTGGAGTTTGCATGTCCTCACTATGTTTCGGGGGTTTCCTCTGGGTACTCTGGGTTCCTCATCCAGTCCAAAGACATGTGTTGTAGGCTGTTTGGAATTTCTGAATTGTCCGTAGTGTGAATGTGTGTGTGATTTGCCCTGCGATGGGTTGGCACCCTGTCCAGGGTGTGTCCCGAGTTTCCTTGGGATAGGCTCCAGGCTCCCCCATAACCCTGTGTAGGATAAGCTGTACACAAGATTGATGGATGGATATAAAACGTACAGTATTATGCAGTTTAGGTCTTTTGCCGTGATGCTGAGTCTTCCTTTTTTTGCATAAGTAATTTTTTTACACAAACTTTTCTCAACTTTTCACAGGAGTTGCAGTAATCAGCCCTGAATGGTGCTAGTTCTTCACCATCTGCTTGGTGTCATGCCCCCAAAAGACAACAAAATGAACCTTTGTCTCAGTGGGCGACGCATCGTTCCATTTTAGCAGATTACTTAATGTATATACAGTGCTGTGAAAAAGTATTTGCCCCATCCTGATTTCTTCTGGTTTTCTCTTTATCTCTCACTAAATTGTTTCAGAAACAATATCTAAGATAAACCAACGGCAACCTGAGTGAACACAATATACAGTTTTTAAATGGTGTATATAAAAATTTTATCAAATACCAACTAGGCCTGTGAGAAAATGTATTTGCCCCCGTAGTTACTAATTCCCCAAATCTATGAAACTGCATTCATAATGGGGTTCAGCTGGACTAGACACAACCAGGCCTGATTACTGCAAACTCGGTTCAGTCAAATCAACACTTAAATAGAACTTTTTCAACAACATGTAGTTGGTTAAAAGGTCTTGCCCAGCAACACACTATGCCAAAGTTGAAAGAAATTTCAGAAGTGATGAGGAAGAAGGTGATTGAAATACATCAGCCTGGGAAGGGTTACAAAACTATTTCAAAGGTTCTGGGACTCCAAAGAAACACAGTGAGAGTCATTATCTCCAAATCGAAAAACTCTGCATAGTAGTCAACTTTCCTGGAAATGGCTGACCTTCCAAAATTCAATAATCCCAATAACAATCTGCTCTCTACCAGAAAATCCTAAAGGAGAATGTCCGGTCTTCAGTCCATAAGTTGAAACTCAAGCGTAGCTGGATTAGGCAGCAAGACAATGATCCAAAGCACAGGAGTAAATCTTAGTCCTTGAAGTAACTGAAAGACTGATCTCCAGTTAACGGAAGCATTTGGTTGCAGTTATTGCTGCTATAGGTGGCACAACCACATTTTATGTTAAAGCAGGCAGTTAGTTTTTCACATGGTTGATAGGCATTGGATAACTTTTTTTTTTTTTTTTTTTTGCTTCAATAAAAATTAAAAATATTTTGTTTTATGTTGTATTTTATTTGACGATCTTCGATCTACAGAAGAAATCAGTATTTGAAATCAGAAGAAATCAGGCAAATACTTTTTCACAGCACTATGCAATGTTCGACTATCTTAAATAAGTCTTATGGTTTGATTACAGATTTCACAGATTTAGTAAATATGATGCAAGTCAGGCTTTGTTGATATTTTTGAGAAAGCACAATGAACATCACCACACTGCCTCCTACTAATGACACACTTTGTTTTCCAGGACCTTACATGCTCGGCACTGGTCTGCTCCTGTACTTACTCTCTAAGGAGGTCTACGTCATCAACCATGAGACCGTCGCTGCTGCCTCCATTGGTGCAGTGATTATTTATGGTGTCAAGAAGTTTGGTCCCCAAGTGGCAGCTTTTGCCGACAAATTGAACGAGGTGGGTTTTATTGGGCAAGTCATGCTCTTGTTGACCAGGTTGGTCATACTTTTATGGGGCATGTATTTCCAATTAACTGTGGAAGTTTCTGAAAATAGCTTGCTTGCCAAACTGAATTCAAGTTGATTGGTACAAGATAATGATGGAGTTTGGTTTCACACTAACACCTGGGAGAAGAGATGTTTTAAGCCTCTTTTTAAAACTGGTAATAGAAGGTGCAAGGCGGATAGCCAGTGGCAATTGATTCTGTAAACAAGGGGCAGCAACTGAAAAAGCTCTATCCCCCTTAGTTTTTAGCTGGGGTCAAGGGACATACAGAAGAAACCTATCCGAAGATCTTTAGAAGTCTGTTAGATGAATGTGGTGTAAGAAGATCTTTGAGATAAGAAGGAGCTTGATCATTAAGAGTTTTAAAGACAAACAACAGAATCTTAAACTGAATCCTAAAATTTGACCGGGAACCAATGGAGCGATGCTAAAATTTGGGTGAAATGATCAAATTTCTTTTATTAATGTGAAAATTCTGCTAAAGTTTAGGAAAAAGATATGCTAACAAAGTTATGGCCAACCGTAAAGTGTGCCCATACCCTATAGTGAAACATCAGTGTCAATGTATTTACATCACATTTATTATGATTAGTGTAGTCATAAAATTACAGAAAAGAAAAAAATTCTTTACTTAAAAGTTTTTTTGTGTTTAATCTAAAACAGTTTGACCTAAATTAAGTAATATATAAACTATTAAACAGTTTTTAAATAGTGTTGATGAAGTGCCACGAACCACTGATATTTCCTGTTCTCTCTCCCTGCAGGAGAAAGTGGCAAAGATCCAGGAGGTGAAGGACCAGGCCATGGGCAGCCTGGCTGAAGCCATCGAGCAAGAAAAGAAGGAGCAGTGGAGAGTGGAAGGAAGGCACATGCTTTTCGATGCCAAGAGGGTGAGAATGTTGAAGATACATACCTTTTTGTTTATGTAAAACATGCTTTTTTGTATGCCTTTGCCACTAGATGGTGGTAGCATTTATGTTTTAGGTTGTCTATGCATGTGTGCCCCTTTGCTTTAAAATTGATCCAATCAAGGTCACAGCAAGGTTAAATGTTTTTAAAAAGTTTTTTTATTTTTTTCTTCAATATGTTCCATCCTGGTTGAAGTAAATTCTAAGTGTATTTACAGCATACAAATTAGTAACAGAAACGATTAGACTTGTTGGCAGCGGAGGCATCCATGGTGACGTCGTTGGTGTCAGGTTCTCTTTGTGTTATCTTTGCTTCAGGGAAAGTTTTTATTCACAAACTGTTTTGTTTTGGACCTATAAGTACTGCGGCAATCAAAATATAACATGAGCAAGCATTTAAGCTATAAACGTGTGATGAAAATTGTAATTGTTAGTCATCGTTCTGGCCGGTCTCTTAACATTCTGTGCTCTGATGGATCAAACTTTGTAAAACACAGGAATTATATATAAAATCTTCTCTCTTTATATTATGGTTTACAGAACAACGTGGCCATGCTGCTGGAGACCAACTACAGGGAGCGGTTTCACCTGGTGACCAATGAGGTGAAGAAGAGGCTCGATTATCAGGTCGCACTTCAGAACTTGCAGCGTCGCTTAGAGCAGGAGCACATGGTCAACTGGGTGGAGCAGAGCGTCATCAAGAGCATCACACCACAACAGGTACATGGTTCATCAATGTCTTGTCTTTGGATTTGTCTCGCTATGGAGAAGCATCATGAAACCCTCCTAGACCCTTGAAATCCTTAAAAGTCATTTAGGTTGAATATATACAGATGCATGTGAAGACTTCTGGGGCCTCTTAATGTGAGAATCAGTAATATAGTTGCATTCCATAATACAGACACATCGTCAAACCCTTAGGTTAAACGTCCCGTTACTATCTGTTACTTCTTGAAGGGAAAATGTAAATTTTTGCATAGTTTTGGCTCCTTCTATAAGTTTGGATTTGCAGTATGTTGTTGGATAGACTGGATTATAATTGAATGTTGTGCATGTATAGTTTATGATGGCCCACTACTGTTTCATGCAAGAAGTGGCTGTGGGGATGTCTATTTATTAGTAATTAGTAACACAAACTCCATACAACCATACCTGTAAGTATTGCCATATCCAATGATAAGTTCTTCCAGTAAAATAAGGCACTGTTAACACTGGAAACTGTCACTTGGATCCAAGTTCAATACCAGAAAGAATGGACGAATGGAAATGTTTGTTGTTGTTGTTGAAGTTACCTGCTTTAAAACAGGGGTTCTCAAACCATTTTGCAGATGAGAACCACTTTAAATCTAAACTAAATTCCATAGGCGACCATAGCATGAAAATATGAGCATAACCCAAGTGTTTAAATATTAGTCCTATTATTTAAATGTGTTCAACAATAGAGCTATTTATTACCCATAAATAAATAGAGCTTTTTATTCATGGAATGTCCACTGACACAGTACATTAGGTCCAAGTTGACATTATTTATCTGCAGTTTTGAAGGTTTTGATTAAACCTGTTCAATTTAAAGTGACCAGTCAAAATCTGTTAACAAGTATGATAACACAATATTAAATAGAATTACTTTGGGTAAAAATTCTACTGGTTGGGCTTTACACCACTGTAACTACTGCTTTAAATGTCAAAGAAATTTGTAAATGAACTTCTCAAATAAAGATGCAAGTATAATCAGATTGCCTCTGATGAGGATGTGTTCTACAATTAGTATATTTTGTAAATTAAACGTTTCAGGGCAATATTGAGTAATCGTGTATTAACGAGGATCTCACATCACATAACTATTTAGCAAACAGTTTTCTTTAGTTGTTTATACAAAAGGAAAAACAAGGCATTGGACTTACCTGACTTGCACCAAATGCAACCATGGCTCATGCCACTAGATGGAGCTATTACCTGATCCGGTTACAGCTTTTTTTATTGAGACAAGGAAGTGCAGACACTTCAGGTTAATTAATAAACTGAAACTCATGCTAGTGATATTCATCTTAATGACCACACATGGTCTTAACTGATGTTTTTCTCTGTTTTGATTTTCAGGAAAAGGAGAGTATTGCTAAGTGCATCTCAGACCTGAAGATACTGGCTAAGGCCACTCAAGCCAAGGCCACAGCATGAGTTTCTGTTGATGAATCTCTCCCACATTCATAATCGAGCCACCTGCTTTTCTTTATGAATAAACTATGTCCTCGTAAAGATGGTTTGATCGTGTCCTTTAAGTGTACATACACATTGAATAAAATATTTGGTTACTCACTAATCGGCTTCTGTACATTTATTCCAGATGAGAGGTTACTGTATTTTCTCTTATATGATCCTGTGTTGTTGATCTGGATGATGGAATTATTGATTTTCAGCACTATGACCACCATCATGTACAAATACCTCTTTCCAAGTCTTAACTGGTCATAAATGCTATCGCTAGCTCGTTATCCAGGAGGGTGAAGTTCTAACTGTTCTCGATTCATGCGTCATCTTAGGCCTTTCGAACAGCAAAAAAAAAAAGGTGTTCCCAACCTTTGGACTGAGGATATAAAATTGGATTTTCCATTCCAGTAGCTCATAATAACTGACTTAAAACCTACCTGAGCACACTTTCCGTACAGGTGCAGCTGGACTTTACAACAGGAATTTTGCTAAAGGAACATATTTGTGAATCTTTTTCTGGCCTGCGTAAATAAATGGTGGTTTACTGGGATTAATAATGGAACATTAAGTTTGGAATTATACAGACTTTCTCAGGTAATGTAATTTTGTTGGATATATATAAGTGATCTGTCTAAAGATTTGTTATAACAAACTGATTAGATGATAGACACTAAAAAGTAACCTCTTCCTAGTTTAACAGTGGTAAATTGTTAGACAATTCTGATACTTTATAATAAATAAAATGGGAAAAACATGATCATTTTCATCACTGACAAATCAGAACAAATCTGAAAAAGCTTAGACATATAGTGTGGGTCCCATATCCATAGCTGTTACTGCTTCACTTATATAAAGCTAATAGAATTTTCCATGGTCTGAAATAAGATCACCCTATTGTACCCATTGTAATATAGATCAAAAACTATTTCAATAATACAGTGAGGACTGGGGAAAATATGGCGTATTAGACCTAAAAGATTCCAAAATGATTAACACTTTTGTGAGCAAAATATGTTACTTTTTAATTTTTTTAAGTAAGCTAATTGTGTTTAGTTAAATTGTCAAAACTGTTAACCTATTCTTGAAACTATGCATTTTTCAAAGAGTTTAAATTAATTCCAAGATTTTATGTGAGAATTCTGGGATTTTAAGACTGAGCCATAAATTTCTCATCTACAATAAAACCTCATATTCAATGGCATATAAATAATGATCATAAGGTTTATAAAATTGTTGCCAAAAAAAAGACAGAGCTTTATATTATAAGAGTTTGTGTTGGTTTCTCATAACACGATAAGACCTACTTGTGGTTCCTACTGGGGATTTTTTTTAGGTCATTTGCTGTTTTATTTAGTTTATTGATATATTTTCTTAATGTCAATTCATACCTTATTTACCTTTAATGTGTTTTCATATTTTTGGCTCGGACGGCCAGCACTGTTTTTTTTAATAGGTGTGTGACATCAGAAAGGAAGAATGTTCATGAACAACAACGGCCCAACCTCCCCCACAAGGTACTCATTAAAGCTAAAGCCTATTCCTAACCACAATAAGCTGGAAGCATGAATGGCTTTAAGATGCTGCAAATTATGTGGCAGCTTTAATTTTATTTTCTACATGTATTTAATTGTTCAATATTGACAGTTAATACCTACCTCACAATAAATGTGAACTAATCAGCTATTCCCATGTTTATGAGTCATTTGCATATTTATCACTTTAGGTTTAGGTATTAGTTATAATCAAGCTTAGGCTGGTTTCTATTAAACTGGACAAGTTTTAAATTGATTAGGATAAAATTACTCAGTCCAATCTGGCAACTGCGTGCATTGTAGTCCTTGCAGTGTCTAGTGCTGAGAAAGATGAAACGTGTAAAATCATTTGTCTAGTTTTTTTCTGTATCAGGTCAAATATTGCGTCACTGCAGCAAAAATAACACCCTGAGATTGAGAACATTTTCCATTTTTAAAGGCAAGCACTTTTTAACCTGTTCTAGCAGTACACTGTTCAATCAACTTATCTGACATTTTCAATCAGTATAAAAAATGTATTATTTTATAGCTGCAAGTCTGTTATGCAATTAGTCAGGATACTGTTGGGTTTCTGCGTGTAGAGTATCATTATTCTGTGTTTAGCTACTGGTGAGTAGGGCGATGGGAAAGGGGATATAGAGATAAAATGGACAGTACAACTAAACCTTATTTCATAGTAAAACACCGTATACAACTGCGACAATAAAATTATAACATTTAAATTTAGTCGGCTAGGTAAATTAAAAAAAAAAAAAAAATACTTATGAAAAACTGCAAACTCTTAAAGCCTGGAGTGTCTACTGTCATATTAGCCATTAACCACTACTGTGGAGTGTAGACCTCACAAAGAAATGAAATAGAAACTGAACATGGGCACACACACCCCCCCC
>JANDJT010000190.1:20584180-20596930 GCA_024331685.1 Stegophilus panzeri | reverse complement strand
TTGCAAATCATTGCATTCTGTTTTTATTTACATTTATTTACATTTTACACAGCGTCCCAACTTTTTTGGAATTGGGGCTGTAATTGTAGGAACATAACATAATGTGCCTGTCAAGTTATTTTTGTCTAACTGGGACAAAAATGTTGTGTGAGCAACCTCCTAATAACATTGTGCAGCATGTTTCAGCCTGGCCTTAGAACCTGTTGAAAACATAATGAACCTTATAACAACATTATTTATACCACAGCACTGTTGAACTTTCAATTCTAAATCAAGTTTATATTAATACGCTCATTTTAATATGTTATCGTTCCTGTAGTTACAGCTCATTTACAGGGATTCACAGGGTGGGTGCACCAAATAATCTAATATATCTGTAAGGAAATGTTTATTTAACATTTATGCAAGGAGTCTCCGGTGTCAGTGCTCTGTAACCGTCAGGAGTAAATCTGGCTATTTCCAGCACAAGAGTGTCATCAGGACAAAGGACTTTGTACTTTGTGCTTTCTTGCTAACATGTCAAGCTGCTTTTTTTTTTTTTTTTAAGAATGAGAGGCAAAGGTAATAACAGGAAGTAACTGATGGTCTCAAATGATGTGTCATTCTTTAATGCATAAATTTACTGTGTGGTACAATACTGCTATGGTGTAAAAGGAATGAAACAGTTTGGGACATACTGTTATAAGGAAGTAATAAACATCAGGGTGGGAATGAAACACAGCATCCTGTTGGTGAGTACTTTAATCGGCACGCCCCATCATGGTTTATTCATCATAGCTTTATGAAGTTTCTGGCCACCTGAATAGTATATCTTAACATACTGTGTATTTACAATGTTTCATTTGGCAGACACTTTTATAAAATCAGATGTAGATATGTTACATGTACCAGATGCAGTTAAGGCAGAATACAATCCAAGCACAGAGTTGTTAAAGGAACAGAGTAAAAGTGCTACAAACAATCAGTTAAACTACACTTTGGATGGTTACAGGTTCAGGCTGGGCTTGAGGGTTTTTTTTTCTGAAAGGAAACCGTCTGCTGTAGGGCTCTACATAGAACCTATAAGAAATCCCCCGGAGAGACAAATCTGTGTGGAGTGCTACACAGAACATTTTCTAGGTGTATTTTACAATTAAAGCAAATGATGTGTTTGATTATACTGTAGGGCTAAAATATAAAGGGTTAATTACTTAGCCCACTGCTCTGCTATAACCAAAGACAGAAACAGGTGCAGCGGAAGGTTGAATGCGTGTTTTAATTTATGATTTATATATCTGACTCTATTGAATGAATTCTCTGACTCCAATGAATAATCCTCTAATTAGTGCTAGAAATATAATACCTCAGTGTTCTGATTATAATTAGTCTAAAACAGTTTCATGCTAAGTTTTCATTATAAAATGACATTCCTACGTCAGAGGCTTTAATATAGCCTGTAATAAACAGGTTTATATTGATATGCAAGCCTAGGCCTTTCCTATATCTTTTATTTACTTCTCAGAGGTTTCATTTAAACTAGCAAGTATTAGCCTTTTCTATTAGCTTGTCAGAGGTCGGTTTTAACGTGTCTAACATACTACAACTTTAGCTTAAGAAACTATTTCTAATAACCATATAAATGTTATTTTTAAAAAGTCATGCGTTTTTAATGCAACATACTTGCTTATTCAAGAACCACCGAGTATTTGGAGATAAAGTAATGAATGGGTTTATTGTACAAACACAAATGAACGAGATACAGAAAACAGAAACAAAGAGAACTTATAAAATGTTGATCTGTGTCATGGACGCATAGGAAGCGTGATGTTAAAGCATCTCTGATGGTAAAAAGCCTTTTCTTTTGTTACAAGACAACTTTGAGTTATACAACGCACGCTCTTTTATATGTATTTTGTCTGGTGACCAAGATAGCAAATGGGAAATAAAACAATGTTTTATGGCAGAATGGACCCCCAGCTGATTAGGAACTCATTAGGGGTGTGTGTGTGTGTGTGTGTGTGTGTGTGTGTGTGTGTGTGTGTGTGTGTGTGTGTGTGCACACATGGAGAAAGAGCACATATATATATTACAACATATATTGTAAATGTTGTCTCCTGAACCTTTATGATATTTATGATATCACCACATTATTCACCATGAAATATGGATAAAAATGATACCGACCATGCCCTGAGGAATACTGTAATTAAACACAGTTCAGATGCCCAGTTTTGGTTTCCCTGGTATCTCTATAACACATTCCCCATCATTTTAACCTTAATCAAATTACTGCCACAATTTATAAATCTTCTACAATATTATACACTATGTAAACATAAAAAAAAAAAAAAACTGGTCAAGGTTGAAATTATATATCTGAGAATTCTTCTATATCTGGCCATGTTCTGATAATGAATAAGTTTTTAATATTTTGGTCTAATACTTTTCATATAATATAATATAACATGATATGATATGATAATAGAGGAATGGACCATTGATCACCTCAACAGGAAACAGCACAGTTAAAAAGAACACACATATGGTAGATACATACACACACACACACACACACACACAGAAGTAGTACTTATTGACTAAACGCCCCTTAGGTGTATAATTTTACTCTCTCCCTCTATGTATATTTACTGTAATATATAAAGAGTTTACATTTCATTAATAATCATTATAAAAAAATTCAAGGTTTCTTGTTATTAATTAATTTACGACTCATTCCTCAGCACTTGTTTACATGTGAGATAAATGGGAGGGACCTGAGCAGCACTGATGATTGCATGGCCAAGCTGAAGAATCTGGACAGCCGAGGGAAAGTGTGGGGTCAGGATATGATCCTGCAGGTGCAGAACGGCCACTTACAGCTGTGTGACGTCGAAACAAAGGTCAGGGCTCACCTTATAGCACAAGCTTTATTTCATTTTTTAGGAATGTACAGGAATTTAAGGGTAAGGTACAGTATGTAATGTGCTCTTATTACACTGTTTCTTACAAATATTTCTCTCTTCTATGTCTCTCGTTCTCTCTTCAACCTCTTGAACCTGCTGACTCTGCAGGAGCTCCTGGATTCACTTCCTCTTAGCAACATCACACAGACAAAAGCAGTCCTGGACAGTTGCACTTATGACTCCCTCCTTATTGTCACAGCTCAGGACAACAGCCGGAGGGCTCCAAATGTTTTCTTGTTCCAGTGTGAGGAAACTGGGGTGAGGACTTTAATCTTACTATTGCTTATGCTTGCTGACTGTAGCCCATTAGCCTCACTCTACTCAATGGAAAAGGGCCACCATAGGACCATGGCTATCCGGATATTATTTGTGTAACAGATCCTTCTCAGCAGCAATGCTTCTTACAGCAATGAGAATGGCACAATAGTGATATAGTAGTTGTGTGTCATGCTGGTATGAGTGTATGAAGTGGAGCAGCATTGCTGTGGGTTTTAAACAACTTAATGTCACAGCTGGGTTGAGAAACAGTCAATCCACCAACCAAACAGTGATGCTGTGATCAGAAACTGACAGGGATTACGGGCTTGAGGATAAGCAGGAATCCCATAGAATGAGATTTTGTGGTGAAAGACACTTGGATTTATAGATTAAGATGACAATTAGTAAAGAATAAAACACACCAGGTTTTATCCAGTTTGATTGTTCAGTGACTGAGCACTTGGTTAGACAATATTTGTCTATTGAGAGGTAGTAATTGGAAAGGTATGTCAATGCTACATATTCTCTGGTTTTTAATACACAAAGTTGTGCGTACTGCTGAATTTTACAGGCAGAGGAGATGAAAGCTGATTTAGACAGGGAGATCCAGAACAGGGATGCGCCAGGGATGAGGGAAGGGCCAGGATTTCCGTCAAGTGAACCACCATTTGACATCAGGTAGGCTGCTATCTGACAAGGGCCTCTTGGGAAATTGTGTCTGTATTTAAGAATTGCATTAAACAGTTAAAGTATTACTCCTGCCCCAAGAACAATACACAGAACTGTATGAATAAAAATGCCTTGTAGATGTGTTGCTATATCATTAAAAAAAAATTATATGCAGTGAAACAATGTCTGCAAACAAAGCCTGTAGTGAGATATCATGTCTTCTGCAGGAGTAATCTGGAGAACATAATAAGTCAAGGTTATTCAGTGGGTTTCCGCAGACCTGGCCCTCCTCCAGTGCGCTCCACACCTCCTCCGTCTGAGTATCCACCTTCTCAGTCCAGCACCTTCCAAGACTATGGTAAAAAAAAGACAGAAAGAAGGAAAGTGAAATTGAACAACAAACTTTGAACGAAAGAATTAAAAAAAGACTTAAAAACATTTTTTTTAATGTAGAAGGTTTGACAGTGCATATTCTCCATATGCCTCCTCAAACCATGTTTATTTGAAAATGTTCTTCAAAGGTTTTTGAATAGTTAGTGGTTCTTGGCACCCAAAAGGGGATCTCCTTGTAATTCTCTCTGAAAATAGATCCCTCTATTGTAAGGTTCTACATGGAAATAATATAGGTTCCCTCATGTGCCATATTGAAAATTTAAGCTATAGTATACGCTCTAGAGCAGTGGTCACCAACCCTCTTCCTTGAGATCTTCTTCACTGCAGGTTTCATCTCCAACCAAAATCTAACACAGCTGTTTTAGTTGATCAAAATCTTCTTAAGGCAATGAGTAGATGGTCAGATGGGCATGATTATGTTTGGAGCTGAAGTCTTCTGGAAGGTAGATCTCCAAGAACAGGGTTGGTGAGAACTGCTCTAAAGTGTAGTCATAAATCTTGTTGCAGGTTCACTTTTAAGTGAATGTACAGAACTGTTGTCCATTTCCGAACAGTCATGATGTAAGATTTTGTGGTGAGAGAGGCTGGGGTTTTTATATTCAGCTTACATTTAGTAAGAAATAAAAGATGACATGGTATGCTGCATTATGAAAATAATCAACAATCAATAATCAGCAGTATTGATTATTTTCCAATCACAGCATGTCCCCAAAGCAATTTGTAAAATCTGTTTACAGTTATATTTTATGTCATGGAACATCCCTGTACAAAGTTAGCTCCTGTTATTATTTAACTTATAACAGCTATAAACAGTTGTCCCATCACCATCCTCTTTTTTGCTGTCTTTTGAAGTTAAGACAAAACATGTAGCTTGTCATGTTACTGAATAATCGGAAAATGCAAAGTCCTCTGTCCTGAAGACTTTACCTCAGACGGTTACAAAGGGCTGAGACTGAAGACTCATTCAATTAATGTTATATAAACTGCTTAAAGAAAGCTTCACCATATAAAGGAAATGTGTTGTTTTATATCTGTTCATTTTTAATCTTAGATTGTGTGAAGTTACCATAGAAATGTTTACATATTAGAATGAACACATTAATTTAAGCCTGAGATTCGCCATGCAGCCGGAACTAGCGTTAAAGGAAATGAGAATCTGAATGGAGAATACAACAGCGCTGTAGTACAAAAGATTTTAATAAATTGGTTGAAATCTTTACAAGTCACTGGCTGATATTTGTCAAAGCAGTGGTTCATGTTTTCAATGGCTGAAAAGAGCTTAAGAGCTCTCAATCTAGTTTCAATTTGTAATTTCATTCTTAATTCGGTATTATGTACAAATCTCTATTTCCAGATGATCACCAGCCTCCAATGTTTCCACCCAAAGAGGAGCGCTATTTCAGTCCAGACGTGCATGAACGACAAAACCACACAAATCAGCAGCCTTCTCCCCCCATGTTAGACACTGACAGGAGTGTGGTCAGTTTATCTTCAACTAATTCTGCCTTTTTCTCATCCAAAATCAACTTTCTAAAATGTGTGCATGTTCATCTGATTGTTTGCCTCCTTATACATCTATTAAAATACTGTATCTCTTCCCTCCAGGAAATCTTTAATCATGTAGTGGCTGACATTGAGTTTTTTATGGGAAAAGTTGAGGCAGCTTTAGCACAAGCGGATGGAAAGAAGCAAAAGAAAAAGAAAGGCAAAAGCAGAATAATATATGGTAAGCAACAGCAGTGTGGGCTAAGTGATTTTTCATTTCAGCAAAGTTATAGATAGGAAATTTATTAATTTGTTACTCTTTATTTCCTGTGCAGGTGAAAACTTTCCTGCTATAGATGAATATGTGGCCTGTCTTCAAAAAATTAAATATGGCTTTAATCTTCTTGTAAGTCAACAACTTGACCTTTACAAATCTTTAAACCTTTTTTTGAAGCAAAAAAAAATAATAAATAAATAAAAAAATATATATATATAGTAGTGTGTCATGCTGGTATGAGTGTATGAAGTGGATCGGCATTGCTGAGGGTTTTCAGTATATACATATATATATTTGCGGTTGGAAAACTTTTTAATGGGGTAATTTTTATAAATTCAGCTATTATCTTGTCTTGTGGACTATATGTAAACTTCTGTTATGTGAAATAGCTTATTTTGTTAAAAGTATTAAGATTTTGCAAATTTTGCAAAAGATATGTAAACTTCCGACTGCAACTTTAAATATATATATATATATATATATAAAAGTAACAAGTTCAATTACCACACTGTAAAGTATTAATGCAGCAATACTGCAGCCACTTAAATCTATTATATACTGTATTTCTCTAAACAGTTTTTGGAGTTTTATTAGTATTACAGGAAATAACTAGCAATTTGCTTTGTGTTTAAGATGACAGATTTAAAGATGACAGAAGTTGAAAAATGTAGATCAAGTGTATAAGCAAATAATTTGAATTACTCAGGAAATCAAAATGAATGATAAATGCTTCAATCAGTAGTTCATGAAACAAATAGGCTAAAGTGCTCCAGGACATCATGCCCTGTTTGTGTACTGGGACTAATACTTGCCTTATTTTTCTTGTTTTAGGGGAAACTTAATGGACACTTAAGTAACCCTGATGCTCCTGACCTTATCCACAGTCTTTTCTCCACCCTTGATTTTGTGAGTATCTACCAGTTTAACCTGTTTACTTTGTAAAGGAGCAACAAAAAGCTTTAATTTAGCATTTTCTTTGTTCACTGTTAGTCACAACATGAACAATGTATGGAATAGAAAAAAATTGAAACATTTTCTTTTAATTTCATCTGTTTGTTATGTCATGTGCTGAGATACCTGGTCTTCTAGCCTTATTTCGCCCAGATTTCGAAAGCTTTCTCTGTGTGTCAGTAAATTATACCATGCTTTTTTTTTTTTTGGTCAGACCCAAATGTACCAGGACTCCTTGAATAACTAACCTTTCTCTCCCCTCATGCTTTAGCTGGTGAGGCAGTATCCTTCTGAGGTGGCTCCTTCAGTTGTGAGTCCCCTTCTCACAGAACAAACTCTGCAGCTCCTCAGCCAGGTGGTGACTCCAGAGGAGGGTCGGCTCTGGAACAGTTTACAAGATGCCTGGAATATTCCCAGGTCAGAACACCACATATATTTAATAGGTCAGGCTTTTTAAGAGTATTGATGCATTGAAACCATTTTGAAGATGATCAATGCAATTATTTTGGCTTAGTACAATAAAATATATTTTAAAGGTCCTATTTAAACTGGTAAAAAGTTCCACAATCATTTTTATTATTAATAAGATTAGTAGTAGTCTATTATTTATCTATCTATCTATCTACCTATTTATTTATTTATTTATTTATTGTGTCAACCCCCGAGTTCCAGTAGTGACTCATAGTTCATATTAAGTATAATATGACTAGAACCAGACTATATAGATGTACCATTATTCCCAAATGACTGTTTTCTTGGTCCCCACCAACCCCCCTGCCCCCTGCCACGACACACACACAAACAATTGTTCAAGCGATATACAGACCAAACAAAGAAAATACCAGTGTTCTAGGGTACTGGTCTAGATATTTGCTTTATTGCTTGGTTTGAATCACAACGATGCCACAGCTATTCTCTCTGGCCAAGAGAACATAATTGGCCCAGCTCTAGCTAATCATGGGGTTCTGTTAGGTTGCATGTACAGGGCAAGATGTTGATGTTGCATTAGCAGCAGTTCAAAATGATTCAGTAGCTGGCTCGATGTTGGAGGGAGTGTTTTATCCCGTTCCCTCCCATGTTGGTAACTTCTATCTGGGAAGAAATCTGGGCATTTAAAAAAAAACAAGCAGTGATCAGAAATCAGTAAAGAGCATGGCAAGGATTGTACAGGCAAATAGAGGGCTCACAGCTAAGCAAATCACATCTGAATCCAGCATTAGTCTGGAGCATGACCTCTCAGGTTGCAGCCAATAAGTCCAATAAGTGGTGCATTCACTTATTGAACTTATTGGCTGAAATACTCAAAAATAAAAATAATGTGAGTTGTTGACGTCTTCCTGGTACATTAGGGCCCGTGATACCCATTAAGGGATGTCTAAACAGCACAGTATATATGGTAGCCATCGTGTTATCCCAAAGTTTATCCCTTCATGGCCACAGTTTATCCACACTCAGCTAGAAACACCCAGTATGATAATGTGCTGTGTGACAAGGCACATACCATTGCCTTGGTTCTAGGAATATGAGAGCAAGTTATTTATTGCTCTTGTGAATTGCACACTTCCAGGAATTTATTGAGCATCATAGGAATGAGGTGGAAGGGTCTGTTTTTCTCAAGACTGTCTGTTTAGTGCTCTAAATATCTGTATCTATACTCTGATTTAAACCTGAAATGGGCATGGCCTAAACCATATTTTCTTCAATAACTGAGGTCAAAATTGGTCTCAACGAGAAATGTGCACTATAACTATTGTTTTAATTGTTATTTTCTGTGGGTTACATCCCTAGCAGACACCTATAAAACTGGCAACTCAGTTTGTATGAATATTGCGTGAGGAGCTTCAGTATCAAAGGTCATATTGCTCAAGATACTGTATACTAAACTGGAATCTTATAAACCCGTTTATAAGATTCACTTTCTGCATTCTTAGACCAGGTTGGATGAATGCAGATCAGATACCACCATATGTTCCACAGTTTTACGATGGCTGGCAGCCGCCTGCACCGGCCCCTCCCCAGTCAGGACCCATGAACCATCCTCTGTCACGGAGCAACAGTCAGAGATTTCCAGCCGAGAATGACATACAACAACGACCTGGACAGGTAAAACTCATCAGAACCTCTGACAAGACATGAGGTCTCACTAGCACCTGAGTGTAGATTTACTGTATTTCAATAAAAAAAAAAACACACCTTAAACATATAGTATATACACTGTAGCTTTCTGTTTTGTGAAATCTACATACAGTGAGGTATTTTTTTTAATACGAAAAAGAAATTAAATTCTAGATACAATTGCTGCAAAAAAAAAATATGCTCTGGCAAATTGCATCAGGTAATTATAAAAGACATCGCCACTGTTTGGAAGACTTCACAAAACAAGTAGCAATCATGGTGAGGGTGAGGAGTACTCCGAGACATTATTAAACAGCCCTCTAATGAAAAAAAGCAAAATAGCCATAGCAAAGACGTTTAAAATCCCTGTCACTATACAGTTGGTTTGATAATATGTAGGTGGAAAGTTCATGGAATCACAACTCACTGTCAACTGACAGTTGCACTACGCAAGATTTCACAACATGCTCTCAGACTAAAGGTAAAGAAGCTAAGAGAGAAGACATTAGTCACTGAAAAAGAGTTGCAGGATGACTTGAAGGCAGCAGGAACAACAGTTACACGGAGAGCAATAAGCAATGAACTGCGCCAGAATCATATCTGTTTATACACCCCACACAAAACTCCTCTGCTAAAAAAGAAGCACAGACAAATCAGACAAATCAGAACTCTTTGGAACAAAATATTAAGCAAAAAAAAGAGCAGTTTGGAAATATTACTTAAGCTTATCATGTTTGGAGAATGAAGAGTTACACATAAGATCTCAAGAACAGAGTGTAATGATATGGGGCTGCTTCTCTGCAAACAGTCTTGAGGCATTGCACGTCATCGAAGGAAACATGAATGGAGCAATGTACTGGGACACATTAAAGAAGTTTCAACCAGGAAACTGAATCTGAGGAGAAGATAGACAACATCCCCAAATACAGCTAAGACTGGTTTCTAAAACATTTGTGAAGGTGCTTGCATGGCCTAGACAATCCCCTGACTATTAATTCACCCATCCATCCATCTTCTATACCGCTTTATCCTTTTCAGGGTCACGGGGAAACCTGGAGCCTATCCCAAGAAGCATCGGGCACAAGGCGGGGTTCACCCTGGACAGGGTGCCACCCTGACTATTAATTGAGGGTTTTTAAATGGCAAGTCCATCAGAGGGACTCTTGTATCCTTGGGAATTGAAGAAGAATGGGCCAAAATTGAACCACAATGCTGCAAAAACCTAATTACTTCTTACCATAGACATCTCAAAGTAACAACTTTGCAACAAAGTAGTAATTTGTGTCTGAATACTTTTTGCCCCCCCATCAGTTTCATTTTTTAAACATTTTTTTTTACACTTATTAATACATACTTTTATGTTCATATTTATAAGTATAAAGTCAAAAGACATAATGTGTGTAAATTTGAAGTGAGATATATTAAATAACAAAAACAAAAGTGTCCAAATACGTATTTCCCATCACTCTATGTAATGTGCATTAGATGGTTGTAGTTTAATAATGACATTGTTGACACAAGCTGTTTACTTTCCCTTCCAGGATAACAGGCCTTTTGGTGCTCCGCCTGAACGGTAAATAACAGTCTGTGATAATACTGCTGTGACAGCTGATCATTATGAGTAAAGTGGACAGTATTGAAATCTAAATCATAATACCTTAATCACTTAAAATACGTCAAACTCCAATCACGTTTTTTTAGAGCTCAAATTTTCAGAACAAGATGATTTCACTTTGACTGTCTTTCATCTTGATACAACAATATGCCCAAACGGAAAATCCTTTCAACACACTTTGTAATATTTGCCCTTACACTAGAAAGTTAGTATGACTGTCATGGCTTACTCATTAGGAATCTAAATCTACATCCAAATTACTATAAAGGTTAGGCGATAGTGTCTACTGGTAAACGCGCTATACAAATAAACCGAATAATGCATACATTTAGGAGCTTTAGGGGCAGTGTTAATGTCATTCCTGTGAAATTATGCATCTACAAAGCAATTATTTGTGCTTTTTTGTCCTGTAGCTCAGGAGAACCTCTACTCTACATGCGCGTGATCTACGATTTCACAGCCAGAAACCGTCAGGAGCTGAGTGTGATGAAAGGTGATGTGGTGCAGGTAAGATCTACTGCTGTAAAGTCATACATACTTGATTTAGTCACTCCTTTTCACTTTTACTTAACATTCTGTATATTTCCGTTTGTTTGTTTTTTGTTTTCTTTTTGTTTTTTTTAAACCCTAGTCACTGTATAACATAAATATAAAAATTCCATTACTTGGTGTCACCCAGAAGAGAATGGGTCTTTAGAGTCTGGTTCCTCTGAAGGTCTCTTCCTTACATAGATTTTTAGTCTTATATAGTCTTTTGCTCATTAGGACTCTATATAAGAAAAAATCTGCTAAAAGCTTTATACAAATAAGATCAAATAAATTAAAATGTGTCTGATTGACTGGCCAGACTGCAATTACTAGTCTTTTTCTTTAAAAAAAAAAAAAAAAAAAAAAAAGTGCATACCTTCTTTCCCACAAAAGCAATGTTTTGTTAGCACTGTTTGTGCAGCTTAAATGTAAGAAACACCACCCTGTATGTGAGAAGTTGTTTGTGAACATGTTCCCACAGGTGGTACACAAGTCCAGGCAATGGTGGGTAGTGCGAAACAATCGTGACGAGGAGGGCCATGTGCCTCCAAATGTTCTAGAGCCCATGAATAGAGAAGAGCCAGCTGTAAGTTCCAACAGTTTTCCATTATTTTAAAGCATCGTTCATCATTTACTGTACTTTCTGATTTGAATGTCAAGAAAGTCACGAGACACACAAGAGGTGTTTAACTTTGTCTTCTGTCGTACCATGTTGTCAGAGAGTGAATCGACCTCCAAATCTCGATATGAAATCCAGCCCAGAGGAAGTGAGGACCTGGTTACAGTACAAGGGCTTTTCCAGCTCGTAAGGAACCATTTCGAATTGTGTATTAACTGTTCAAAACTGCATTTTACAAAGCTGCACTATAAGCCTGAATGCTGTTCCGTTCATAAAATATTAGTCAGGTCATGACACGGTATGTTTCATCAGATGCATACAGTAGATTTACTGACTGAAATTCATACATCCTTGAAGAGAGGCTTGCTATATATATATTGTTTCTATAGTGTGACAGAAAGCTTGAAATAGGGTGTGGAGAAATGTCATGTTCCTCTATGACTAAGCAGCAACAACAACCTATGGACTTCCTTGGTGCCAGTTTACATTTATATTTGTAATAGGCTACTGGAGATCTTAGCATAACTCATTATGTTTTGGGAATGTTCCCCTCTTATCACTGATAAATGAAGAGATACTGCAGCTGTCATGTCTGATAAACTATTTGTTTAGCTCTGCCCACCCTCTTTATCGTCAGTACCTGATAGCCTGCCATATATTTAACATTTTCATTCCAAGCATTTTATAGCATAACTGTTATATTTAGACTTTAGTTAACTTAGGGTTTCAGCTTATCTTGTTCTGTGCACAATTTTCATGCTGTTAAATTTATTAATGAATTAAAAAAAAGGCAGGTACAGATTCATTAGGTGTAGTATGTACTGTATATACAGTATCTCACAAAAGTGAGTACACCCCTCACATTTTTGTAAATATTTGATTATATCTTTTCATGTGA
>JANDJT010000190.1:20537459-20558755 GCA_024331685.1 Stegophilus panzeri | reverse complement strand
CAAGAATGTAGGAACTGGTAGAGGCTGGACCATTCACTCAAATGTTTGAATGGACTATGTGTGCCCCACCTCAATAAGTCGACCTTTTTGTTTTTCATAAGCAACCACAAAAAATTCCAACATCAATTCTCACTCACTTTGCACCTGTTCCATCACCAGGAAGTGGTACCCATCAGTTCTCTTATTCTTACAGCCAATAACGGAACCAGTACTGTTTTGAACGTTCCTACTGTAACACGGAATATTGATTTAGGTATAAAACACCACCGAACATATGTAATTCAGATGTAAGGACCCATTATGTGCCAACTGAGGCAACAGTACAGCTTAGTGGAAGGGTCAGCCAGTTACATTCTATATTTTTCCAGCATTAAAGTGCACCTCTTATGGTTTTTCAGATATTACCTTTCATGTAATGTGTTATAGAGCTGTTTGTGAATGTAAAAACTTCTGCAAAGTTCCAAAAATCAAAGTGCACGACAAAAGGAGTTATTGCCTCTCAAAAGAAGGAACTGATTCTGAACAGCTGAAATAAGTGGTTAGTAATTCCAGACAAAAACAGAGTTTAAATCAATAAAAATCAGCAGCCTTAGGTTGTTAACAACAGGTTGTTAAGCCTGTTAACTGTTTAAGTTCAGAATGTGTGCAACAATGTGTTAGGTCTGGTCAAACAGTCACATGACCGGGTTCTGCCTCTTAAAAGCTCCAATAGCCGTGTTACTAAAATAAAAATGATTCATGAGTCTTCCCTTTGTGCCTACTGTGCCGAATACTAAAACGATTTTTAGGACTGATTTGTTTATGAGGTGCTGTTAGCTTGGTTTCCAGCAGTTTGTTTATATTTATGACCAACAGATAAATACACGCTGCTGTCAAAACTCAATAGCATTTCAGAGTTGTTTTTGCCAGAATTTTCCACTTGCAGTAATGTGTCTCACCGCAGCCCCAACCCCGGGGAGAAAATCACACGTTTGCAAAAAATACAAAACAAAACATGGATCATTACATTACGAAAAGCATCTGATATTAAGTGTTTCATAAATGATTCAGTCCCGACTATGCCAAACAAGTGAATGTTGTTTGTAGTAATCACCTCAGCAATTTCTTTATATTTGCCATCCATGGAGGTCCGCAGGTCTACAGGTCCGTGCTTGGCCACTGGGATACCAGGCAAGGAATACTGGAACGTTAAGAGATGACGTCCACCACGCAGATCTACGAGAAAGGGTTGGGGTGGGGGAATAGAAGGGAGGGTGAAATAGGGGTAATTATGAAAACTTAAAGTTTTATTCATTGGCAGCATCTACATACATGTTTCCCTGTTTTTATGACTGTCCCTGTTTTTCCACAGCAGGACGGAGAAAAGTGGAATGTGTTAAACACTGCAGGCTAGAGATCAACAGATGGTTGTGTCTGCAACATAATGGAGCTTTTCTGGGGAAGAACATAACTGTGTGTGTGTGTGTGTGTGTGTGTGTGTGTCCAGGTTTGGTAAGTATTATGTTAACTGATTGAATTGCATTCCTGCCTGATTTCATTCTTCAAATCAACGCTAAGAATGTACCAAATATCTGTATATTTTCCCAGTCTTGCTTGGACTATGTTTAAAACAACTGTAGGACACAGAGCTCATTTGAGATCTGGCTCTTCAGTGTGCGGTGATCTTACTCACTATGGATTTTTCCATAGACCAAAAAATATTTTCATCAGGAAAATGTCAGGAAAAACAAACAGAATTTTCATCAGAATTCTTTCACTAAATTGGGTTTGAACTTACCACCTCTTCTGCCAAGTGTTCAGTGTGTGATGTAACCAATTATCAAACATTCATAAAGCTCATGCATATTTAAAGAGTGTAAGCTTGCCCCTGTTCTGAAGAGACACTGGAGCTCCTGGCCACACACACACACACACACACACACAGAGTTCTTTTACTATACTTGTGGCATAATTCCATTGCTAATTCATGTTATGCGACACCTAAGTTTAACCCCAACCTTAACCTCGGTAACTAAAATGAAGCCTCTTGTGAAAAGCTGCAGCCTCTTGTGGGGACATTTCTCTGGTTCCCACAAGGCATGCTGCTTTTGGTTCCCACCATAATATAAAAACATGACACCTAGAGTGCTAACGTACTGAATATTTTAACTTAGTAATTTCAGTCATTTCACATGCACTCGTATTTGATACTAAGCATCATTATGCATTACTACCAGTTTAAACACCGGAAAAATATAAGGCACCTTTTAATCTTAACTAGATTTTAGGAAGGTTTGTTTCCTCATTTAATGATACCTTTGCACTAAATTCACTATATATTCACAAAATCATTTGTAATAAGAAAGCAGTTGTGCAAACAATATGTAAATAACCAAAATTACACAAACTGAGCCAGCATGTGGTTAAGACAGTATTCGGAATGACTCATCCTCTCAATGTTTTCAATGCTAATGCTACATTTTGTTTCAGTAATTGAATTGAATGACTAATAACAGGCTTGCACAGAGATCAGTTTACATTTTGTACATCTGGGTTGATGTTACAGGGCAGATGAAGAGGATAATTACGACAGTCGCTGCTCATTACAAAAGAACATTATCAAAGAGATAGGGACAGCAAGTAAACACAAAGATTAGTTCTCTTACTCTCTGTAGCTCTCCTCTTTCTCTCATCTTGCTTTTTCAGTCACTTCCCTACTCCTTTCCACAGGCGAACCATGTAATTATAACAAAAGCCTATTATTATATCCCAAGCGTACTTTCGTATATGGTTATGAAACACTCATTACATTCACAATGGGACACGGTGCGGTGGGAGAATAACGTATGTGTGTTAGTATGGCTGTAACCCAGTGGAAGTCCAGCTCTACAGACACACAGGCAAACATGTTAGCTACTAATCTCTTAATAAAGGTTATATTTGGAGCTGCAGTCTCCACGGTTATGTAACACCCATTCTCTTGACTCCACAAAACCCATTTCACTCATTTCATTTCCACAAGCTGTAGATGACAAGAAATGGATTTCTACTTTAGCACCGGAGCACAAGCCCCTGTAGTGTTTGGGGATTTATACCCATATATGTTTTAAATTACATATACCATTTAACCAGCATATAAATAAACAAGCAGTGCACGTTTTAATATGGCATAATTTCAATGTTACAGGGCTAAACACAAAGAACTTTTAGCAACAATACAATTACCCACTGATCTCAACTAAATCTTAAAAGCTCCTGACCTTATTGTTCAATGAATGAGCTTCAACTAACATGCCCTTTGGTCTGATTTGCAAGTAATCATGAAAAGCCTCTTGGATCGGTATATAGTTCCGAAATAACTCCCTGCTTCCAGCCTCAGGTTGCTAAACAATGTTGCTAGTGTTGGAACAGTTCACACTCACTCACTCACTTACTCACTCACATTCAATAAATGCTTTATCCTGGTCAGGGTCGTGGTAGTTCTAGAGCCTACTGCAAGAACACTGGGCATGGAACGAGGACATATCCTGAATGGGAAGCCAGTGCATCGAAGGCATCATGCATACACACATTCATACACAATTTATCATAGCCAAGCTACTTCCCAGCATGTTTTGGGAGGTGGGAGGAAACCTGAGATCCCAGAGGAAACCCACACCGGCATGGGGGAGAACATGCACAGACAGGAACCCAAGCTCAGGATCAGACGAGGGATTCCGGAGCCGTCAGGCAGCAACACTACCCACTGAGACATTGTGCCGCCCACAGTTCAAACTGTGGCAGGGATGACACAACTGTGTGGGCACAAATGTTTGTTTACAAATGTGCAAGCAATCCAACTGTTAAGACAGAGCAAGGTCAAATGTCAGACTCATTACATCTTAAGAATTTTTTTTTTTTTTTTTTTTTTTCCCCCCCAACAGGACAGTAAAGGGAGGTCTACCCCAAACTCTTCGTTTGTCAATCAAAATAATACTGCAGCGCAATAAGGAACTGTTCCACTGAGGTTCTGGAACCTTTTCAGAAACTAAAGGGTTTGTGAAACAGTCTGAATGAGAACTACACAGTTCCTGTACAAGGAATGTCAACCCCAGGCAACATTTTATGTAATAATACAATGAACATGGAGAAGGTTGAGCCTGAAATTGTGTGGTGATTTATTGCATTTGCTTTGCTACACTAGAGGCAAGCACAAAATAGCCTACACACACATTATCATTTTTGGCATCATTGCTTGTTAGCCAAAGACTTTTATGTATTTTTTTTTTTATTATTGCAGATGACAGTCGGTCATTCTATGATGCTTGCATAAGCAATCTTTAGTAAAGAAATTTCTGCCTTAAGAGTTTCTGGCTCAATTCTGTACCTCTGGAGCAGGACGTCAAAAATTTCTGCCCAGGAACTAAAATCAGCTCTGATCCCTCCAGGATTGTAAGTTCCTGAATTACTGAGAAGGTTCCTGCAGTGGCAATGCACCTAAATTTCCTTAAAAGACTCTCTGAAAGGGTTCCAGTGTTGGAAAAATGGCTTAAGTTCCTGAAAATAGATTCTGGGTTACTGAAAAGGTTCCTGTAGTGAAACACACCCAAAGTTTTCTGAGTTCCTGAAAAAGTTTTAGTTGTGAAAACATGGCAAATTACTGACAGATGTTCCTGCAGTGCACCTAAATTTAAGTTCCTTAAAAGAATTCCCACTATATTTTAGCCTATATTTCCTACTTCCAACAATAACTCACACTCAGGAGACTCCCTAAATAGCACCCTGTTTTTGGGTCTTTCATTTAGAATGGGATATCTCAGACAAGGCTAGCCACAAAAACCTACGCTGGGTTAGTAAACACACTATAAAGTCCATTATGCAAAAAAATAAAAAAATAAAAAAAACAAAACAAAAAAAAACCATAGTAACTTCACCATCCATAACGTAAGATATACGTGTAGATTATTATCACTTTGAATAAATTTAATCACTTTGAATATGTATGGTTGGCACATGTCACAATACTGGCCCTTGATCTTATTTATGCATGGATGGAGAAAGCACTAAGATATTATGTCTGTAATTACCCAAAAGAAAGAACAGTCTAAACTATTTTAAAATGTGCCAGTATTTACTTTCAGTCTTAATTGAACTTGCCATTAAATTTTGGTATGTTTACCAAAAAAAACAAAAACCCCACAGATTGTCTGACCTCAGGATTGCAGTTGACATTGGCTACTAAAAGTGGTGTATTGATTAACTGCATATCAGTTCATCATCAGCAAGGATGAATAGATGACATTTGGCTCTTGTGTCTGTCCATGAAGTGCAAATCTCTCAAACGAGACAGCAGAGAAATCTGAGACAAATATGACAAGGTTTAGACACGTAAGGACCAGTTATGGCAAGTGTATTGCAGGCTAAAATTGGCCCGATGGTAAGAAACTGGTCTAATGGACAGCTTGAAATGCAACAAATACTTTTCTATTATGAGCTGAAAGTGGCTCAGCTGCAAGCATGCAATCTCTTCAAGGCTGTAAGTTATGGCTGTATTTTGTCAGCCAGATTCAGCTTTATCACAACAGTATGTGGGCTAGATGAAGTGGTGAGTGTGGGCCATCATTTGGCGATCACTCAAGGTGTTACTGTGGAAAAAAAAGTGTCCATTGCTGCCTTGGCAATCTTCACCTGCTACCTATGTTAGCTTTGCCACCAATGCAGGCAGCATGAAATGAATGTGCAGACTGGTCTGCATATAAAGGGACTAAAACAAAGCATTTATTCCTAAGAGTAATAAATAGGAATAATTTGTATTAATATATGTATTAACATCATACCATGAAAACTGTTTCAAATCAGTCAAATCTACAACACAGGCTATGCTTATATGTGATGGGTTTTTTTTTGTTTTTTTACCAATCTGAATGTGTTAGACTTCAGTTTCTAAATGAACTGTCTGTCAGTAGACAATCTACGTTTATATACACATTGTTCGTAAGTGATGCACATGCAAGGAGTGGGATTTAGTGTCAACATTACCATAACAATGAGGAGTGTGTGAGTCAAGTCAGTGCATTCAGCTGCTTGTATTTAAGAAGCATTTTAAATGATTTCTGTCTCAGTAAAACATAATCCGAATGTTATTACTAAAGGGAAAGCAAGAAGAAGACTTTGTGATGGCAGGAAAATAGCTCAGCCTTTCGCATTTTACCTGACTTATCTTGCAGTGTTACCAACATTAAAAGCCACTGTCTGGGAGCTGCACAAGAAATATCCCTGTTCATGTAGCCGCCTGTCAAACCTTGCAAAAATTTTGAGTAGAATGATGCATTGATGGAGTTTCAGTATGGTGCCTTTATACACCGATCAGTCATAACATTAAAACCAGCTGCCTAATATTGTGTAGGTCCCCCTTGTGCTGCCAAAACAGCTCTGACCCATCGAGGTATGAACTCCACAAGACCTCTGAAGGTCTGCTGTGGAATCTGGCACCAAGATGTTAACAGCAGATCATTTAAGTCCTGTAAGTTGCGAGGTGAGGCCTCCGTGGATCGGACTTGTTTGTCCAGCACATCCCACAGATGCTCAATCGAATTGAGATCTGGGGAATTTGGAAGCCAAATCAACACCTTGAACTCTTGTTGTCATGTTAATCAAACCATTCCTGAACAATTTTTTTGCAGTGTGTCCATTGTAGGCACTTTCAGCGGTGGACATGGGCACTCTGACTCCTCTACAGCTACACAACCCATATACAGCACGCTGCAATACACTCTGTTTTGACACCTTTCGATCATAGCCAGCATTAACTCATTCAGCAATTTGTGCTACGGTAGCTCTTCTGTTGGGTCGGACCAGACGGGCTAGCCTTCGCTCCCGATTTGCATCAGTGAGCCTTGGATGCCCATAACCCTGTCGCTGGTTCACCGGTTGTGCTTCCTTGGATCACTTTTGGTAGGTACTAACCACTGCATACCAGGAACACCTCACAAGACCTGCTGTGTTGGTTAGACGACTGGGTCAGAGCTTCTCCATCACAATTTGACCCTTGTCAAAGTCGCTCAGATCCTTACGCTTGCCCATTTTTCCTGCTTCCAACACATCAACTTTGAGAGCTGACTGTTCACTTTCTGCCTAATATATCCCACCCCTTGACAGCTGTCATTATAACATGATAATCAGTTATTCAAGTCACCTGTTAGTGGTTTTAATGTTATATCTAATCGGTGTATTTGCATAGGCAGAGCTGATGTTGCCTTAGGCTATATGTTAGCCTATTATTTACATCATCTCTTGCTCTGCCTTTTGCACCCGCTGTTTGGAAAGCGCATGAAAAGTGCAAAAAAAAACTATGCACGTGCACACACACAGATGCACACTTTGTCAAAACAAAAACAGCACTCTCTCTGTTGAGGCCCTTTCCTTTTAATGTGGCACTCTACACTGAAGAGCAGAGCTGCAGACACTCAATAAACAGCACTGAAATAGCTTCTTTCTACACACACACACACACACACACACACACACACAGATGTAGTGTTTCCCAGGGGAAAAGCGTGAGCTGACAGCAGAACAGCTGAGGGTTTAAGAATGGAGGGAGAGAGAAGCAGGAGAGAGATAAACACAGGGGTGGAGAGAGGCTATTAGAGAACAGGCGTCTCCTTAAGAGCTAGATGATCCATCTGAGGAGAGATATGGAGATGGACTACCGGTTTAGGGATGACTGTTGTTTCTCTATTACACATACAGGGAGAGAGACAGAAGGAGAGAAAGAGAAAGAGAGAGAGAGAGAGAGAGAGAGGTGGGGGTTGGGGGGGCAGTCAGACCACACAGGCACTCTGCAGCAACACAAATCTACAGCATTAGATCCCATTCACTCACTCATCCGCATGCTTGTTGCTGTTTCTCAACCAACTCAGCCATACATACAGTAAACTCAGCCGATGGGACGATGGATCCACTCCCCCCTCTCTCTCCTCTTCCTGGTTTGTGCCAGCTGTCTGAGGCAGCCTCTGTCATTCCCCTGCTTATTTAAATATCTCTGACACACAGCCGGACTGTACCACCTACGTGCAGGACCGGGGGGGGAGGGTGGGGAGACTCAGAAGCATCCCTGCTGCCGCTGTGGTTAACAGGGCCTCTGCTTCATTCCCCCTTTAGTACACCCCGGTGACGCAGTATGAGGACCGCATTGCATGTAAAGATTCTGCTGGTTGGGTTTTTCACACACACGCAAAAACAGAGGGTGTGTGTGTGTCCTAGTGCCTAGTGCAGAGATGCAGCCATGTTTTATATGGGAGCATATAGTCAATAGAAATAGTAGACTATAGTCTATTATTACTATTAATAGGATGAAACAAATCTCAAATAATGCATTTTAAGATATTAAGCATCTTATCCATTAATAATTAGAATAATAATAATAAATAATTTACACATTTTGCACTCAACTGTGTTGTATAACAAATACAAACCTTGATATACAGTATATTAGGCTTAGTTTGAATAAATTCCACACTAGTCATATATACACTCATCATCTACTTTATTAGGAACACCGGTACACCTGCACATTCATGCAGTTATCTAATCAGCCAATCATGTGGCAGTAGCTCAATGCAAAAACTCAGATACAGGTTAAGAGCTTCAGTTAATGTTCACATCAAACATCAGAATGAAGACTTAAATCGTGACATGTTTGTTGGTGCCAGATGGGCTGGTTTGATAAAATGCTGATCTCATGGGATTTTCACACTCAGCAGTCTAATAGGCTATCATGGGCACAGACTCACTGAAACTGGACAGTTGAAGATTAGAAAAAAATATGACCTGGTCTTCTTCCAGTCTTCATGTGTCCAGTGTCGGTGAGTCTGTGCCCATGATAGCCTCAGATTCTTGTTCTTGGCTGACAGGAGTGGAAGCTGATGTGGTCGTCTGCTGATGTAGCCCTTCCAGCTCAAGGTTTGGTGTTTTGTGTGTTCTGAGTGTGTATTTTGTTTTAGTAGTTATTGTTTTGTCTTGTGATGTTTGCTCACACGTTTGCTTGAGCACTTTATGTAGAAATGTGTAGGTCCTATTTAGCTCTGTGTAGTTTTTCTGTGTTGGTTTATGTAGGAATGTTGTTGGTCCTGGAGGAATGTTGTTTTACTTCACTTTGTAATGTACTAGCTGTATATGGTTGAAATGTGACATGGAAACCTGCTATGGTTCAGTTCTCCTCTAGTGATACTACCATCACTGGAAATATATAATACAAGGCATGTAGCAGATAACAGAAACCTCAGAAAAGTGTCTCATTGTAACTGTTGGAGAACTTTATAGATTTGTGTGTATATCTCATTATAACTGCTGTTCCATAACTGATTCATTCATTCACTAGGTATGTTTACATGCAACCAAATAATCCGTTAGTAATCGGATTGATAGATCGGAGAGAAAAACCTTCATGTAAACACCTCAATTGATGCAATTGAGCTTGATCCAAATGAAATTTTGATCGGATTGAAAGGGGTGGTGTAGATCTTAAATATTCCAGTAAATAGGGAAAAAATAGCCATGTAAACGCTTGAATCCAACTATTTTCTCAATCGGATTAAAAAATACCTTGCGCACATGCGCAGTGCATTGGAACGCAAGGACAGACGCTCTGCACTTGCACAGAGGTTTTGTTTGGAATATATATAATGCACATGTAAACGAATAGTTGAATCAGATTGCAATGATTGGGGTACATATAAACAGTACTTTCGGAGTCTGCAATTGGATTGAATTCATTTGGATTGAAGAAAATGGGTGCATGTAAACACTACCTTTTCTACACTACCTACTGGGAATGTTTTCAAGAAAGACATCTTTGTCTTCAAAAAGAGCATGAATGAATGAACGATGCATTTTTGCAGACAGAGATTAAGGTCATTGGATGTCAGAAATTGGTTCAAGTCATGTGTTTGTACTGTCATCTCCTTTTATAGATTAGCTGGTATGAACACATTCAATATTATGGAGTTTGTAAAAAATGTATTCTTTTGATGGAAAATCATCCTGTTTAGAATCTAATCAGAGGGAATAATAGGCACCGTAGCATGTATATATTAAAAGAAAAAAGGCAGAGATACAGACAGACTGTGAAATCCTTCTGATGAGGTTGCCAGTGTGTCCTTAAAAAGCTGTAACTCATAGCTGGAACCTACAGAATGTTGCAGATAGAACAGAGATATCAACCGGAGTACTAATATGACTACTATGTTGAGGGAAACAGCTACCTTGATATTCATAAATAAGCAAACCAAACCAACCACACTAAAGCATGTTTTTTTGTACATACAGACTTTATCCTGTCTATCAATTGAAACAGGTCACCATAGGGCCACCTCTTATCAGATTTAGAGACTGGTGGGGTTTTTAAGCACTGCATATTCTTTCTGGTCACTGTAATACAACCTCCTGCAGTGTTGGTGTACCTTCTGGTTAGAGACTATGGGTCATCTTTTTCCATGCACCATGTGTGTTAATTGTTTTCTAGCCCTTCATCAGTGTCAGTTTCTGACCATAGGGCTGCTGTTGGCTTGATTTTATTTTTTGGTCATGTCTGCTGTGCTAAGAGTGTCCCCCACCCAAATAATGTCTGGTCAACATTCAGTCTGTGGTGGTCCATCTACCCACTGAAGGATGGAGTAGAGGGAGGCTGAGAAATTGGCCTGTTTTACAGGCATCCCTATTAAAATGGCTGTGCTTTCAGCTCCACCTTGTGGATATCACTAAGTAGGTTTACACAACCACTATGACCAATTTATTCACACATATTTCATAATAGGTTCAATCATAATAAATGCACCTGAGCTAAGCCTTGAAGATGTATGAAAAAATTCTACACGCAAATAATTAACGTTCATTTTTCCCTTCCTAGCTTGTATTGACAGTCCAGATGTTTCTTTAGAACTGATAGGCATGGAGTATGTAGATTAGATGAGAGAATTTAATGCAGAAGTGGTTTGAAAGCTGGTGGTAGTTTGTGAAGAGCATACAGTTATTGCTGCTCTACAGTAGCACAGTGGAGCCAATAGTGATAGCACCTACCCAGTCACTCCCTTAGGGGTCCAAAAAACATCCAAATTTCATCAAGGAAGATATAGATTGGTGGATAGATTTCCCCTCATTGGTAATGTTCTGATTAGCTGAGGAACGTGGATTAGCAAATGGATGGCTATCTTTGACAACTGACCTATCTATAGATAATGACTGGAAATAGTTATGGAACCATCACAGAAAATCAAGTTAGGAACTGTATGTTTTGGATTCAGCAAAGCCTTAATCATTCACCATAAACATTTTTATTCATTATATTCACTGCCTCTAATACAGTACTATATATGAGAATATCTTTCTGATTTGACTAAAATGACATTAACATTGTTAACCAAGTTGCTTTACTGTTGCGCACTTAGAGAGCAATCTGAAAGCTCCATTGATGCAGCCAGTCAGTGTCTAATTAAAAGCCTCCATTTTATGCAATTTCTTCCTCATGGTGGTGTGTTCCACTTTGTGGGTTTTTTTATTTTTTGTATTTAGACTGTCAGGCTCGCCATTCTGTGATCAGACACTGGTGAGGAGCCACCCACACACTAATCACTGCCTCGTTTGTTATTGTGGAGTGGGTGCTGTGGGCCTGAGTGCTTCTCAAAACAATTTCTAGTGATGTTTACGCTTAAGTACATTTGTCATTTCGGGTGAAACTATTATGAAAGCTTTTTAGCTTGTTTCAATAGTTCTCTGTAAGAATCACACTGACACGAGCAACAACTGTATCGTAAGATTTAACGTCATATTTACTCTGTATTTTCATTCTCAGTAAAGCAGAATAAGTCATATGCAAGTGTCATCCCTCATTATTAATTATGATGTTTATGTTCTCCGATCAGCAGGTGTAATCTCCTGGGGAGTGCAAAAACAAGACATCTGCTCTGTTTTATTGCTTAGATAATTATTCTACCTCTTTAGCAGCTCTGTAACATGGCCACAAAATTCACACCTGGAGCTGAAAACATTTCAGTCATGTACATGAACACGTTAGAGAAATATATGATGCAGAGCTTTATGGCTATTTAATGCTCTTTTCTGACTTAACCTGTGGATAGAACCACATGTTATTTATTTATTTATTTATTTATTTATTTATTTAAAAGAAGAGCGTCGTCAATAATTAAAAGAGTTGGTTGCTCAGAAACCAGTCAGAAGTCTTGTGTAAACCTTATGTAATGTTTATTGGCTATGGTGGAAATATCTCTTATAAATGTGTTAGGTAAAATCATAGCCCCCTGCTGTGGCAGCTCACACATGGCAGACTTTAATTTTGGCAGTCATATAAAGCACGTCAGTGCAGTAAGTTTAGCACAAGTACTTGTTTTGTGAACAGAACCATGTCTTTTCACCACCTGACAGTGTCTGGATAAAAAAAACAGGAACTACTGAATTATATTATTACACGTCTACCTCCCTGATGCCCTTTGTATGCTCTCTTAGATCATTTATGGCACACTATATGAGCTACTGCTTTCGAGGGATTGTTTATTCATGGTGTGATTTTTCTCAGCAGGTTTAGTTGTAAGATGCATGCATAATCAGTCAGATCACTTTCATTCTCATCTTTCACTCTATTCAAGAGGTCTTGATAACCTACAGAGGGTCTGGTGCATTTCTAAAGCAGCACACGGTGCGTTTGTAATTGTCCAAAAAGCAAAAAACAAAAACAACAAACAAAAATAGATAAGATGACACTGCAATAATTATCTGTATATGTATATAAAGTGCATTCATGTATATCTTGTGAACTATTATAAAACATGACATGTTGTAGTTGGATCATAAACAGCGGCTCTTACCTGTGCTGGCAGCGTACTGCAGGCTTCCTCTCTTTCTAAAAGGGGATGTGGGTTTCTGTTTACCTGCTGGCAGCTTGGAAGACATTTTGCCCTGTGCTGGTATGAAGAAAGAGGAAGAGTTGGCCAATAGGCACAGCAGAATCCTTGGTGTGAGAGGGATGGATGCAGAGAGAAACAGAGAAAGAGACAAGAGTCTGCAGGGGATGTCAGTGCAACAAAGGGGGCTGTGATGATTGTGGGGGCATTTAGGAGTGAGAATTCCCCTATTCCAGTATTGCGGAGAAGGCACAGGCTCCACCTCTGCCTACCCTCAGCCAATCAGATGCTAGTATATGCTGTCACTCCTCTGTTTCCCAGGCAACCACTGAACCGGTTGTACTAATGGCCCTGAATTGGTTTGCTATTGATGGTAATGATGGGACTGCTGGCTTTTGAGGAATAAGAGTGTCATATGAAGGTAGTATTCTCACTAATGGTGCAAAGAGGGTACCAGGGCAACAAAAAGACACAACAGTCACGCAAGAAGACATGACGGTGAACATTGCCCACACTGCAGGCACAAGAGCGGAGCCTGGCGTGAAGCTGAATACAGAAATTAGTCATCGAGCACACACAGTCTGACTCATTGGGTCTGTGCTGTAACTGGCATAGGTGTTCTTGATTAAATCTTCAAGCTGACAAAAACAGATGCCAAACTAGATCTGGTTTCATGTGTAGACCTCTTGAGTGTCTAATACAAAATTTCTAGCCTATGCACAAAAAAACAGAAATGACTAAGACAAATAATAATACTGTTCATGTTTTTGTGCTGTGGCTTAGAAGGGAAATGATCAAACATATACAGGCACCAGGACATGTGGACATAAAGGGAACCAGGAATCAGTGTGATAGTCTAGCAATGCATGTGATGCATTTGTCTACTTACTGTACGATAAGATAATTACAAAAAATAGTTTTACAACAATTCTGCAAATGTTAAGAATTCTAACCATGGATCAGTGATCAACACTAAATTCTGCAAGCCAAAATCCTGGAAAAATTAAGGATATAAGAATATGCAAATAAATGCATGAACACTTTGTGTAGGTCTGGACAACCAGCTATTATTCTACACTCCTATTGCTTCCTTGAACCATTCATGCAGGTTTCTCCATCTTGACATGAAGAATAGTAATGATTTTTCCTTATAGCTTTATGGAGCATGTTAAACATTTCTCAAAACTCATGTGTTAATCCAAACCTCTTCGCTAGGCATATATTGTGCACAGGAATGAGTTTGCCAGGGCCTAGGAGACAGTGTTTTGGGAAAGGGTTTTTGATATGTAGGCAGTTAAGGGCTGAACCTTGAAGCTTCTGCTCTACTAACTCTCACATTAACTCCTATAAAGCAGGGTTTAATCTTATGGTTTAGCCTGTTCATACCACCAAATGCTTTTCAAGAGAATTCAATGCACTTCTGTAAGTCACTATGGATAAATGCACCACCCAAATGTTGTAAATGTAAATGTCAATTGAGGGAAAGCCACTACCTTACATATGACAGGGACATACACACACCAGACACTTGAACAGGAACATGTGTACACCTGCACATTCCTGCAATTATCCAATCAGCCAATCTTATTTCAGCAGCACAGTGCATAAAATCATGCTGATACAGGTAAAGAGTATGGTTATTAAAGCCAGATGATCTGGTTTGAATATTTCAGAACCTGGTGATCTCCTTGGAACACACAACACATCAAACCATGAGGTGAATGGGCAGCAACAGTAGAAGATTACATCGGCCCCACCGAAACTGGACAGTTGAAGGTTGGAAAAAGACCACGTGATGTTTGATTGGGTAACTGCACAAACGAACAGCTGTTCCTATTAAAGTGGCCAGCGTGTGTATTGCAAGAGAATTCACCTCCAGAGACATCTCTTTATGCTGAAGTAAATAAATTAAAAAAAAAAAAAAGCTTAGTGATATGCAAGCTGTACTGGACAAACTACAGTCATAGAAAATTAAACTGTGGGCTGTTCTAAAATAGACAGCCCTAATCTTACTAATAAGCAGGTATAGCGATCCCAGGCCTCTGTGTGACGTACAGTATAGCACCTCAGCTGCAAGACAGCTATAATCTTATAAACATTATAATTTTTATAAACAAAAACATCTCAAATCAAATATATTTGTACTCTTAGGGAGAAGGCTTCCTTACGGGTTCTGTAGAAGGGTCCTACACAGAACGGGAAAAGGTTCCTGCAAAGAGGCAAAGTGAAGAACTAGTAAGGTGCTAAAGTAAATAAGTTTGTCCTGTGGCCTTCTGAGACACTTTACATCCAAGGTCTTTTTCACTGAGAATAACAATGTGTTTGCATTATAAACAGCTAATGATTTTGAAGATGTGGCTCCCTCTTGTGGGTGGTATTATGAAAAGAAATGAAAAAGAGACATGAAAGGATCATTTCTTCTGCTCTCTCATTTTCACCATAGACTACACATTTAGAAAAAAAAAAAAGGATATAAATTATTAGTCTAAAGCACTTGAGGGTTCTTCAGTTGACTTTCTGAGAGAATCCTTAGACATTCTAAGTAAAACCGTAGAGTGTTTCCCTATAAGGTTTGTCTTGAAGGTTTTGTCAGGTGCTATAACAAAATATTATCAAGGCAAATTATGTCACAGTATGCATTTCTAAAAGTATCTTAGTACTTATAACAATGCCTGATTCACTGTTATTCAGCAGCTGAAGAATCTAAACCAAATAGGCTAGGGGGGTTACAAAACAGATAGCATGTATAGTACAAAAAGAACCATTTATATTGTATCTAATTTTTCTTGACACAAATATCATGAAACATATCTTGTATGATATACTGTATTTCTGATCAGAAGGTGAACAAGGTAGTATATTGAACACACATTATTAACACATTATTTGATGTTTTACTTTGTGAATTGAATTTATTTTTGAAAATATACACTCATTTCAAATCTGATGACTGCAACACACTCCAAAAAGTTGGGACAGTTGACTGTTTACCACTGTGTAACAGCACCTTTTCTTTTAATAACACTTATTAAGCGTTTGGGATCTGAAGACACCAGTTGGTTAAGTTTCGAATTCCGTATATTTCTACTGAAAGACACATCAGAGGTCACTACATTACATTGGGGCAGTGGTGGCTTTGCCAAGCTGCCACTGTTGGGGCCCTTGAAGCAAGGCCCTTAACCCTCTTTGCTCCAGGGGAGCTGAATCATGGCTGACCCTGCGCTCTGACCTCAGCCTCCTAACATGCTGGGGTATGCGAAGAAAAGAATTTCACTGTGCTGTAATGTATATGTAACCAATAAAGACTCATTATCATTATCATTAAAATGTAAAATTCTCAATGGAGGAACTAGTGTTGTGACTTGTAAAGCATTACACAGTTTTTACTCAGCACTACTCTGAATCCTAAGTAGAGGCTTCAGAGAATACTGACTTATGGAACACAACCTTATCACAGCTGGGAGCAGATTGCCTCACAGTACGTTAGTGTCTACATCTATGTTATCTATTGCCCTGCTTTGGCCTCCTACATCTGCAGCGATCACACACTACCAGTCAGTCAAACACTCACTAGGATTGACACAGAAAAAAACAGCTATTTTTGTGGTCGCTGGATATTGCACACTGGATATGTTCTTTAAGGCTTTATGTAGTGGCATTGTAAGAAATAATATCCTGATTTTACATGATTTGATGCAGTCAAAATCTGTTTCCATTACAATTATAATTTGAAACTTAGTTTTGTCTGTCACTATAGCAGTGAGTAAGAAACAGCTTTGTCTGTCACTATAGCAGTGAGTAAAAAACAAACAAAAGACTTTAGAAAGTCTTGAATCTTGGTTAACCAACAATGGGACATGCTGTGAATAAACACATGTAATCTTTCTCAATATACTGAAACTCCTACATTGAACTCTGCACTAGCAGTTCATTTAATGAACACTGTGATTCTGTGTTCTCCATCTGCACTGCCATTTTCTGTCTTTTTTCTTCTTCTTCTTCTCTGCTTGCACAAGTATGCTGTCTGTGTTTAAACTGGCCAAAGCGCAAATGCTGAATTGACTTAAATGGAAAAAAGTAGAGTTGCATATATTTGGTCCATTTACATGTATGTTCGCCAGAAAACAAAAGACCCTCTCTGCTTAATACCATGGAGGTCTGTAGATGAGGAAGGTTTGCAAAGAACCATCTGCCACCATAATTAGCCTCTCTGTCTCTCCCTTCCCTTGTATGGAACCTGGCAGATAATCTTGTCAACAGCTCAGCAGGCATGATGAGGTGCATGAAACAGTGCTGGGACGGACAAACCTTAACAAGATTTGCTGTGAAGAGAGAAGGATACCCTGGTTAGTTTGCTATATTTCTCTGGAAAACATTTAGGGATTTGAGTCCCAAGCAATAAGACTACCTGGTAATAGAAAGTGACGCTGCTTTAAATGACGCTCTCAGAGCAAAATACTTCAAGGTGCTTCTTAGAGGAAGAAGATGGATGACTTCAAGGGGACATCAAGGGAAAAGCTGTACCCAGATTCAATTTGCTCTTTTACTTTTAGAGCTTATGAAATTAAAGCTTCACTATCAGGAGATGGTTTTTTTCTCTCCACCAAATACTCCATAGTGTAAATAAGGACAGTTTCTGATTAACAGACATTTTGGAGGAAATGATTTCCTTAAATGCACCAAATATTGCTGTAGAAATATAATACATATTACACTATTACACAGTATACTATTATATAGGTGGTTTTCTTGCTATGAACCTGTGACTGACTATTATCACTAGACATGTTGTTTTGCAATTTAATCATATTGTATACTTGCATAAGATCAAACCATTTGATCTCAGCACTCATGGGAGATTGCTGGCACAACAATATTGTGCCTTTGTGATGAGCAAAATAGCCAATTTCATTACTTACCTTACTTTAATTACAGACAAAACATGGCCTAAAACTACAAAAAAAATAAGACTGAGAAAAAGACATACTTACATAAAAGTTGTGTGACTTAATAAAATAATACCATAATAATACATAGCTATAGAAAGTTACAGACAGCCTACAGACACCCAACCGAAAAATATTCCTAGCCAAAACTTTCAATTGCTTTTTGAGCCTGGTATCACATGAGTGTCAAAATGAAATATTACTGATCTAGGAAGCCACAGCTAAAAATCAAATGAATGTTTCAAGATGGTAACCAGGCTAGATTTGAGCTATATTAATATTGCACATAAAACTTTCAACTTGACTCAGATTTCTAATTTTGGCAAATTTGAATGAAAACTAGGAAGAGTAAGTATAATGCCTGAAATTTTTGGATTATCCAGGCCAGTCTATGCTCTCCACCACTATCAGACAATAGAAGTCACAGCTCATCATTTGGATGTTGCATGGTTTAGTTCTGGTTTTCAAAGTTTTAGCCGAGTAATTGCAATGCACTGTACTATCACTAATTCAGTACATACTGAAGAAAGATGATCTGTGTGATGTGTTTGTTGCAGTGGGTAGCATTACTGTCTTACAGTTCCAGCGTACCTGGTTCAAACTTGAGATCGGTTACTGTCTGTCCAGAGTTTTACAAGTTCTCCCCATGTCTGCACAGGTTTCCCTACCTCATAAAACATTCTAGTAGATGATTTGAGTACTCTAAATTTCTCATAGGTGTGGATGAGTGTGTGAAGGTGTGAATGCATGGGTAAGATGCCTGCTGCAATACACTGGCATACCATCCAGCGTGCATTCCCTCCTCAAGCCCAGTGTTCCTGAGACAGACTCCAGAGCTACTGCAAACATAAAGTGGTTAATGAAGATGAATGAATAAATTAACTGTGTAGTTTATCTGTTAGTTTACATTAGTCCATATCAAAAAAAGGAAAGAAGCTTCTATTCTTTCTTTTTCTCCAAGAGATATTGCTGCCCTTCAAACAGTCAATATTCATGTAGGTTCTGAAAAGGATTAACTTTCATTGCTGAGAACTGAATTTGGAGGAGCTAGTCTCAGACTTTCATACTCGTTAATAAGTGTGTTTGGACCATCCACTGAAGATGCTACTGTTTTACTCCAGATTTGCTTACTTTCTGTGGTTTGGATTGGTATCTGACCTTGGTGTGCTATAGGTTCACATAATAAATGGTCAGGTCAGGGATAAGAAGTTGGTGGACTTATTTTATTAAATGATGTCAGATCTGATGTCCAACATTGCTTAACCTTGAATTTTGATTAATTGATGCAGCTCATGCACATACATCAGCTACCTCTCATTCCTTCACCTTGACCCATTTAAAAAAAAAATAAAAAAATCAGAGCTAAGGTAAGATGGATTAGGCTTTAATCAGGGCCTAATCAAGTTTTAAGGGCTACAATTGACACAAATTATAGTACTAGAACAAAACTAATGTTGATGAGCTGGTTTGTCTGTCTCTAGGAGGAGAGCATTCCCCTTATTTAACATTGCCTTTCTTATACAACACAAAGTACTTTAAGGTTTAATCTGCTTTAGCTCACACGAGAAGGATGGGGTGAGGATATCCAGGACATGACTTCTTTACCACTGTATTGGTCAATTCAGTTTTTAGGACAATGGCTCCATCTTCTCAATATTATCCATGTAAAAAAACCTACCTTCTCATCCTCAGATGTTTCCCAGGATGTTGTGATACTCTCACACAAACGTCCACACAACCTTAAAATTAAATTTTTCTTCACTGAACTGAAGTATATACTCACAGCCACTTTAATAGGAACACCTGCTAATTCATGCAGTTATCAGCAAATCATGTGCCAGCAGAGCAATGCATAACATCATGCAGATACAGGTCCAGAGATTCAGTTCATGTTCAAAAAATGTGATCTCAGTGACTTTTACATTGGCATGTTTGTTGGTGCCAGATGGGCTGGTTTGAATATTTCAGAAACTGCTGATTTCATGGGAATTTAACTCACAAAAGTCTCTAGACTTTACACAGAATGGTGCAAACAACAACAACAACAACAACAACAACAACAAAAACATCCAGTGAGCAGATGTTCTGTGGGTGGAAATGCCTTGTTGAGACTACAGGTCATGACCCAGGAGATTGGCCAGACTGGTTTGAGCTGACAGGAAGTCTATAGCAACTCAAATATAAACTCTTTACAAACATGGTAAGCAGAAAGGCATCTTACAATGCACAACATGTTGAGTCTTGAGGCGGATGGGCTGCAACAGCGGAAGACCACACTGGGTTCTACTCATGTACGCCAAGAACTGGAATCTGAGGCCACCGTGTGCAAAGGTTCACAGAAACGGTATAATTGCATGAATGAGCATGGATACAGGTGTTCCTATTAAAGTGGATGGTGGTTGTATGCCTACTAAAAGAAACCCAAAACCATTAGAATGTTTTGTTGTTTTTTTTTTAATATAAAACACAAGATTTTGGGCACAAGGTGTCCCACAGTATCACAGTTTTCCTTGGTTTTAAAGCCTTGTCCTATTTACCAAGCTAATTGGATTGGCTGGTTCAGAGGGAAAGGTCAGTAAAACCCTCCCCAATCCTGAACTAAAGCATTAGGCCTAACAGAGAAGAATTAGCACGTATAGACCTCCAGTTCTCTCTGGGCTTTCAGCACTTGTCATCTGATCATCTACCCTTAGGACAGTCAGGGACAGTCAACCACACCTACAGCAGGTTACAAACACTTTGCAGGGTCTTCTCTTTGACAGGTGATCAAGAGGATTTTTATCCATTTCGCTGTCCACAAAACACAGAAGAATTTGGCAAAATTTCTCACCTTCGGGAGTTTGACAGGGAAGGGAAAGAGGAAAAGACATGGGCAGTGGAGCAAGTGCTGAGGACAAGGAAATGGCCAAAAGGTCCAAAGAGCTGGAAAAGCAGCTACAGGAAGATGCAGATAAGGAATCGAGGACAGTCAAGCTGCTGCTGCTTGGTAAGGGCTTTACACTTGGGTAGTAAACAGCAAGACTATGTCACTTTAATTTCCATTAAGTCTGTGATTAGAAAATCTCTTGGGAAGCCACTGCTGTAAAAGATCAGAAACTTTACTTGGCAGTAGCTAACAGATTTTAAGATTTAAAAAATAATCCACACTGACAGGAAGCTCAAGTCGTTTTTGCGCTTGTGAAAAAATTAGCTCGATATCTTCTCAGTGAGACTTTGAAACATGACATTGTTTAGACACTATCTAACATCATGTAACATGTCCACATAAGAGCAATAAAGAAGAAATAAAAGCTGAACTGTGAAGCCAGTGTTGTGTTGAACCTAATAATTGATAAACTGAAATATTTACAAGGGGAACAGTTCTATAACGAACTTAATGGTTTAGCCCAGGGGTGTCCAATCTTATCCGGGAAGGGCCGGTGTGGGTGCAGGTTTTCATTCCAACCAAGCAGAAGCCACACCTGAGTCTATTGAAAGC
>JANDJT010000190.1:20513197-20536911 GCA_024331685.1 Stegophilus panzeri | reverse complement strand
GTAATCATGAGTATGATCAAAATATTGTTGAACATTATGGTTCCATACTTCTGAAATATGCATGATCTTTTATGTATCGCTCTGAGGGAAAGCGACAACTATTAAAGTAAGAGCAGTCTGAAGCATCAAATGTGTAAAAATGATCATAATTAAAGATTTAGTTAGTTTTAGTATGATATGGTCAAATTATGGTTGTCCTCATTAAGTCCATAAAATGCACCAACAGTTATTTAAGAGTATTTTGAACCATTTATGTATTTGTCCTATGATTTTTAAGGATTGTGATGGGTTGACTGTAGTTAGAAAATGTGGTGCGGTCGTTTCTTTTTGCTCTTTCTAAGTGCTGTATATGGAGGTCAGCTTAAGAGATCACATCCTGAAGGCCCTAGGCATGCTAGCAGTAAGAACAGAATCCAATTACTCTAATGATTTAAGCCAAGATCTTCTTAAGCTTTTGGTTAGCCCTTCTCTTAAGAATCTTGTATAAAGCAAGAAACAAATGTTAAATATTTTTTGCATTATGACCCAGAATTAAATGTCTTTCTAAAAAACTGACAAATATAAACTGCATGTTAGTTCATTAACACAATGTCCATTGGTTATTTTTATTGGTCTGAAATTATTTACCTGGGTTCCACTTTAAGGTCCATTTCACTATTCGTGGTTACGACTATGGCCTGTAGATGTCAAACCTTGATGCACAAAGAGGAAAGCACCAATATGATTGAACTGTCCCTGTACAAGTGACATGAATTTAAAATAAAAATTTCTACAGTATTTGTGTGCAAGTCATTGTTTTCTTTCGGTCAAACTGGACCAATGGATTGGTTGTATTCAACTAGGCCTTTTCAGTAAGGTACAATAACTAATAATTGGCCACATTAGGTAAATAATTGCTTGGCATTTTAGCCATAATGATAAACGATTTTATTATTTTTGCATTCCTTGTTAAGAAATTGTGTGTGCAAATCAGGTATTTTGAAGCTATACCCTTGCTAAACTGTATAAACCATTTGGAGCAATGACACAGGTTCTCAGGTCATGACTTTTGTTTACCGTTTGACAGCAAATGCTGTCACTAACCTGAACTGAACACAAAAGAATCAAAATGTCAGTGGTCTCTCCTGAGCAGATTTTCGGAGCACAAATCCAATTAGGTCAATTATTAAAGCAGGTTAGCAAGACTTCCTCCTGACCAAAACACTATTAGCAAACTATAGGCACTTCATTTACATGTTTAATGCTTAAGTTAATGGTGACCTTCAAACTGTCGTTGTCTATCATGACTTATTTTTTAAAAAATATTTCATAACAAAAAGAAACGCTATCATTGACACGAATTGATCATTGACACGAAAGTCAAATCATAATATATTGTTTATGAGCTTTAAAAGGTCACGACTTATGCTTCATTACAATACATAATATATGTATAAATGTACTAAAAGTGTGTGTGTTTTTTTTTTTAATAAATGTGTTTTTCTCTGCTTGTAGGTGCTGGTGAATCAGGGAAGAGCACTATCGTAAAGCAAATGAAGTAAGTACAAACACAGAGACACTGTATTTGCATGCAGAGCCTGAATAATATAGTTGTGACCATCAGACGGCAGTAAGACTAGGCTTGTGTCAGACACATAACAGTGTGATGCCACTTTCCACTTGACAGCAAGGTCATGCTCATATTTGCTCTTCCACAGAATTCTCCATCAAGGTGGTTACACTAAGGAAGAACAAATTGCATTTAAAAGCATCATCTATGGTAACATCCTGCAGTCTGCACTGGCCCTCATCAGAGGCATGGAAATGCTTGGTATTACCTACGGAGCACCAGCAGCACAGGTTTGCATCTCAACCTAAACACACACAAACATGCAGATAGAGCGCTGTTAAGCAAGATTCTTAACCCTCAAATGATCACAGCTTTATGCTTGAACTGTATCCTGTTTCAGTTGTCTCCTAAATGAATCAAATTTTAATAAGAAAAGGTTTAAAAGGTCAAACAATGCAAAACCTTATGGTACTGATTCTGCATATAATGACTTCATGAAACTGTACTTCCCTCTTTCCTCTCACCATACAGGAAGATGGTCAGAAGCTGCAGAACCTAGCGGACTCAACCGAGGATGGCACATTGCCCAAGGAGCTGGCAGATATCATTAAAAGACTCTGGAAGGACTCGGGCGTGCAGGCTGCCTATGAGAGAGCAGCCGAGTATCAGCTCAACGACTCTGCAGGCTAGTAAGTACAATACATTGTGGTTTTCAGTCATATATCCTTATTTAGATCAAATGCATTTAAAACTATTGGGTAAGATTCATGTTATTGTCAATCCAGTTCAAACTAATGCCTAGTCACATTAGTGCATCTATTATTGGTATTTTATAAGACTGTACTGAAACATTCATATCATCCTCACAAAGGGTGTAAACATGACCCATGCAATAACATAGTGAGTATGAGGATGGCAGATGTGAGGACACAGACCAGTATAAACAAGCCAGGTGGATAAAATAGAGAGCATGTTGCCATGAAATGTCAGAAAAGCTTCCATACATAAGATCAGTTTGGAGAGCACTGAGCTCTGTGACATGAATGCTTCATTTCTCCTTGCTCACTAGGGTTAACACTGTGGATCAAGTCAAGTGGATTTTTGAGACTTTATAGTGGGGATATGGATCACCATCACCACCCTCTTTATTTGGCAACACAGAACGTAATCTGATTTGTAGAAGAATTCACAAGATGGCAGTGATGAATAGGGTAGAATAAATTGCTTTTTCATTTAACCCAGATGTACATTTCACAGTTACCTGAGTGACATGGACAGAATCTGTGGTGCTGATTACATCCCAACAGAGCAGGATGTGCTGAGGTCTCGAGTCAAAACCACTGGTATCATTGAAGAACAGTTTGGCTGCAAAGAACTGCACTTTAGGTAAGCCAGTCAACTCCTGATCAGTGATTCCTACTTCATGTTCTTAAGACCACCATTTTTAAGACACAGATTGTCAAGTTCCAAAAATCTTTCTGCTAGTGAATTCAACACCTGTCTTCTTTCCACTTCAGGATGTTCGATGTGGGGGGCCAAAGGTCAGAGAGGAAGAAATGGATCCACTGTTTTGAGGGTGTGACCTGCATTATCTTTTGTGGAGCCCTGAGCGCTTATGACATGGTGTTGGTAGAGGATGATGAAGTGGTGAGTACATTTTGCTCCAGATCTCAGGACAGGGTGTTAGTGAATGCATCAATTATTACACACTATAAGTAAAGTAAAATTAGCTCGGAAGCAGCCCAAAGCAACCTATTTCAGGGAGTTGATTAAGCTGGGCCGGTTCAGTCCCTCATCACACTTTAGGCAGCCATCACTGTCGCATGTGCTCACACAGTGGACAACCTGTGAAAATGAAAAGTTTCCACCTGAAAAAGGTTTACGGGGAAAAATATTCCTTACACCCAACATCCACTTTATTAGGAACACATGTACACCTGCTCATTTATGCAGTTATCTAATCAGCCAATCATGTGGCAGCAGCGAAATGCTTAAAATTATGCAGATACATCAGAATGAAGAATAAGTGTGATCTCAGTGACTTTAACCGTGGAATGGTTGCTGGTACCAGATGGGCTGGCTTGCTGATCTCCTGGGATTTTCACACACAACAGTCTCTAGAGTTTAGACAGAATGGTGCAAAAAAACAAAACAAAACATCCTGTGTGCAGACGGTCTGCAGGCTGAAAAACCTTGTTGATGAGAGAGACCAGCGGATAATGACTAGACGGGTTTGAGCTAACAGGAAGTCTATAGTAGCTGTGGCAAGCAGAAAAGCATCTCAGAATACACAGCACATCAAACCTTGAGGTGGATGACCTACAACAGCAGAAGACCACATCAGCTTCCACTCCTGTCAGCCAAGAACAAAAATCTGAAGCTATCATTAGCACAGACTCACAGAAACTGGACAGTTGAAGACTGGAAAAACACCAGTTTTTTTTTTTTTTTTTAATCTTCAACTGTTCAGTTTCAATGAGTCTGTGCTAATGATGGCTTCAGATTAGTGTTCTTGGCTAACAGGAGTGGAACCCAATGTGGTCTTCTGCTGTTCTAGCCCATCCACCTGAAGGTTCGATGTTTTGTGCATGCTGAGCACCATTCTGTTTAAACTCTAGCGCAGGGGTGTCCAATCTTATCCGGAAAGGGCCGGTGTGGGTGCAGGTTTTTATTCCAGCCAAGTAGAAGCCAAACCTGAGTCTATTGAAAGCCAAGATCATCTGATTAATCAGGTGGAATCAGGTGTGGCTCCTGCTTGGTTGGAATGAAAATCTGCACCCACACCAGCCCTTTGTGGATAAGATTGGACACCCCTGCTCTAGAGACCAGAGATCAGCAATTTATGAAATAGTCGAACCAGCCCTTCTAGTACAAACATCCATGACATGATCAAATTCACAAAGATCACACTATTTCTTCATTCTGATGTGAACATTAAGTGAAGCTCTTGACCTGTATCTGCATAAGTTTTTGCCTTGTGCTGCTGCCACATGATTGGCAGATTACAGGTGTTCCTTATAAAGTGGACTGTTAGTGTATGTCACTAACTTCTCTTTCATTACTTAAATTTCAGAATCGCATGCATGAAAGTCTTCATCTATTCAACAGCATCTGCAACCACAGGTTCTTTGCAAAAACTTCTATTGTGCTTTTCCTCAATAAGAAAGATCTCTTTGAGCAGAAGATCCAGAAAGTTCACCTCAGCATCTGCTTCCCTGAATATAATGGTAAGTTTAGGCCATTCAGCACTATGCTGGTTTCTATTAGTGATGTTCTCTGTTGTTCTCGGCTTGATCAGCATTTTAACCCAGAGATATTTCAGATACTAGGGAACAGGCAATATAACTGACCTTTTTATATTTTGTCATTAAGATAATAGTTTTGGACAAGACACCATACATCAGCCAAATCTGGCCAAGAGTTTCTGGAGTCTAGCGTCTCGCTTAAAAACACAATGACCGCAATCAACCAAATCAAACACCTGAGCTCCTGAGTCACAACTTTTCATTTCCACCGTAGGTCCAAACACGTATGACGACGCCAGCCTTTACATCAGGAAGCAGTTTGAGGAGCTGAACATGAAGAAAGGTGAAAAAGAAATCTACTCACACATGACCTGTGCCACTGACACAAAAAACGTGGAAATCGTGTTCAATGCTGTGACAGACATCATCATCAAAGAAAACCTTAAGGATTGTGGTCTGTTCTAAAAAAACAAAACAAAACAAAAAAACGGCCACGTTTTTCAGGTAGGTGGTTGTGATACTTAATTAATAAAACACAACAGGATGTGCTGTTACAGGAAAATAATCAACAATGGAGTTGTAGAACATCACCAAGCAGAGTTACTGTTACCACCACAAAGTTGATTATTTTTTTAATATTAGCATGCCAAAGTGTTTTATTCCATTTATACCACAGCAATTTGCCAACAATGACATTTTTAAGCAATTAAAAATGGTGCATCATACATACAATAATTATCCATTTGTAGTTATGTTTATTGTTTAATGAACATCATTATACAAGTTAGTTCTTTTTGTAATGTAACACCAGCCACTCTTTATTTCTTTCTCTAGAAATAAGAATTTAATAAGACAAAATTGAAAAATATTGAAGAAAAATTCCTCTGATTTGAAGACTTTCCTGTTTTGGAAAACTTAAGGGAACAGCTTTACCTCTGACTATTACAAAATGCTGCCATTGGAGAAAAATACTAAATAAACATCACCTCACCTAAAACCTCACCATATCAACTATTACACATTTTTTTTTAAACCTGTTAATGTGGAGTGTTCTACATACAAGCAGCCATCCTTGCGCAGATTGGCATATAATCCTGTGATTTTAATGATAAGTGGCACTACTGTCAGTGTCGTGCTGTTATACAAAATTAATGAACACTTTCTGATTAATTAGAATCAAGAATTTTACAGCACAGTGGTATAAAGAATAAAAACAGCTTCTAACTGAAAATATACATCAATATTATAAACTTCTGTTCTGTCCAGTACTTTTTCCCTATCCCCCGTAAATGATTCTGAAGACTCGCAGATGGCATGATGGTAATCACTACTGCAAGAAGTAAAGAGTGGTCAGATGACCTTCATAAATAATCAACATACTGGACATTGAAGGCTCCATCCAAGCAGTCAAGACTCCAATCTATCCAGTATAAAGCTAAACATTATTCTTTCAAGTTCAAACTTCTCTTTCTAACTGGCATTTGAAAAGAAGGCATTTTGTTTTCAGGTTGAAGCTGCTGGTACAGACTGGGAATAGATATTTTTCTGTTTTTTCTTCTGCTAATATGTTAGACAGCCATGACACTTTGGTTAGGAATGTAATTAATTTGTTTGATGTACAGTGTTGAGGACTTTCTCTTAAAAGCTCATTTTCAATGGGATCAGCATGCTGTACAACATGTGAACCCCTTTTCCCCTCTAGTTTAAAATATAGTATGCGGTTGATTTGTAAATAAGAGTAGGCAAGAAGAAGAAGCTTCTATATTCAGAGAAGCTTCTATATTATGTTTTAAAGAAATAACCAAATGTCTAATTATGAAAATTAATACCAAGATACTCTAGCAGCCTGTGGTTTGGAATCTGATAATTCTGTGAAGATGTTCTGGACTAAAATGTAGGAACATGAAATAAAGATGTGCATCAATTCCACTGGCTTTTGGTCTCATCTTCGTAAACACAGAATAAGGTTACTGAACGTCTTTAATTAACCATCAATTTGTTTAATAACGAGGACAAAAACTCCCAAGGTAGAAAAGAGTGCATTGTACATGAAACATTATTTTAACCTTAAAACACTTTGAATTCATTGCAATATTGTGTGATCTTATATTTATCAACAGGAAATCAAAACCTCAATTACTAAATACTCCAATACAGTCTATATAATTTGTATATTATTTTATATCAATTGCTACTTTTGCCATCTTTTGTATTCGGTCACGATGTGAGAGAATTTTCCACAATTAAACGTGTCCAGAAATTTCATGTACATCCAAAGTTTACAGCAGTACAGCATTTACCACACATATGACTCTCCATTTTAATATCATCCACAAGGTAGGTAAATTACATATATATTTCGGATTTTGTCTAACAACTATACAAATCTCGAAACAGGCTTATGATTCAGTTTGTGTGTGTTTTAATAGATATTAGTGAACCAATACAGAAAATAGAAGACAAAAAAGGATTTTTAAAAAACTGTTTTCAAGCAAGAAATAAAATAGTGTTGTATAAGGAGGAGAGGCATCAATCGACCTGTACAAAATGAGACATATTGCTGGATATGGATAATTATACACTGCATAACACTGTGTTGTAGCAATGCAAAAGTCAAGCTTAATTGGGTAACATGATGAAACATGTTAGATAATTAAACCAGTACTAATTACAAAGCAGTCCATGATGTTGGTTTGTTTTATAAAACAAAAATCCACAGGATTAACATAGTACATCCAACAGCCCTTAATAAGATCTTAACAAGAATTATACATATTACAGTCTGGGCTACATAAAAATTTTAGACTTTATCTGTAAGTTAACAGTTAAAACTATTTCAAAAATTCAACATTTCCAAATGTTTTTAAATGCAAATAAAGAATAGAAATGTGTGACCTAAAGCAGATCAACCTGACAAACAGCTGTTTTGTCTGTCTGTCACTGTTAAAAGCACAGATCACTAATGCAGTTTTCAGACACTCTAGGTTATTTTTTGAAAACAAGCATTTAATTCAAAAAGTTAAAGATTTATGTAAAAATAAACATGTATATTTACACACTGTAAGTACACCTGCCATAAAGATTAACGCCCATCTAATTGGTTTTTTTTGTTGTTAGTATTTTTTTTTATGTCCCAGCAATGAAAACTTCAGAATATCAAGCGGTGAATGTAAATTCAGCCTCCATGCAGGAACGTCACAATTTCTACAACATTTATTACAAAAGTGTTCTTGACCCACTCATTAGTTCCATTAGCATGCAGTCATGAATTTATTTAATCAATAATAATTCATACACAAGTGTAATTATCAAAAAGTGTGTTATGTAGTGGTTCACATTTAAAAAAAAAAAAAGAGCGAGAGAAGGATAGAAGAAATAAGCAGAAGTATTTAGCTACTATTTACTTTTTTGGTTATAAAAACAACTACAATCTATGTTATACCTCTGAAACTAAACAGCTACAGGAGTGTTGAGTGAAAATGCTCTACTTATGTGAACACCTTCATTTGTCTTGTTTCCATTGAACCGTGGTCCCAAAATAAAGATAAAGAACTCAAAAGAAACTGAATATCAATAACTTACCTATATACCTAATGAGAGAAACCGAAGAAATCACAGTTATGTAGCGGATGATAGTCAGAAATTCCTCTTTTGGCAAGATGCATCTCAACCTTTTAGGATTCTGGTGTGTGCATAGAACTACTTTATTTACTGTAACAGCCAAAAGAATGACCAATCAATCATTCAGCAACTAGAATGAACTGTAATTTCAACATGGACAGAAAACATTCATCCATCTTGACCTCTCTCGAATGCGTCTGAGAAGTAAAGACAGACAGACAATAATACCGCCAATAAAGAAGGTTAGAGTTTCTCCAAAATGCACAGTAAGAACTACGGTGTACAGCGTGTGGTAGCAGCACTGTGAGTCTCGTCATTTTCCCCCACTGACTGGAATCCAATACAGGCAGCGACAATGAGATCCATCCCATGAGGCATTGCTCCTTAGTCCCACTACATTGATTGACATAAATGAGGACAGGAGAGACAGTCATTTAAATTCTGTGATGAAGAGCTCTATATCCCTGTAGAGATGTATAGTCCCAACAGGGCTAGGAGAGCTATACTGAAACTATAGACAGTGTAACTGATTCTCAGTACTGCAATGCAATTCTTCATGTACTGTAATAAAGTACAGAGATAGAGTAAAATCTACATATTGTTTAACAGTTTAACAGTTCATCATGTAGAACAGCCTCATTGAATGTTGGAAGTACTGCAAGAAGAATCTTGAGCTAGATGTGTACAAAAAAACAAACAAATAGTGGCAGCAGTGAGCAATTTTACTCTGCAGGTGGGAGAGAGCATTTTTTACTCTCATGCAGGTGGGAGAGAGCATTTTTTTTTTTTACCTCTAATGCAGGTGGGAGAGAGCATTTTTTACCTCTAATGCAGGTGGGAGAGAGCATTTTTTACCTCTCACGCAGGTGGGAGAGAGCGGTTTTTACTCTCATGCAGGTGGGAGAGAGCGTTTTTTTACTCTCATGGAGGTGGGAGAGCGGTTTTTCACTCTTATGTAGGACAGAGAGTGGTTTTTACTCTCATGCAGGTGGGAGAGAGTGTTTTTTTACTCTCATGCAGGTGGGAGAGAGCATTTTTTTTTTACCTCTAATGCAGGTGGGAGAGAGCAGTTTTTACCTCTAATGCAGGTGGGAGAGAGTATTTTTTACCTCTCACGCAGGTGGGAGAGAGCGTTTTTCACTCTTATGTAGGACAGAGAGGGTTTTTACTCTCATGCAGGTGGGAGAGAGCGCTTTTTTTACTCTCATGCAGGTGGGAGAGAGCATTTTTTTACCTCTAATGCAGGTGGGAGAGAGCAGTTTTTACCTCTAATGCAGGTGGGAGAGAGTGGTTTTTACTCTCATGCAGGTGGGAGAGAGCGGTTTTTACCTCTAATGGAGGTGGGAGAGAGCATTTTTTACCTCTCATGCAGGTGGGAGAGCGGTTTTTCACTCTTATGCAGAACAGAGAGTGGTTTTTACTCTCATGCAGGTGGGAGAGAGTGTTTTTTTACTCTCATGCAGGTGGGAGAGAGCGTTTTTTACTCTCATGCAGGTGGGAGAGAGCGGTTTTTACTCTCATGCAGGTGGGAGAGAGCATTTTTTACCTCTCATGCAGGTGGGAGAGCGGTTTTTCACTCTTATGTAGAACAGAGAGTGGTTTTTACTCTCATGCAGGTGGGAGAGAGCGTTTTTTGCTCGTAAGCAGATGGGAGAGAATTCTTAAGCAGGTGGGAGAGTAATTTTTAGTTTATGCTTTGTCCTCGCCATGGTCGCTAGATGCGACTTGCTATTTTGAACTTCTGATTAGATGCTAACTGCATTTCGCTGGCTTTGAGCTTGTACGTTTTGCTTCTAATTAGTCAACTCCAGAATTATTGGCACCCTTGAAGAACCTGTGCCAAAATAAAAGACATTAGCAATAAGCAATATTTTGACCTTAAACCAATAAGGAGTGTTATGTAAACACAATATTATTCACAGAAGCTTTTCATATGTAGTACAACTTTTTGCAACATGTATTACTAATATTAATATTTTAATAAATATATTACTACTAATAGTAATATGTTCCTGAAAGCAGCATTTTTAATTATGCCACTTTGCAGATTTATTAAAATATTCTTAAGAGATGGCAATAATTTTGCCACATTTGAGAGAAAAAGTTGCAATAAGAAAATGTCAGTTTATTTAATAAGTAATAATTTATATATTATTATATTATTTTATTTTATTTTTTTTACACATGTTTAGGTCCAAACATTCTCAGACTTGATCTTGCATAAAAATAACTGTGGTTGCAATTTATTTTGCTTATAGACTGCATTACTAATATTAATTTACTCACATTAGTGGTAAACATACACCTTTGAAGCTAACTGTTGAGCCTACCTGGGCAAACAAACATGCTGCTTCAGTAGAGTCCACACTCGATCAGGTTGTTCTTGATGATGACATCAGTGACTGCATCAAAGACAAACTGCACGTTCTTGGTGTCAGTGGCGCAGGTGAAGTGGGTGTATATCTCCTTGGTGTCCTTTCGCTTGTTTAAATCCTCAAACTGGCACTGGATGTAAGCCGCGGCCTCTTCATACGTGTTAGAACCTGAACAAAAAGTTCCCAGTCAGTGTCATGGTGAGAGAGACAATGCATCATGATGCAAATGGGTACAATGGGTAATGGCATGGAATATTTTCAGAGAATATAATTTCACAGAAGAAGCAGAGCAAAGAAATGCCACGTTTGTGAATCAAGTAGAATACAGCTGGTTTATATTTTAGTTTGTCTTGGCTTTCCTTCCTTCAACATTTCTCTAATTACTATTCCAACCACAACTCCAATGATGAGCTAAACTGACCATGGAATGTTTGAAACAATTACAAAATCAAATACATTTCAAAACATGTTTAGTTTGCACAGCAAATGTTTTTCTCCGTCAAGTCTAGTCAGCTATCTAAATTATGTCACTCTTCACAGACTTGACAGTGTATTTAAAAATGCACTCGAGACAGATAAACTACAATAAATTGTCGATGTTTACAAAGACAAAATGAAAGGTTAAAAGGTCTCCCTTACGCACTTAAATTCTAGGATGAAGGATGACGAGTAGCAGATACGGTTATTTTTCCACAGCACAGTGAAAGCCCCGGTAGCATTTAATGACGCCCACTGTTGAAACATGACCATGGATAGCCACCCTCTGTTTTATTAAATCTAGCAAGCTATAAATCTTCATTTCTTCTCTCCTGGCAGAAAAGCAGTGTTTTTAAAACGGTTCATTACAGTAAAGCAAAAAGAATGAGGATTCTGATAGGATCGTTGGAGACAGCCACTAGTGGCCGTTTGATTTCAGAAATGATTACTTAGAATGTAGCTTGCTTTATGAAACTTTTATTCTGCAACCCATACACACACACACACACACACACACACACACAGGTATGCAGTCCCACTATCACTGGTTATCTGGCATATAAACTATAAACTAAACAGAAGAAGGCCTACTAAAAGTTACTATTAATCAAAGATAAAACCACTGAAAAAAACTTATGTATAAAATTTAAATCGAGCCTAAACACTTGTAATGTAATGTATTAAAAACATGACAATATATCGCATTACAACAGAATATGCCCATGTAGAAGAAAAATCGTCTCGGAGAGACCTTCTGAGTGCCTTTGCAAGTCAATACCACACACCACTGTACCACAGCACTTTTAAATTCTCGATTCTGATTAAGCCAGAAAGCATCATGTTCTTTTTTTTCTACAGCAGCAGCTCTGACAGTAATTCTGGCTATAATTCAAAAGGCAGGTTTATTTTAATGCACTTGTTCCAATATGTTATTATTTCTATGGCAACAGCTCATTCACAGAGACTTGTGAAAGCCAAACTACATCATGTAAGCCTAATAATAAACAGATTAAAAAGGTTTTGCTATTCACAAAGAAAAACATAATTGTTGATGGTGAAGTTGCCTGTAAGCATACGTTTATTTAAAAAATTCATGGACAGATTCTACGGTTTTCAAGCTTGGAAGAGTCTTCAGGACTGAGGACTTTGTGCGTTCTGGTTACTTTGTGACATGGAAAGCTGCGTTTTTTGTTTGTTTGTTTTTGGGTGTTTTTTTTACCGTCAAGACAGAGAATATAGGAGGCTGGTGAAAGAACAACTATAACTGTAGCTGCTATAGTTATAGCAGGAACTGACCTATTTCACAGACATTAAATATGTCTATAAATAGATGTCAAGTGAAAATGTCATTCTTTAATAAACAATTTGCTGGAGTATAAAAAGAACAAAACACTTGATGTGTTTTTATTGTAAAACAATCAACTGCCATTGACTCTTTTCCTACAATAGCACTCCCAGCCATGTTTTGTGTCTAACTTGAAGCTTGCCATTATGACTTATGGTTTTAAAAGTAGTTTTCGTACATTGGTTCATACAACTTCCCACAAGCATAAAAATGTTTCCGATGTCTCGTCTCACCAGAGTATTCAGGGTAACAGATAGTGAGAGGACTCTTCTTGATCTTCTCCTCAAACAGGTCCTTCTTGTTGAGGAAGAGGATGATGGAGGTGTCGGTGAACCACTTGTTGTTGCAGATGCTGTCAAACAGCTTCATGCTCTCATGCATGCGGTTCTGTGGACACAAACGCAGGATGTTGCACAACTCAAGCTAAGAACTCCTGCAAGAATTTCTTACACAATTTATGATTGCGCTATGTGCCACTTTAAGTTTCGACTGTTTTTTTACTGCCAAATGAATAACAGGGTAGAATATTTACTGATGAAACTAATCTTCAAGAGACCAATTAGTTGTGGAAGCAACAAAATATGATTATGTAAAACATCCACAAATGGAGCATATCAACATGTGTGCAAGACCGAGCAAGATTTAATTCCCACATCAATTTTAAATTCGACATCAGGGATCGATCGATTCTGATGGAGTGGACCTTTACTTGAACTTAAAAGCACATGTTATAATTAGCTAGTTATAATTAGAGTACTTTAGACCATTTGTGCATAAAGTTATTTGTGTATATAGTTTAGATCATGTTAGTTTAGATCATGTGTGTATAAAGTACAACAAGGACAGTTTGAAGCAAGCGCACCATCTCCTCATCCTCAGCCAGCACTAAGTCGTAATCACTCAGCGCTACGCAGAAGATGATAGCTGTGACACCCTCGAAGCAGTGAATCCATTTCTTCCTCTCGGAGCGCTGGCCTCCCACATCAAACATCCTGTTCACAAACACACATGGACAGATATCAGTTAACATGCAATACAAGTTGCAAAAGGGTTACTATTTGTGTGATCACTACAGTGAAAAGCTATGAGAAGGGGCTGGAAGGATTAACTAACTTGAAGTAGAGCTCTTTAAAGGTAAAGTGAGTTTCCACAATGCCTGTGGTCTTGACGCGAGTCCTTAGCACATCTTGCTGTGTGGGCATGTAGCTCTGTTGGGATATCCTCTCCAGATCATTCAGATAACTAAAACAGACAAAGCAAGCACGTTTATTAAAAAAAAAAAACAACATTATATAAAAGTCAGACAGTAAAGGAATGCATTCAAAGTTAACATTAAATTTAGACTTCCAGATACACATTACTGCAATGATATCACCATCACTATCATCAGGGGTGGAAAATCATAAATCTATTAGCTACCCCAACATGTGGAAAGTCCCATGTTTTGGTTGCTTAGAAACAGGCTAGGTTAAAAATGGCAGATAATGTAAAAGTGAAACCGTTAGCTAGTGAATTAATATGGGTTAAAGGGAACTAACAAGTTTATGGTTATTACTCTCTTCTAACAGTGTTTTTAATGTAGCACACTGTGTTTATGCCCTTGACAAAATGTCAGCAAGTCTTTTGAGAATATCTCGGCTATGAGTAATGTTTTTCTTTATCGTCGCATCGCATGTAAAAGACATTATTTGAGCCTGGCTAGTGTCTTTAAATTCTCTTGACTTGTTTAACTGCAAGGTACTAGTACTGCTTGGGCAGTGCTTGGGATCTTGACATAACAAAAACGACGGAATTTTATCACGAGAAAATCTTGCGCCTTGTGAAAGGGACTGGTGTTGCATACACGTTGGCGTTGTCGCAATGGCCATCATAAATTTAATAACCGACAGCCTCCTTCTCAAGTGTCAGACACTAATGTGGAAGTTGTTGATCACTGACAGACATAGAGCTATTTTAGCTTGCAAAGCAAAAACGAATTTCTTCATCCATGATGCTGCAGGACTGCGCTAAGCTTTTGCTGCCTCCAGATCAATAAAAACATGTTGTTATGTAAAAAACATTAAACAATAATAATAATAATGCATGGCCTCTTAGGGCTTCTGTAGTGGTGGGTATCTATAAATAAAAACCTAATGGCCCAGGCACAAAATCTGCTTGTTCCAGGTGTCCAAGTTAGTGACGTGTCCACCCATGATTATGAGTGCTCTTATATAGTGTATTTCTCATGCTTAAGGTCGCTTTACAAGTCAAAAAACAAAAAGAAAAACACACAGTGAAAGAACAGTGTGTCAAAACTTGTTGTGTATCACAGCTCTTACAGCCCACACAGTCTGTATGGCCACAGTGCCACTATTCCTAAATCTACATCATCAATTCACCAATCCACAAAGAGGCACGCAACTGGAGCACAGGCACCTCACATCACACTTCAAGCAGTGTTGAGACCACTTAACAATGGTGCCATATAACAACAATGTTTCCTATGGAAAAAATTACCACACACAAGCATACTGCATTTTATTCAGGCCAGGTAATATGCATCACTCATGGAAGATCAGGTCCAGAGGAATTCCACTGCTCATGCTAAAGCCTGTTGGAGTTCTTGCACAACCATCAACAAGCTCAAACAACCACCACAATAACACACGTCACCTAGTGGACTGATTCCAAAAGGCTCCCAGAAAGATTGTAGTATCTTGTATTTACTTGCACATATTTTCTCGGTCCAAAAGCTACTCTACACGACTTCCGAGATTCCGAGAAACACATTTTATACAGACAAGAAAAGCTACACTGAAAGAGCATCTGGTATAACAAATCAGGTGTATCTACAAACCCAAATAATCACTTCATCCATTTCAACGTCCAATGCCGAGTACCTCTCCTTACTCTCATAGTTAAACTTTCAGAGAGATCATGTAGTGGAAAACATCTACACTGAGGATGTGGTTAAGTGAAGAGATAAAGCAGTTATCGCTAAATTGAATAAAGGCATCCGTTTCCAATTTTAAACAACAAGTCTTAGATTCAGATTCATAGTCGAATATTTACTTGAATATAAAAATGTAACTTGAATTACATTTTTGTTCATTTTTTTCTGTAAGAAAATAAATAATAACTAATAATAAATAATAACTATAATAATAATAATAAATAAATAATAACTTATCATGTACTGACTTCCTCCTCTATGACTAATCTAATGATTATTCCTTGTGTCCAATAACAATAGCCAATTTAAAATGACAAATATGAAAGCTGATAAGAAATTAGTTAAGTTATCTCCTCTTTGTCTTTACTGCACTGTACCATGCTTTTACTTTCTTCAGTGGAATTATCAGTGTTATGAGTATGGCTACTGCTCTTGTTGCTGTGATATGCGATTCCTTCAGTGGTTTTGTATGTGTGCATGTAAAGAAGAGCGCAATGCAAATTTGCAAATTTATGTTCATGTTTACATCAACTTGGCACCAAACAACACTAAACCATAACAGTTTCTGGCTTACTATTATCTAAGCAAGTGTAATCAGCTGGTCCATGCTGTGTGTTCACCAGAAAGAAACAAAAATGTCTTGAAGTGTAACTCATTTCTGAGTCAAATATAAAAACCATGTTTTTCATAACTGCCATAAACAATAGTTGACATCTTGAGAATAATCACTGCAACCCTAGTATTAAAGTGCTTCTATTATTCACAACTACATAGACATGTTACTCAAGTATCTGTATATCTGTCAAATATTAATTAAATCATAATAATAATAATAAATACAACAATAAATTTTCCCATGATAAAAATTATTTACTCAGTATCTAATACACTTATATATTAGGGTGAAGAGAGACACAAAAATGGGTGCAAAAGGGTGAAAATCTATACCCCAAAAAAAGGCCAAATATTCCCAGGCTGATATGTAAAACAGAAGAGAGAAAGGTGACTGCTTGTCTTTGGGCAATAACATGAGTGCAATATGCCTCATTTCACCAGCCACCACAGACCAATGCACAGCTGATACGAGGCCAGAGTAAAGAATGTGCTGTGCAAAACAGCTCCTGCTTTTACAATCCACTTTCAATAAAGTTTCTGACATGAACTTGGCTTGGAAATATAAAGAAATATATAAAATGTAGCTGGTGGTTAGACCTGATCTCCTCTAATTATCATCATTGGAAACTACTGAAACTTTCAAACCAGAAGAACAAACCAGGATGAGTCACACAAGCACACTGGATAGGGAAAGAAAACAGGCCTGGAATGCAGCTCGGAAAGCTCAGAGCAGTTAGCTGGAGCCTCCTGAGCTTAGACATTCATGCAGGAACATACACTCAGGAATCAGAGGTGCAAGACAGAGCTTGTCTCAAGGAACTCGAGGAACTCCTTACTACAGGGTCGTGTCTCAACAAGTAAACAAGTCAAACTTCCAGATTCTCATTTCAGATCTTAGGCAATGAAATTTCCTCATCTCATATGTGGCCAATCAAAACCACCCAAGTGTCATCAAGTCCTTGCTCGAGTTAGAAAGCCATAATATAACACACTGTAATTCTTCCATTTTTACAGAGAGCCACTCATTAACTAAACCAAGTCCACCATTAACAAACCACACCTAAATGATAATGCTACATAATGCTGACATTTTCAAAAGCAATAAAGGTCAAGTGTTTTCTAGGTTCATACGAGTGAGAGGCAGAAAAAGGAAAAAAGTAAGAGAGACCGAGGTAGGAAGAAAAACAGAGAAGGGTTAGGTTTAATCTGATATCTAATGTACAATGTACCAAAAAAAGAGCACATCACGATAACAGTTCTCTGCAACACAAATCAAAATTCTAGGTACAATTATCTTTTTACAAGGCTGAAGATCAGAGACAGAATAATAATAAAAAAAAGGTTAAATAGTTTGGAAGTGAAAAATTTGAATTCAACGTTTGCACCAAAATGGATATGAAAATAAGCTCTCTACACGAAAAATAAAGAAGAAGCAATTTTTGCTCCTAATACCCTGTTACAACTCCACACACCTTAATAACACCTTAATACTCTTAAAGAATGTGTATGTGTATTGAGACTTCCTGTTTTGTCCCCTCTTCTATGTGGGCATACATTCGGACTATGTGCCCCAATCACGCTTGTAAGGTCGTGCGCAATATGCCATAGTCCTATTGTGCCTCCTAACTATTGCTGATTGCCGATAGTATCAGCTGTGGCTCTGAGGGAGGAAGAAGTGGGCATGGTCAGACATACGTAACGTGTGTCTTTAAGTAAAAAAATACTGGAAGCCGGTTACAAGTCAGCTGTAGTTGCAATCACTAGCAGTTATTCTTTTTTTTGTTTTTTGTTTTTGCTCATTTACCCATTAACAAGGTCAGGAATGCTGCAAAACTTAAATCAGAACTGTAAATGAACAATGAGTTATTAGCTGTAGCTAAGTAAGACGTTTTGTTACTCTGCTCCAAAGATACTTAGCAGGTTATTAAGGTTTATACAGGAGACAAAATGGGTGAAAAGGAAATTACGATACACAACACAATTTACTTTGTCATCTTAAAGCTGCAGACACCATGTTTTCTTACAGACATTTAAATCGTCTGACTTGATCCATCTCTGATTCCCAATACTGTCGGCAATCGTCTCAAGCCTAGTTTATAGCCTGTTTCGGTGTTTCGCTAGCGGTTATCGCTGCATTGCAACATTACTAGATGCGCAATTTAAAGAACATTACTTTGCCATGGAGAAAAAGCAGCGTGCGCGGGAAATGATGCAGGCAGAGCTGGAGGTGATGAATGCATCTGCTAAAGGATCGATGCGCACCACCGAGCAAAGTGTGCCAGAGAAACAGGAGCGTACAAGTGATGAGGCTCAAACTCCATCACTTTCTGACACGTTTGACAAGATTCTACAGGAAATCGCCCGATCCACTGCAGTGCCGCAACAAGCTCAGCTACGCGATTACATTAACCTTTGTGTAGCAAAACGCTGTTCTTGACTTGAGGCTAGACTTGTTTACAGTTGGTTTTAGTTCTATTGCTGCTGTTTTGCACAATTATTTTTAATTAATGTGGAAATATATTCACATAATCAGAATAGAGGCCTAGTTCATTACTTGACTGCCATTTTGCATATCATAATAGTTTTGTAGAACTTTATGTTATTTGGATAATTGTATTTAAAAAAAATCTGTTAAATTTGATTGATACAGAACTGAATGGAGAATAACATATTTAATATTGTTTATGTTTTGGTTGGTTAATTTCAATAAAAAAGTGTGATCATTTTATTGGTTTGTAGTTTTTCAATTCAGATTCATTAAATTCATGAAATGAATTAAAAAGTCAAATATTCATACAATTATACAAAAGAAAATTATTTTAAAATGGATTTTTAAAAAAGTTCATTTTGTTTTGGTGTTCGGACAAGTGCATCCTGAATTCTCGGTGTCGGCCCAGAATTTTCCTTTCGGTGCATCGCTAGAAAGAATATTTTCGTTCTTTAAGAGAAACCAAACACTCTGAGAAATACCAAAGGAGAACTGACTGACATACGCAAAAAACCTGCTGCAGTTCAGACATTCCAGTTTTCTAAACATGAAGCTCCTGTGCAGATCCTGTGTTGTGGCCAATCACATGCATGTATGTAAAGTCAGCTCACTGATAAAGGGAAGAACTTACACAGACATTCATAGATATGATATTTCCTTAACCTCTCTGGTCTAACTAGTGAAGTGATGACATTGTTTTTAAAACCATGTTTAAAGATGACTGGACAGAGAGCTATGCATTTATTCTCCACTTCAGGTGTAAAACAGATGTTCATAGCTTGTGGCCATCAAAAGTGGTAATTTGAAGCTCCACTGTGAAACAAAATACATCCACTTCAAAGTGAGGTGTCTTATTAACAGCCACAAACGAATCGCTCATGGGCAAGCATTAAAAGTTAACTCTTTCCAGTTACGTTAGCAATTTTATATAGGTAGACCATCAGACATTTTACTTGAATACCCCTGCTCTGTAGGATAGCAGGATAAGAAACAGACACAGTCATATAACTGATCATCACAGCAGTGCTTCTGCTTGTCCTGTCTTTAAGAGTGTGCTCTTACTAGGAGGCCGAGTCATTGAGCTGATACTCTCGGGACCTGACAAAGCAGCTCTGGACTCCATTGTCCCTCCACAGCCTGCAGATGACCCCAGCCAACTCAGGGGTCATGATCCCTTCTTCCGCTGTCCCAGCCAGCACAAACAACTGCCGGGCGTCGTCCTGGAAACCAAACACATTGTCAAAAAGCAATACACCCTGTGCGGCCAACAATTTTTTATGAATAGAAGAGACACTCACAGCTCTTGCTGGGTCACCAAAGTCAATCTTTAAACGGCCCATAGCTCTGATGATGGCAATGATTGACTGGATCGTGTTGCTGTACACAACCACCTTGTACTGCTTGCACTCCTCTTCTGAGTAGCCATCTTCATGGATGATCCTGATAGATAGATAGATAGATAGATAGATAGATAGATAGATAGATAGATAGATAGATAGATAGATAGATTTTATTGATACTTGTTGCAGCAGCATAAAAAAAAAATAAAATTAAAAGCAGAATTGCAGATCTACAAAACACACACTGAATATTAAATAAAAATATGTACAACCTCAAAAAGTAATAGTAATAAATAAAAGGAGTGATAAAAATAAAGGAGTGATAAAAACAAGTGTGCAAAAATGGCAATGAATAATATATAGAACATATGTATGACAACAGATGGCTGTGCAGTAGTGTGTTCACCGATCACATGGAGATGAGCTGTTGTACTGTGTTATGGTGAAAGGTAAGAATGATTTCCTAAACCGTTCTCTATGGCGACGGAAATGAATGAATCCATTGGAAAATGAGCTCTGCTGTCTTTGCAGCGTGTCATGAAGGGGGTGAGATGGATTGTCCGTGATGGACAGCAGTTTGTTCAGTGACATCCTACTCATCACTGACTCAAACGATTCCAGGTTTTGGCCTTGCGAATGAGTTTATTGATCCTGCTGGCATATCGGACACTGATGCTGCTCCCCCAGCAGACTGCAGGTGCATACATTGAAAGATCTGAGCTTCCTCATAAAATAGCCTGCTCATCCACTTCTTGGTCAGTGTCGGTGTCAGCCCTCCAGTCCAATCGGTTGGTCAAGTGGACACCCAAGTACTTCTAGTGCTCGACAATTCCATCCTCCTCTCCCATGATATTTATGGGCTTGGTTGCAGTTCTCATCCTTCTAAAATCCACCACCATCACCTTGGTCTTGTTTAGATTTTGGAGCAGATGATTTCTGCTGCACCACTTCACAAACACTTCACTCCTGCCCATCTCTAATACACTGCACCACCGCAGCGTCACTGGAAACCATTTACATTACGTTTAAGCAAGGATTCAATCCCTATAATATTGTCCTTATTTAACTTTGGATCTACAGTTGAGAGTTACAGCAATGTAACTGTAACATGTCTTACCATATATATCATTATAATTATTTTAAGTGCAATGAGTAGCAATATAAACAATATTTCTGCAAACAGACAGAGGACTGAGTTTATAAGAGATCAAGGAAATGAGGGTGGCAACAAGGACTAAACTAACCTTTTGGTACTAGGTTTATAGTCATTTTATGAGTAATTTTAACAGTCATTTCTTTTGTGGTGTTCAAAATGACAACACTCTGGAAAAAAATTATTAAAGAAGCCAAACCAAAGATGTCAAGTTTCATGTTGAAAACCAAATTCTTGCTCCACTCTAATCAAAACTGTAATTCTGTCTAGTAGTAGTCTGTCTGGTAATAATACAGGGTGTCACAAAAGTCTCCATATATAAGGGAAATTAGCACGTTTTGGCTACATGTCTTCTGTGGAAAACAATCAGAAATATATTCTCTTATCACCTATTTGACTATTATTATTATTATTATTATTATTATTATTATTAATTACTTATTTGGTGGCAATAAAGAGAGTTAGAGTGAGTAAGACAAATTAGAATTAGCCAATTAGAGGGGCAAAATGTGTCATGCACTTGGGGTTTTTAAGATCATGCACTCTGATCAACGCTTCAGTGTTTGCTCTTGAGACTTTGTAATAAAGTTCTTGATGATTCTAAGAAGTTTGGTTTCCTTGCTTATCCTTGAACCTACATGGGAGATGGGAAAAATTCCACACGACACTTCCAAAACTTTCGTTATATATATATATACACACACATATGTATGTGTGTACACACACACACACACACACACACACACATATATATATATATATAAATAATCATTCTCATGGCTGGATCGTGAAACTGTCACAAGGCTGTCGCAATGGACAGGAAGCATGGTAAGTGCCATGACACTGAGATGACAGTGTTGCCAAACTTATTAACGATTTAAAAAATACTGGAAGTGTTGTGTACCAACCGAGAAGTTGATGTCCACAAACATCCATTGATGAAGGCACAATCGACATGGTGCTTGATAGTGACTTTTAGATGAATCCTCAGATGAATAAACAGTAAAACATTTTCTATATAATCCTTTTACCAATCTTGTAGAGTACTTCAGTGCTAAATTGCTGAGCTCTTATGCTAAATGTGTAAAGTTTGGCAGGTCTGGTAAAATAATATAATATAATTGGTGTAAATGTCACTGGATTTTGTAGAAGTTGAAGTGTACTGTGAAGAGATGATTAAAACCCTACATCGCACAACTCTAATTCATACATCTTCGATCATGAACAAAGGACTCACTTCATCTGCTTAACTATCGTGCTTTTTCCTGATTCACCAGCACCTGGAAAATAAGAAAGAGAAGAGGAAAAAAAAGTCACACCAAGGTTTTTGAAATCTAGCTCAATAAATGATGAATCCCAAGAGGCCTGGATCACATGCTCAGGATAAGGTCTGTCACGAATGAATATGATCTTTGAGCTCAACCCGCAACATCACAAGCCCAGCATGAGCAGGAGCTCTATTTTAAGTGGTGATTGCCATTCACCAAGATTAAATGCCAGGCACATGAAACGTTCTTCTGATGTTCGGATCCTGAACCCTGCTGTTCCTGAGGATATGACGGCGATAGAGCGATGCTTTTTAGAAACCAGGTCTAATGACTCACTCTGAATGCCAATTTCAAAATTTCAGAAAATTGGTGATGTGCTTTTGACTTAGTGCCCTGGCATTCTGCAAGCCTCTGAGGCATGTGCAACTTCATGCTGTGATTATTTGTAGAACTACCATTATGAAGGTATAAACAAAGCATCCACTGGCATTTAGGTTACAATTTAACATCACATTCATTTGACCAGCAACAACATTTTAATTCAACTTAACAAAGCAATTTTCTTAACACTTTGACTGCCTTTAGCAGAGTATACAAACCCCATGATGGCATGAACTCCATGTTGTGATAAAGATTACAATACATTGTACAATACATTGCACATCAAACCAAGACTGGGTAATGCTATGATGTACCATTGATGTGTCACAGTACACTGTTTTAAAATAATACAGGTTTTGCTATATCTTTTAATACCAATTTTTACAAAATTAGATCTGAAGATAAAAATTGTATTGAATCTTAAAATTGTGAAAAGTTAAAACGTAATTACAGATTTTCTCCCCCATTCATCCGAGTGTTAAATTGATGGATTAAAAGCAAATTTGAAATGTGTCATCATTCATTCATTACATACTTAGAGGCTTAGGTGAATTTTAGCGTTAATGGTAGGGATGCACCGAATGTTCGGCAACCGAAATTATTCGGCCGAAAATAGCAAAAAAAGCACTTTCGGTGTTCGGTTGAATAAGTGAAAAGACCGAATAAATTTGACCGAACAATGACGTGTTTGATGACGCGACCGGATAGCCTAGCAACCAGAGTGAGACGTGCGAATGTCACGACCTCCACTTCCGGCAGCACGCTTGGAGAGATGAGGGGGCGTGCGCATGCACGAGCTACGTGCACGAGTGGTCAGCGAGCGCATGCTCTTCGGCTGTTGACAACCATGACATTGTTTACTGTGGACACGTGCGTTTGTTTTGTTTCTGTTCCGGAGTATTCTGTCACGTCGCGAGACGTAAGG
>JANDJT010000190.1:20462987-20477671 GCA_024331685.1 Stegophilus panzeri | reverse complement strand
GCGATGGATTGGCACCCTGTCCAGGGTGTACCCCGCCTTGTGCCCAATGCTTCCTGGGATAGGCTCCAGGTTTCCCCATGACCCTGAAAAGGATTAAGCGGTATAGAAGATGGATGGATGAATGGATTAACTGCACAGAGAACAGGTAGTAACCCAAGGATAGAACCAGGGACTGTGGAGCTGTGAGGCAGTAATGCTACTTGCTGCACAGTATACCACTACAACTATCATATACAGTATATATGTGTTGCCTGTGTGTAAGTGTTTTACAGTCCATGCAAGATTTCACTGAGGTTCTTGCCCACCAACATGCTGGATTTTGCTGCAGCTTTTTTCAATATGTGCGATGCAACTTGTAGAGTTTTTTTGTGCTTTATTGCAATTGGTGAAATTGTCTTTCGTAGTGATGTTTGTTGGTGAATGAGAACTTTTAGCTGTACTCATGTTCGACGCATGTGAATCAAAGAGGGCTTTGACTGAACGAGTGGTGTGATAATGTCACATGTCACATCTTAGCCCAAATCTGTGGTAAGTTTGAAAAATGGCAAGCTCCTCCAAATATCTCTTTGAAAGTTTGCTTGATTTTGCATTCATTTCTGCTATCACAAAATCCTGGTGGGACTGGTTTCACATTTAAATTCAAATATACTTAGTCTTTCTATTTATATTAATCTTTTAGTTAGTCTTGCCACATAGTCCTCGCAATCTTCATCATTTAATATTTGTCCCTCCACTCTCCTTCATTTTCTAAGTCTTAATTTTAACAAAAATATTATCTTAAAATATGTCATTTCTCAAAGCATATTTACAAGATTCTCTCAGATTAAACACAAATCAGGTGTTAGCATCTGTCAATAGAAAACTGATCCACTACAAAAACCATATGAGCCAAAATCTACATATGAACATATTAAAAAAAAATAGTCAAGAAACCGATCTATTATTCTGCCAGTAAACAAAGAGCTGTTGTAAATCCAGGTTTTATTTTTGTCCCAGGAATTAACAAAGATATTTTTGTAATGTTGATCTTTGCAGGTCTTATTATAGGCTACAATCATAGTATCCAGAATCATTTTAAAGGTAGTGTTAGTGTATAAAGCAATTTTTCATATGTAAATCAGTGCTTTAATTGTGGAAAGGTCTGTCTGGAAAAAAAAACCTGCAGTCACAATAACAGAGTGCTATTCTACTTTATTACCATTACAAAAATAAACCAAGTCAAAACGTTGAATAACATGAAAAAGAAAAGAAGCTAGGGATGAATGGATGCAATTGTTAATTAGAGAAACAAGGAGCTCTTTGTCTTATTTAAAGCTTGACAGAATGTTGAGCAGCTCTGCTGTGTTCATTTGTAAGTCGGAGTGTGTGACATTGCTCATGAGGCACTGGTTTAGAGTAATGCTGCAGAGTGATGTTGCACTTATCACCCAGAGGGTGTGAAAAGTGGATCATCTGCCACAGCTACATCTTCACCACTTCCTTCCTCACCATTGCACTGCTTTTTCGGGGTGGAACTTCATTAGAGCTGATCCTCCTCAGCAATGGGCAGCAAGGATATCACGATAAAGCTTATTTACATGCAAACACAACACAGGTTTATCTGCAGATTCGTGCACAGGCCCATGGTAGTGTGTGGAGTGAGTGACATTAAAAGCATTCTTGAGAATGCATGAAGAACGAAGAGGACAAAATGGAACAAGGATTTCAGCATGAACACATGTAATTCCACTTGTGTGTATGTGCATGTGAGAAATTGAAAGAATTAGTTTTGTGTGTGTGTGTGTGTGTGTGTGTGTGTGCGCGCGCGCGTTGAAGGTGTTGAATAAAGACAGAAATAGCACACACTTGCTCACCCCAGCAGCGCCAATCATGGCAGAGACAAAATACAATGGTCTCCATGACAACCTGGGAGCCCATAGACTCGGAGCTGCCTCCGAGAAATAACCGTTCATCCGTCTCCCTGCACAACAGCCACTTATACGCAACTATAAATGTAGCAAGACCATCCCAAAATAAGCACGCGCGCGCGCGCGCACACACACACACGCACACACCATCAGACGAACATGACTCATACTGCACGATCCCTGTACATCAGAAGCACACAGTGATGGGACGTTGCTGCAGGAACCTATATATTTCTATCCATTTCAACCCAATTCTATTTGCTGCGAGTTGGTCTAATTAATTTCTATGTAATTACATGCAAATACTACACAGTCACTGCGCTGAAAATGCACTGACACTGACACTGACTCATAACAGTAACATTTACTAACGCATTATTCCTTGTACTCCAGGTACAGAGCTGTCTGAGTCTGCTCTGCCCTTCACTTTAGGCCAAATTGCCACTTTTCTTTTTCCATCTTTCAGTTTTACTTGATATCATAAACCACCAGATGGGGGCACTGTCACACCAGGGTGCTAAAGCAGAGAACAACTCCCCTGAGATCACAAGCACCCAGGTCATGTGACTGTGCTTCATCGGGATGTGGTTATTAGGAGCGAGTGGGCATCATATCATATCACGGAACATGACTTCTTAAAAAGATTTTTTAAACAATCCAGTCCTTACCATCACAGTTCATACAGAGAACGGCAAGCTTACATATCATATGGCGTAGTTAAAGTGTTTGTTTGTTTTTTTTCCCCATGAAAAACCTCCCTGCTGCGGTACTTAAAAATAGCCTCTACGTTGCAGCAGTGTCTGCTTGAGAATTTAATAATGAATAATTAATAAGCAAGTCAGATGTGAACCGTCACTCATCCTTAGAGCTATCATACAAATGAATGATGGAAGAAAAAAAGAAAAAAAACAACAGTACTCAAATGGTGTGATGACGTATTATTTACTCATAAGGAATACTTATTTTTGACAATGTGCATACAGTAAGTGAAGAAAATGTTTACAGTATGTTTTAAAAATAATTAAAAGATAATTATAATTCTGAGGACATTGCAGGCTTAGTGTGTATTTGTGCTTTTAACTAGTTTTGTGTAATTAGGCTTTAATAATAACTGATCTTTAATAATAGCTGAAATGTAATCTTTGATAAATGAAATTGCACTAGATCTGTATGTTGAACTCCAAGCTACAAAAACATCCATCCATCCATTTTCTGTACTGCTTATCCTACACATGGTCGTGGGGGAGTATGGAGCCTATCCCAGGGAACTCGGGGCACAAGGCGGGGGTGCCAATCCATCACAGAGCACAATCGCACACACACTCACACGGGCATTCATACACCACAGACAATTATATTGATGCCACACAGCCTACTATGCATGTATTTGGACTGGGGGGGATTGGAGTACCTGGAGGAAACCCCCAAGGCGCGGGGTGAATATGCAAGCTCCGCACACACAGGGAGGAGGCGGGAATCAAAAGGCAAACGTGTTAACCAGTAAGCCACTGTGCCCCCAATACCACCCCCCCACACACACACACACAACAAACATTATATTTCCTTAAATAAGAATAGGGTAAGCTCATTTTTAAATGGGTAATCTGGGACATTTCTATGGGTCTGATGATATGCAGAAAACTTGCTCCCATACACAGATAGCAAAGCCAAACAAGTAGGACGCATTCAAATCGTGATGACAAGAAGAGCGTCTCTTGCAGCACACAAGTCCATTACGACTACGCCGCAATCTGACATGTTAAGTGGAAAGGCCGCAGGGTTACTGCTGCTGATGCTGAACACGTTCCTAAGAAGAGCAGTGGATCAAGTCTCTGACCCACTTACAGCTTCTGCAGCAGAGTCAGCGAAAAAGCAATTTAAGACACACACACACACACACACACATACACACAACACTCAACCTAGAAAGCTTGTTAGTTGATTGCTTTTAACTAAGCACCAAGTTTTCTCTCATCTAGGCCTAATGCTTCCTCTCAAGCCTGCACACTCCTTAAAACAGATATAATCCAATCCTCTAATAGGACACAGCAAAAACAATAAATCCTTCCCTGACTATCCTCTATAACAATGTTTGGTAGGCTTTTAATTAATGATTATCCCTAGCCCTGTTGAATGTTGGATTCTGATTGGTCAGAAGGTGTTTATTAATTTTATATTAATAAGCCCAGAAAATAATTGTGTACACAAGGCAAATCACAGGTTCATATTAATGTGCTCATACTAATATGTTATATAATTTCTACAGTAACAACATACACAGTGACTTGTATGGTGAACACTCCACATAAATAAATTATTGATATAAGTTTTCTGTGAAGAGATGTTTGTTTGTTTTTTTTACAGCATTTTTGGAAGGAATCTCCGCTGTCAGCGCTTTAGATTTAGACCTCTAACTTTTAAAAGTTAGATATAAAGCAGTTCTTTTAAGTTTTTCAACACAGGAAAGGGTGGGGGGTAACATGACAAGCTGATCGTTTGAGCTTCAGCAGTGAAAAAAAGACATCAGGCTGTATTGTAAGTGAGAACAGGAGCTAACTTATTTTGTAGAAATTTTATAACATTAAACATAACTATAAACATATTTAGAAAATTATGTATTGTTCTTTAATTAATAAACAAAATAATCATTGGCAAATTGCTGTGGAACAAGAGGAATAAACCACTTTGGGACATCAGCTTCATGGTGGTAACATAAGATGAGAACAGAAATAAAAAGTAGGTACACAATAACAATTTTTAGGGTCAGCAATTATTCTTTAAGCCTGATCTGATCTATCTAAAAACCTTAAAACGTATAGCCTAAATACAGGAAAAGATTCGTTTTACTATGTGCAGGGGAAAGACACAGGCCTGAGGGTGTATTTCCAGAAAACAAAATATGACCAAAAAAAAAAACAAAAACAAAAAAAAAAACGGTTCCTATTTTCCTAGAAAAAAAAGGAAGAATGAGCAACCTTGTGCCCAATATTCCTGGGATAAGCTCCAGATTTACTGGAACACTGATCAGTATAAAGTGGTTACTGAAAATTACTGGATGAATAATTAATGTTGTATGTGATTTTGGACATAGGAACAGTGAGTGGCAATGACACTCCTACTGTAGTTTATTTGCTGATGATGCTTGACTCAGGCATGTGACTAGAAACCCCCGCTGGGTCCTCCATCCCACTCACACAAACACTCTCTGCTTTATACTATCTGTAGGCTAGTGTAAATGTAAACAAGAATGACAAGGCTGTAAAAAATGCAAGCTGGACCCCTGCTGGATCCTCTGCTGTTTTTAGTTTATGTGTAGTTTACTTTACTTTAACTGCAACCCAGCCTGATGATAAGGGCGAAGACACCAATATGCAGGAGCACCAAAAGTGTGCATGTGCTGGAGTGGAGGCCCTGATTAATTCAGAGGGCAAAAGAGGTAGACACAGGCCTTGAAGGATGTGTCTTGAAGCAAATATTTTTGGTGAGATAGTTTGCCAAATTTAATGTCTTTCTCAGGAAGCCCAGGACTCATGGCCTCAATACTCACAGTCTCAATGACCACAAAATATGTTACACAAATGTATGCTGCACATACATTCACAGGGAGCTTACATGCAGAGGGAAGCACAGGTGAAGTGTCCCTACCAACATTTGGGCTTTTAATGGAGGGTTTTGTAATTCCTTCAGTGTTCACACGATTTTGTAAAAATATAAAAAGTTTTGTAAATCCTTCAATGTTCACACGATTTTGTAAAAAACGTAAATACCATCATAAATACCGTTTGTAAATATCATCAAATTAAAGCTGAAAGTCTGCACTTTGAGCTCATCTTCATTATTTAATTTCAGCTCAAATATACCATGGTAAACAAATTTATGACTGTATAATACAAGCTCTCGAGTATTTTGATGTGGTCTCATATGGTCCCCTTTTGAAAAAAGTTTGGACACCCCAATATACGTGAATTTACAGACTGGCTAGTGTCACTGTAATTGACAGGGGAGAGTCTAATGTCCTTCTCTCCAACCTTATCTTATTTATCTTTTCTTATTTTGATTGATTGATTGCTTTTATATATTTGATTGTATCTGACAAACTGTCCCCTGAGTTACACTAGCTGCACTGAATCAACTGAAGTTCCAATCAAACTGAAATATAAGTATATCATAATCAGAAATCTAATATAATTTGACTTTGTTTTCGCACAATAAATAAATAAATAAATAAATAAATAAATAAATAAACCTTTTGATTTTAAAATCAGTGACCTCAAAGTTTTCGGAACATTATAGGGACGTATTTCTCCTAGAGGGCGCCAGTGCTTACAACACTATTTATGGACCCCCTACTTGCTATGTGTTAATGTAACAAATGCTGGTCGTTCCAGCTTGAACATGCTACCACACATGCTGAGATAAACCAGGCTCACTCTCTAACATAGGGAGAAAGAGTTACAGCCAGAGCTCTTTTCACATGCTCAGGGTAAAAAAATGAAGGTTGCTTCTGTTTAGGTGCCCTTAAATATAGTAAATCTACAGCATGTAAATACATGAAATGTAATAATCTTTTAAAATATTAAGCAAATAATCACAATAACACAGGAAATGAAAAAAGATGTCTTTCCATTCTATCCTTTCTATCAGTTCACAGCATATTGCAATTCAGATCAAGGTAATGCACAGACTACATTACTCATGGTTCAAATTGCATAGGATTTATCCTGGGATATGCTCTGTCTATGTATGTTAAATTCAAAATATCAGAATATGCCTTGTTCCACTCTCTGTGCCTACTTGTGCTTCAGGGAACAGAGTAATTTGTTATATTAGGAGGAGCTTGCCACACAAATATGAACAAATTCAAATAAGTTTGGAGAAAATATGACAACCAATGGAAGATTATGTAATTTTGCTATTTATGCTTCACATACAGTACTTTAACTGTGAGGGGCCTGTGCTCAGTGTACTATCGTTGTATTGTATATTAGAAAGTCAAGTGGTTAAATGATTAAGGCTTTGGGCTACTGATCAGAAGGCTGCAAGTTTGAATCCTGGTACTGCCAATCTGCCCTGATGACCCTGGCACCAAGACATTAGCAGCAGATCCTTTAAGTCCTGCAAGTTGTGTGGCGGGGCCTCCATGGATCTGATTTGTTTGTCCAGCACACCCCACAGATGCTTGATCGGATTGAGATCAGAGGAATTTGGAGGCCAAGTCAACACTCTTTGTTATGTTCCTCAAACCATTCCTGAACAATTTTTGCAGTGCAATATCTTGCTGAAAGAGGCCACTGTCATTAGGGAATACCGTTTCCATGAAAGGGTGTACTTGGTCTGCAACAATGTTTAGGTAGGTTGTACGCATCAAAGTAACATTCACATGAATGCCAGGACCCAACGTTTCCCAGCAGAACATTGCCCAGAGCATCACACTTCCTCCACCAGCTTGCCTACTTCCCATAGTGCATCTTGGTACCAGGTAAGCAACACACACACACCCAGGCCATCCACATGATGTAAAACAAAATGTGATTCATCAGTCCAGGCCACCTTCTTCCATTGCTCCATGGTCCATTTCTGATGCTCATGTGCCCATTGTAGGCACTTTCAGCGGTAGACAGGGGTCAGCATGGGCACTCTGACTGCTCTGCGCAGCCCCATACACAGTAAGCTGTGATGCACTGTTAGTTCTAACACCTTTTTATCATAGCCAGCATGAACCTTTTTCAGCATTTTGTACTACAGTAGCTCTGCTGTGGAATCAGACCAGATGGGCTAGCTGTAACTCCCTATGTGCTTCAATGAGCCTTGGGTGCCCATGACCCTGTCCTTCCTTGGACCACTTTTGGTGGGTACTAACCACTGCATACCAGGAACACCTCATAAGACCTGCCATTTTGGAGATGCTCTGACCCAGTTGTCTAACCATCACAATTTGGCCCTTGTCAAAGTCACTCAGATCCTTACACTTGCCCATTTTTCCTGCTTCCAACCCATCAACTTCGAGAACAGACAGACAGACAGACAGACAGATAGATAGATAGATAGATAGATAGATAGATAGATAGATCTCCACCACAAATGAGTTCATCTTCATCATAAGCAGAGATAAAGCCATGCGCAACATAAACATGAATCTTTATGTGCATATTATATAGAGCATGTTGAGTCAGGTATTGTATCTTTTCCTTCTGTGCACTTGTATAACAAAGATAAAGCCACTTGAGATCCAACTTTGAACAGCAGTAAGCAAGAGACAGTGGTGTTCATGGCCTTCCACACTCCAGTGTCAATGTAACTGTAATGAACAGGAGAGAAAAGACTCCAGCATGCCCTCCAGCCAGCAGTGAATCAAAAACCACAGCCCCCATAAAGCAAAAACATAGCACATCAATCAGAAATCATGAAGCTTCTCAGTAATAATAAACAGTAATGTAGTGAGGGGTTTTGAGGAAGCTTTAAATCCAATATATACAAAAAAAAACCATACAACACAATATGTCTATATAAAAGTCTGTCAGTAGCATGGATAGGTATGCGAGATTTATTTTAATGCAGGACAAAAGTACATTATTGTATCCTGGGCTGAAGCATACATCTGGAAGAGCATAGAGGGGGAAGGTTGCCTGCACATATGCATCATAAAGATTCAAGGCCCCTGACACCATTTGAAAGGCCTGGAATATTTCATAAGTTCAGCACCAAAGCTGTTCTGTTGTAGCCACAGGGGCAAGGACCAATGAAGCTTCCTGAAAGCAGCTTTTAAAATTTTTATACCACCATTAAATTAGGATGTTTGAACTGCAAACACATTCATACAAGCGCTAAGTATAAAAACATATCCCTTTAGTCCATTGGACACTGCATCGAAAAAGAAAATGCTACTCTTTTGCCTTATTCTGATGTCTGTAAGAACATACTTGTGTTGATAAAACCTTTCCATCTGCATGGCAATTAATTAATACAGGATGACTGAATTTCCACTAAGTTTCTTTTCCTATGAACAGATGTTTTGTCTGGCAAGATCATATGGCTGCATCTTTGGATCATTTATAGTTTATTTATAGACCATTAAATTTCATGATACGTGAATGAGTTATTACAATAGGCTATTTAATCAGCCTGCAGGACCAGGCTGATTAAATGGGCTAATGTATTTATTTATTTTTTGTTTTTCTTCCAATAAGCTCCCAGTGATCACAGAATGGAGACACATTGATATGATTCATACCAGCAACACTGCAAAGAGACTCTCCCAAGCACATGATATAATTTCTTGATGTACTTTCAAAGACCACTAAGTGAAGCATGTAGCAGTGGTCAGATTTTTTTCCCCCAACACTAGAGGCAACATATGTTTTCTAAAATCACAGTGATGAGTTTGTTGACAAACTGGAGTAGATGGGTTTTGGGCTAGATATTTATCAGGGGAGGAGGAAAAACAGAGACAGAAATAAAATCCCTGATTAGCACCTGTAAAGGATGGAGTTATTCTAGCTCTCCATGCTCCCCAAATACATATAGAACACTGTATACATCTTTGTTTGTACCTTGGGGAAATACTAAGAAAAGAAGGAAAAAACATGGAAACTAATTACATTAAGTCTTACCTATCCAAAAAGCATTCAGTAATCCCCTTTGTTGTGTATAGCCACTCTCTGCATGCTCTTGTCTTTTGTATAGCATTAAAGCATTTTATATCAGTGTTATATGTATATATTTGTGTTATTTTATAATCATAATGTTTCCTTAGAACTTAGAACTGGTTGCATAGTTTTTTTTGCATATGTAGCTAGTTAGTATTTTTATTGTACTTTTAATCAAATGGTCTTTTTCATTTTAGTTTATTTAATTTGATCAAATTATCATACTTGGGTTATAATTGTCTTATTTAGGTTGGTGAAGTTTGGGCATGTGTGTAACACAAACTCTTGGCTTAGGTGTGGATCCATGTGGTGAAATTTATTTGCAAAATCTAAGTTTACAAAACGCATTAATATTACCCAACTTTGATTGCTTGGCAATCCAGATCCAGGATCAATCTCAATAAATAGTTAAAACATAGCAGGCAAGAATGTACATAGGTGCACATTAATCTCAGATAGTATAACAAATGGATAACACTTTAAAGAACACATATTGGGAGTTAATTAAGGCCTCATTATTTGTTTAATAAGGCTCAAATCAGTCTTCCACTAAAATGTGTAATTACTCTATACTGCCTTGGTAATTATTTTAAAGAAAATGTTCCCTTTTTTTTACAGTGGATACATTTAAAAGTTAGATGTTCCCCATTTTTTGCGAGGCAGCATCAGCCACTGAAACCTAAAAATACATATTATTGAACACTGGTTTAATGTCAGCCCACTTACTGCATCTATCTAATATATTTCTCTGAGTAATTTTAGTCTTTTTTTTTTATATTACTGACGCACTTTGCAAATTGTGTTTTATGGTTTACTGACACCCACTGGAATTAGCTCTACTTACGTGCTAGCGCTGAGTTCTTTTCTCTCTCAGTCACTTGTGCTAGTGTTTTAAATTAAGTAATGGTTTTTATTGAGTCCCATTATCAAATGGTGTGATGTGCATTTCCCTGAGTAGACGTGGGAGTGTAAAGTTTGATCATTTGAGTGTAAGTGTTACAGGTGTCCATCACTACTATATGAACACTTTGCTACATTTTTTTCTTAGACTTATTTCTTAATACTGAGTATAATTAAAAGTGTAATTAGTGCATATAGTGAATAGGAGACCAGTTAAGATTTGGCATAACTGAATTTTTCCTGCTTGAGGACAAAGAAAAGATGGTAGATGTTCATGTGGATCTTAGTTCACTTAAGAAATGTACAATTTATCAAAGAATCAGCAACAAGATGACATTGTGGCTATATAGATAATGACTCTGACATAGTAGTCTATGATAAACATAAGATATTACTTTGGGTTTGATAAACCTGGTGTCTAACAGTAAGTTTGTTTCCGTTATTACCAAAAGGTACTGTAAATGTCTATCTAGCAAATTAGGCCACTTATATTATAATAGTGAAAATGCAGATGAACCAGGAAATATATTGGGTTATTAAAAACTGTGCCAAAAATCACATGCAATAAAATTATTGCATATTATTTCAACATGGAGTTGTCAGTGTATGACTCTTATTTTGAAACCCACGGGAATGGAGAGCAAGCCACCATGAGTGAGCCACACTGAAGCAGGCTCCCGTTCTCAACCCATACACCCTTGGGACTTATGGCTCAACATCAGTGTCCTCTCATAGCGGAATTGAAGAGAACTCCTACAGCCATTTTTTCAAAATCTACTGGAAAGCCATCCCAGAAGTGTAGCTGCACAAAATCAATATTAATGCACATACATGTAGATAAGATGCTCCAGTGTCCACATACTTTATTTAGACTTACTTACCTGACATTATCAGTGTAAGGCCAAAAGTATGTGGACAATGTCTTACGCCAAAAAAAAGGGTGATGGGGAGAGGCCGCAAGTGAAGCAGCTATGTGATTACTTGTTAACTTTTATAAATGTAACTATTTGTCCTAAATGGCATGGAAGGTGAGAATTGTGGTTGCAAAGGGAGACTTACTGGTTCTTAACAGCCCTCTAGCATCCCATTCTTCATTAAATTGTCCCTATTATGCTATATTAAAAGTGTCTAATTTTGTTTTAGAGGGCTCATACAATAGGTTTACATGCATCCAAGGTCAAAAACAGTTTCATTTTCTCATAATTTACACTGCAGCATTACCTCTTTTTCTCAGTGTCACAAACGAGTCACTCACGCTAAACTCCTCCTTTCAGAGAGCCTACTCTGCTCTAATTGGTCAGATGTCCCAGTCTGTTGTGATTGGTCTACCGCTTACAGCGCGTGTCGGAAAGGAAACACCAATTACCATATCTGAATTTCAGCTCAGTAATAATGTCTTCAGTTTTACCTTCAATTTCAGCCAGAGTCCCATAGTGATATAAAGGAAGATCAACCCGAACCACCATTGCAAACATGACATGAACAGGACGTTTCTCAGTGGTAAGTACATGTTGTTTGCGAGCAGCCAATGAAGACCAGAGGCGGGGCTTTTTGTTACAAACCTACGTTGGTTTGTGCAGGAAGAAAATCTGGAATTACTGACGAATCCTTTCAACTGTTCAGACTTTTTACATTCACAAACAGCTATATAACACACTACATGAAAGGTAATATCTGAAATAGCATAATAGGGGCACTTTAAAGTCAAGAGAATGTGTATTGATCTATTGTAAATTACATCCATGATGAGTCATAACAAGAAGTTATAATTCAGTCTGAGTCTGAGGGAACCAAAAGTGTCTGAAGATAGCAATAGCATAAACACAAAAAAAAACAACCCATAAATCTGTGGTTGAACAGTGGGTAGTGTTGCCACCTTACACCTCCAGGGTCCCAGGTTCGATCCTGTGCTCAGGTTACAGTTTGAGTGTAGTTTCACCTGTTCTCCCTATGTTTGTGTAGGTTTCCTCCAGGTTCTCCGGTTCACTCCCCACTGTCCACAAACATGCCAGGACGTTATGCACTTACTTGAAGCTAAATTAATGAATATCCAGTAAAAATGCTCAACTATGCAGCCCCTGCAGCTGTGCAACCCTGTTACTCACTGAACATCCAGGCTAAAGTATACCAGTATTCAGTGAAGGATGTTAAGTTTAGAAATGTCTCTGTCAGTGACAAGTGCTGGTCTTGACAAACATAATTTTACAATAAGTATACAATACAGTAACATTATTATAATACAATAACTATTTTCAAATGATTGTTTGTAGCTAAAATTTTAGAAACAGAGCTGTTCAGATGGATGAAGTCAACCAATGTTAGAAAAAATTCTATGTTGGCAAACTGAAAAGAGGACCTACTTTTTTGTTGGATAATGCAACTTCCTGTTTATCATATGATATTTATTTCCCTTTTCCTTTAGCAGGGAAAATAAGTTTCAGTAACAGGGTTGGACATATATGGGGAACATGGCTTACCTGTATAAATATTATTACTTAAAATAAGTTAAGTAATAATGATACTTAGTTTTCAATAATAATAAGTTTTCAACCCTTAAGGGACACTCTTTTTTAATTTCATATTATAAATGTTTTCATGTTCTGTTCATGCATTTATTTAAAATTTATGGCTGGACAAATAAAGATACTCTGTTGGTGTTTAAATGCTTACTATTTAAATGTTAGAAAAATGTGGAAACTGAGAGGATTCATTGTTCTAGTATTGATAACAGGTTTTCATTAAATGCGACTCATTTAATAATTTCAGAAAATTTCGCATTGTTGATGTATTTCAGAAAAGTACAAATGAAGTTGAGCTCATATAGAGGTACATATGTTGCATAATTTGCAAATACATAACACAGGATTCATGAAAATGAAGTAATTCACAAAATTAAAATGTGAAACGAGATACTCAGAAATACAAAATTGGACACATTTTTATTTATATTATTTGTGCGATTTATATTATTTGTGCGTCGTGTTTTATTTATTTGTGGATTTTATTTCTGTGGAAATAATTTATTTGCAAATTATGCAATAATTATGCATTTTCAGTTGAATTTGGGGAAACCACTTGAAGCATTCGTTGTGTTGAACTATTTCAATTGCTTTTGTTTGATTTGTTTATTGCAAACAGCTGAAAGCTGAAAGTAAATTTTGACAATAAACCTGATTTGCAATGGGGGTTGAATTATTTTGATTGCAACTGTAGGTATATAGCATATAATGTATATTGATAGGGATAAATGGTTATCAACAGACAGAGAGGAAGAAATGCAGTGGAAAGATTCATATAATTTTTTAATGGATTTATATTTAACATCCAGCTGTTTCGCATTCATTATTTGCTATACCATATGCATAACTTATTTTTGTATGTATGATTCTCTAGCATTACCTTCCATCCAGCAAATGTGAAACATGAGCCATGTGGAAAAATGAATGTCCCTTGTGTTTATTACAATAATCTTCCACTTGTTCAGAATGTCCAAGCACTCCAGTGTGGTATCTCAGATTAATGGACGAAGCTTATAGTGCAGAGGATGCCTGTAAATCCCTTAAAGCTCATTGTAAGATCTGGCGGTTGGGTGCACAATTACTGCAGATGATGCTCGTCTTTCCATAATACCAAGAAACAAATCTGTTTAATTTTCCAGAAGAACGGAAAGTGCACTTTTGCTCCTGTAGGAAAGGACTGATAAACAGCTGATCGATCTATAATATTAAAATGCTCTTTTCTGCTCAAGTAGGCATACTATTTCCAAAATGTGAAACTACTAAAAGAGCAGCCTAATAACTATGTGATATATTCCAGCTGAAGCCCTTCTCTCCATGTTGTCTGTGTCCTCATTACGTAAGCTCTGTTAGTGGGTCAGGAACAGACTGTGCCCTTGTCTTGAGCTCTAAGATGATTCTTTTGCAAATTGATTTTTAAGGACACTGAGGAATACTGTTTAAACTTATACTGTGTGGTGCCTATAATAGCAGAAACTTGTATGTGAATTGGGGACACAATAAGCTTGAATTTTAATTTAATTCATTACTAAAATAAAATGCTGATCTGACTACATTGCCCAATTTTCTAAATATTTGCATAACAAATATTAGAGGTGCTAAATGATACTGGGTAGAAAATGCAATGAGGCCATACCAAGCTTTTATTTTCTCTAAAAGCAAAATGTTTTTGTAATGGAAAAAACCCTCCCACAAACCATGTTGGGTGTATATAT
>JANDJT010000190.1:20412071-20452148 GCA_024331685.1 Stegophilus panzeri | reverse complement strand
ACATTGTAACAAAGTGTCATTTCTTCAGTGTTGTCACATGAAAAGATATAATCAAATATTTACAAAAATGTGAGGGGCGTACTCACTTTTGTGAGATACTGTATATATATACTGCTATCCTATTACTGTGAAAAAATTCAATGAATTCTTGCTTGATGCTTGATAAGGCATAGCTCATGCCTATATAGTAGAAATTGGCCATTTTGCGCTTCCTTAGGCAAGCGCAAGTAAACCATTTAAAAAAAATAATATTAATATTATTTACACATGGTTACACATTTGAAAATCTCACAGATATTCAAGTCAAAAAAAAGGACAAAGTCAATTTGATCTTGCCAAGATTCAACAGCAAAGCTCACAAATCCAGATACTGTAGTTAAAACATTATCACAGAGAAGCAATAACAGGAAGAAAAGCTTAAAGTCAACAGAATAGCAACAGAATATATCATTTAAAACAAGACAGGCTTAAAAACTGCTTACTGAAACGTTCCAATATCAATTTTAACAAATCCATAAATAACTGTTATAGAATATAAGATTTTATGCCTGAGCAGTCTGTCTGTTTTGGCGACTAAGCTCATAATCATTCATGCTTTTTCATACAGAACAATGGAAAATTGGATTTTTTTGTCATTGCCAAAGCAAACACTATAGAGAACTTCCTTCAGATTCTGTTGTGGATGTTTTTTTTGTTTTTTTTGTATGAGTTGGTTTCAAGTAACTTTCACCCAAATATTTGCATGGAGAAATTATCCCAATATTGGATCAAGAACGTATTTATAGAAAACTTTTCTACAATCTGTAGTTGTTGCTATAGTAGGTTGTAACAGCCTATGGGATCATGCTCTTTTGGTTGACTTTATTTTCCTCTAACAGGCTTCCAATGACAACAATATTTATTGGAGATGAAGTGATGCGACCAATAACAACAACGTTTTGAGAGCTTGAAAGCGTATTTTATTATGTGATTCGAAGAAGGATGCTATTTAGACATTATCTGGGTAAATGCATAATGCTGACATACTATTGCATCTGGAAGTGCCTAGTTGCTACAGTAGGCAGGTTCAGAACATGGTGCAAAACATGACAAAAATAAACATGAATATCAATATCTGAAAATATCTTTCTAATCCAAAATTTGGATTGCAGCCACATCAGCGGGTTGGATCTCCTTCAGTCTGTTAAGTTCAAATTACATGTAGCATACATGGAAAATAGTTGAGTAATTGTATTTTGTTACTATATTTACATATATATGTAGCCACCTGACTGCACTTGAATTTCACTATGAGTGCCCCTGGTTCTATCTCAGTAAAATGTTTCTGTATGCCGGAGTAAGCAAAGACTTGTATAAAATGAGGTGTCTCCTTTGTTTACCTAGAAGCCATTAACTCCATCTAATTTAAAAAAACAAACAAACAAAAAAAAAAAACAATTTTTGCTAATTTGCTCAATTTAACTAACTGTGCATTCAAGTCCTCCTGGGAAGTTACAATATCAAGTGTGTTCATGTCACGTTCGTCACAGCAAGATGGCCATGTACATTCTCTTAATTAACTACAAAAAATACAGCAAGGTTGTCAAACTTTACTTCTTGAAAATGAAGAACAGAGAATGTGCATCAGGTGTGTTTTGTTTTTTATGCTTTGAATCAATTCATGGAGCCACTGTAAACTTTATCGTTACATATTATAACGTAATTGTACAATGCTATCGTATTTTGTGCAGGCAATTAGCTTGTTTTATTGTAAATGAAAAAGCCTGACAATAACTTGCTGCATTTTCTAAACACATAACTGAAATCAGCTTCTGAGACGAGTAAACATTCCATTTCAACAAATTTACCATCAACTACAAAAGTTGCATCCATTGATTTCACTATATTTTCTTACTGACACGACCAACTGGGAAACTCGGAGCTCAAAGAAAATCTGGATTTCACACTCGAAATTACGACTTTGTGGTGGCTTTCATGTGCATTCAACTCATAATTACAATCTTTCCAACATGACTTGAAGGCACCATAAGTTAGTCTTGTTTCTTTGCTAATGCCAGGTTAGACTAGCATCGATTCCAGTAGCTAACAAAATGGCTAGACAGCAAGTCTCCCTCAGAGACATATTTTTAAAAAGGGGGTTCTCTTAAACATTTTTCCTTGTTTAAAAAAAAGGCCAGATTTGAAAAGGTTGTCTATTAGCCCTGTTCTTCTTCTGTTGCCTGTATCTGTGCAAATTCATAGAGAACTGAAAGAAGTCAATGTACTGAGTTCATGAGATCCACTTAACATGACCCCATATAAACAATTCTCTACATTAGCTCTGCCACATTTTAAGAGAAAGTGAACAACCTGTATATTGTGTAAGAAAAAGTACAGAGAAATTCTGCTCAGGTGGAAATATCAATTATGTGTGAAATTCAACTCAATTAAAAGAGGACGTATCCAGCTAAAATGTACTTAAGTGAAAGGTTTTTTTTAAAGTTACTTTTTTAGTCACTACAGATGATGATTTTTGAACATTGATAAATGTGACTGAATACTTTAAACGAAAATGTAAATAAAAGGGTTCTGAGGCCATTCTATTGATGTACAGAATATAGTAATGGCTGGATGAGAGAAGAAGAGACCTCTGAGATTTGTAACTAATATTTAAGGTCTAAATGAAAGTGTATAGACCAAAAAGTAGCTGATGGGTGTTTTTTTTTTTTTTTTGGAAATGTAATTAAGCAAGAGAGCAAGTATTCAATTCAATAACACCCAATTAAAGTATAAACACACCCAAAATAATACTTAAGTATTAAGGAAGTACATGTACAATTTCTACTTTCTTACATTACAATTGCTATTACTCAAGTATTCAATAACACAAAGCTATAAAATATATATAAAAAATATATAAAAAATATATAAAAGCTATGCAAATAAAATATCAGATTCTAACTAATTTCATATAAATTGCTATCAAGTACTACTGAGCCGGGGTTACGTGCATAAAGCTGGATATGAAACACTAGACTTCTGCACCTGCCAGCTTGTGTTACAGATAATCCCAGATCATATTCCCCCCCACACACACACACAAATCTCTGTTACAGCTGTTGGAAAGGCCTCTGATAAAATGAGAAAACTGAGAACTACCACCAAATGAAGAACACCTGCAGTGCTATGGTTCCATGAATCACTTAAATTCTTTTAAAAATAAAACTATTTGTTTTATGCTTTTAAGAGCCATTTGGGTCTATTATTCACATTGTCTTCATGACAGGTGCAGTGAGGTAGGCTCATATAACAGCAATACAACCAGCTCAGCACACAGTGTATAAAAACAAGCACACATACACACAGATGCACTATGATATATAGGACCACTTTAGGATGAATGTCAACTGGACATAAAACCCTAGATCATGTCCTCATATCCTTGATCAAATTACAGATTGCTGTAATCTTGTCTTTGTTACAGCTGTCTCCAAGAGCTCCAATCATATGCATCCTCTCCAAAGATGCAATCCAATCTGGATGTTAAATATGTCCATTTCAGCTCAATGTCTCAAGTAAGCATATGGGTATTTATAGTAGAGTTGGAATAATGAAAGATCAGATTAAAAGAGGAAGGCATTATAAAGGAGGATGTAGAGGCTCTTGTTTTTTTTGCTGGTGTCAATGCACTTCAGTATTCAAGGCCTTGTGCCAAAGTAGAGAGGGTCATCCTTTTACATCCTCCTTCCCCACCATCTCAAGCCATGCAGACATCCCATTGTCCATCAATACCACTGCACATGGAAGATCAGTTACCAGGCAACAATATCCCATTCACAACAGGAGCTGGAGTCCGACAGATCAATAATCATTTAAATTCCAAAGTACTGCATTTACATGGTCAAGTTAACTAAACATGAGAAGTGTAGTAACAAACCACGGTGAGTCTCGGTCCCTCCAGGATTTAGCAATTTTGTAATCACAGAAATGAACGCAAAATCAAGCAAACTCATCAATATTCGGAGGAGTTTGCAATTTTTCTAAATTACTGCTGATTTTCCGCAGATTTGGGCCAAAATGTTTCATGTTATGTCAATCACAACGCGCATTCAGCCAAAGCCGTCTTAACGTGCATCGAACATAAGTACAGCTAAAATGCCTCATTTACCAATAAATATCACAATTTCGCGCAATTGCAATTTTGCCAATTCAAGTAGTTTTCCACAAAAACGCACAAAAAAACTCCACAAATTGCATCGCAAATTTTGATAAAGGCGCAGAAAATCAAGCGTTTTTGGTCGCAACAATCACAGATATGAACAGATATGTTCATTAAGAGCTTTAAGACATAGTTGCTTTTGACACGTCACATTCTTCCCTTGTGTTTTTCCCTACATTCCAAATAACCATGTAACACAAACAGTGGTTTATGACCATGGCCACCATTACAACCAGCTTTGCATTAAAACCTCATTCACAATAGCCTCAAGATTATCTGTATATAATAAGAGTTATACTTTGCCTGATCTTAAAGTTTATAAGTAATTTTGTGTGTGCAAAAAACAAAACAAAACACACAACTCTTAGCAACAGCCTGAGAGTTCTGTATTCACGCTTATAACTTTACGACTCACCTGGTCGATTAGACACACATTGGCCTGTCACATCAACAGTATCTCTCTTATAATTAACACTAATTAATACATACATGAAGAGGTATCTTATGGGATCTGCTCCTTAATACTCATTAGTAAAGAACTAAGAACCTAGTGTTGTGAATGGCCCTTGAAACTGGTCTTGAAAATGATTAGCCTGTAGATGTATGAGAAAAGTGAGAGTTTTGCATTTATTTTGCAAATCTTATCAGAACTTCAGTACCCACAGATTTCCAGCTTATTACTCATTTATTAATCTGAAGTATATTATGTATTAACTAATATTGTTTTACTGCAATTAAATAGGAACTCTGAGTAAGCATGGGATTTCTAAGGCTTTCTGACAGTTTAAGAAAGTTTTTTTTTTTTAATTATTGGATTTTCCTTTAAGGATTAGACTTAAAACATAACTGGAGTGGCATTTCACTACCAGCTGTTCCCACAAGAGATTTTGGGTTTATATATGATCTCAGTTTTAAAACCATTACAATTTCACAGAAGTAAATAATATTGTTAAGCTACTGACATTTTCTACGCTTTGTGCCACTGCGGTGGATGATAAACATTTAGAAATGAGGGCAAAATGCATTGGACAAAGCCCACGGCCGAATTTAGCCTAATATAATGCTGTCTCCCAGGGTGTAATTACAACCCTCCATGAGAATGAGTGTGAGCAAGCTGTGGGAGCTACTCTCTGTTCCCCAGCTGGGCCTGTCTAATGTGAAGAGAAGAGAACTCCCTCTCTCCAATCCAGTCCAGAAGCTGGGGCTACTTAACTGCTTTCGTGGTTTACTTTAATTTCAAGAGCTTCCTGACACTTTTATGTGTCACTTGTTTGAAAAAATAGGCTGTATATTGATGATAGACCATTCATAAATGAAGAACGACAAGTCCTGTTCCAAATCTAAGCTAATGTGGGCAGCAAGCCATAGTTATAACATTACTCTGTCACTGTATTTGGGCAAAGGGGTGTATGTTAATGTTTCTAAATTATGTTTGGCATTTTTCCTTCTATTCTATACAGTTTTTGTCAAGCTCGAGCATCCTGATTCTTTATAGTATATTACCATGGACACGGAGAGCCAGTCAGGAAGCATACTAAATGGTACATATAGCATACATTGTGGCTGAATAGGTATTGATCTGGAACAGGGGTGTCACGCATACAGTCTATGTTCTATACATGTTCTATCTTCTTGTGGACCGCAAATGAATAAAAAAAATAATCTGATTTTGAGTCCTGCTACGGCCTGGCATCCCATCCAGGGTGTATTGTCTTCTCACTTCTCACAGTGTTCCTGGGATCGGATCTTGATTCACCACAACCCTGAACAGGATAAAACATTACTGAAAATGAGGGAGTGAGTGTTATATCTTGAGTCCTGGTATTCCACTAGAGAGTAAAATAGAGCAATAACCTCAGGGCCATAAACTCTGGTACTGAAAAAAAAGTGCAAAAATGTAATTCTTCATTAGCAAAGTAAAAATTTATACTGTAACTATGTTTCTTTCCAAAAGAATGGGGGGTTTTCACAGAAAAGAGGGTGAACACTTATGCAATTACAAACTATGTTGTTGTTGTCGTTTTTTTTGTTGTTTGTTTTTTTAGCAACACCAGCTTCATGACTAATCCCAATTAAATCCATTTAATTTCAATGTTGTAACACTGCAGAAATGGTGCTTAAGGGAGGGGGCGATGCACACATGCATGCACACCATAATTCTGAGTAATCATTTGCAGTCTGTTTATGAGTTTTGTAAATGATATATGTTTAATATTTGTGCAATCAGAATTTACCTTTCATTTTTAAGCAGTTGTTGATGTGTTTTTATGTAACATCCATGCTGAAAAAAACCCAATAGAAACCATTACAGAAACTGTAATGGTTATAATGGGAATTGTATTGGTTTTAATGGAAGCTATAATGGTTATGGTGGGTCTCTACTGGTAAGTGTTGGGGTTCTATTGTTGGTATGTTTATGTCTAGTGGAAACCAAAACAAACCATTAAATCCTAATACAATGTGGCTCAAAACATACTAGGCCTACATTTGTTAATGGTTTTAATTGTATTTGTAGTGGAAACCATTACAATTTCTGCAATGGTTTCTAATGGGTTTTTTTTTTTTTTTCATCAGGGATATTGGACTAAGTATACGGTGGTCCATTACCTAAAATGAGTTTGACACCCATGTTCTAAGATTTCCGAATAAATGTTTTTTGAACAGATAATCCCCAAACCTACATGGAACAGTTCAGTGTTTTGTTTATACAGCATGTAGCAAACCCCCTACTAGAATAACAATAACCACGTGACGGATCTGTTCCTGTCAGGATTAAATGGCGTATCGGTAGGATTTGGAAATGATTGCACAGTTTCAGGAGAAGATCAACGTTTGAGCAGGCTATGTGAATGAAATCCCGGGCGCAACATGAGTGTTTTTTTTTGTTTTGTTTTTTTTAAATGCGTGTGAGAAAGGCTGAGCGAAAGCGCGCGACTGCTCATGCGCCCCGGTAAGTGAGTGCGCGTGAAGAGATGCTGCTCATCAGATAGTCAGTGTGGCGTCTGATCGGGCGTCGAACAGAGCTCATTTCTCCTCCCGACACACTGCATATACAAGCCGCATGGATCTTCGGACGCTTTGGCTAAACTGACATCTGAAATGGATTTACTGACATCTGCCATAATATGTCTCGATTATAAGAAGACTGGCGATGCGCGCGTCCTGTCTTTACGTAATGTCGTAACTATTTGCGCATTTAACCTTGGCCGTGTTCTGCGATAAAAACAAAAAACAAATTCGGCTATATATATATTTTTTTTGGTCTCCCGGAAGAGAATCGGTGTGTCTCCATCTGGCTTTTGTTTCTGAATGGGAAAAGCGTGGCACGTTACTGTGATGGGCAATGGATAAACAAACACCGACTCTGGACTTTATTTACCTACAACCCTTGATGTATCATACCCCGAGGCGAGACATTCTGGAGGTAATCTCGGATTACATGCACAATTCGTTTTGTTGTTGTTGTTGCTTTGTTTTTGTTTTAGAACATTGCATTACATGGGCACGCTGAAAGATGGGACAGTGCATATGGGAAATGGTGCAATGCAACGCTGCTGTTTAGGAGCATTACAGGCCATATCACCTCACCTTTCCTATCCGAAGTGTTTTTATTGATTGTTGTGTGCAGGACGTTGCGCTGAGAATATGAATTTGCTTTCAGAGGTAGTACACTTCAATTGATCCCCTTTATGTGCCAACTGCTTAAATGCCTCTGGTTTGTCTGTATGCATGCAAGAGTAAGAGCATACACTTTTCTACAGAAGTGCCATAAATGTCTAAATGCACCCTTCGATTTCAGCAATACGTGATCTGTTTTGTTTGGTTTTCTGTTTTCAGCTTCAAGTCTGCAACTCCTTCAGCTCACTCAGCTAATCTCTTGACTGCATGTAAGGAAGTGTAGTACAATTTATATCATCATCAAACTAGATTTGACTCTGAGAGAGTGGAAGATATGCCATCCTTCATGGAACTGTTCATTAAGTGGGCTGTCTGTACTTCCCTGGTTCTTATCCGTATACCAGGGACTTATGGCTCAATAGTGAATTTCCACAAAACATGCATATGTGCCAGTAACATTGTGAGCTGCTCCAAAATGAACTTAACTACTGTTCCATCTGACCTGCCCAAGTACACAGCAGTGCTTGATCTGAGCTATAATGACATCACCAGGCTACGTGCAGAGTGGACCACATACAAGCTCCCCAAACTCCACAACCTTTTACTGAGCCACAATGGCTTGCATTTTATCTCTACTGAAGCTTTTGTTTATGTTAAGCACTTGCGCTACTTGGACCTGTCGTCTAACAGCATCCGCCAACTGGACGAGTACATCTTTGAACAGCTAGAGTATCTAGAGGTGCTTCTGCTCTACAACAACTACATCTCCCAGATTGACCGCACTGCCTTCACAGGCCTCAGCAAACTACAGAAGCTCTACCTGAGCCAGAACCAGGTGTCCCGCTTCCCTCTGGAGCTGGTTAAGGACAAGACACGACTGGAAAAGTTGAGCTTATTGGACATGTCTTCCAATCGGATCAAAGTCCTCCCCATTCAAGATCTGCAGGATCTGCCAGCCTGGCTCAGGAATGGACTATACTTCCATAATAATACGCTCAACTGTGACTGTGAGCTGTACAGCTTGATGGCACACTGGTATATGCGACGACTAAACTCAGCTGTGGATTTCAAAGATGAATACACCTGTATACTGCCAGGGCCTGATAAGAAAATCTTGCATGTTTTTGAACTAAACATGCATATGAATTGCAGCACATATAATGAATCAGTGGAGGAAGCTTTTTTGGAGCAGTCTCTGGTCCTCAAGTGTGATACGCGGCATCGGGACATGTCCAAGACTTGGATGTTACCTGGCAATGTAATAGTATCACCTGGAAACAACCAGACTGCTGTGGTTCTACCAGATGGCAGCCTGGAGATCAGTTCAGTAAAACTTGAGGACTCTGGTCAGTACACCTGCTTCGCTGTAAGCGAATACCTTAATGAAACCCTGTATGTGTGGGTGAAGGTACATAACTTCACTTTTAATGGAAACAGTGAGACCCTCAATACAGCATACACAACTCTGGTGGGATGCTTGGCCAGTGTGGTACTGGTGCTCATCTACCTGTACTTGACCCCTTGCCGGTGCCGCTGCTGTCCAGGACAAGGGAAGTCCAAGAACCAACATGAGGATAGTATTCATTCATCCATGCTCAGTGCCACTCCAACACATGAGGATCTGGCAACCAAAGCAGAGCCCAACAGACATGTTGCTTTCATAGATCCCAAGGACCTGCAGGGCCAGAATGGGAAAGTGAATCGCAATCGGGAAGAAGAGCTGGAGGATGAGGCTAAGCATGGGAAGGGAAAGAGAAAGAAATCAGTGGCGGACTCTATTAGCTCAGTCTTCTCTGACACACCCATTGTGGTCTGAATGGATCCTGTCCAGAGTTGAAACTGGGCAGCCTTCTGTGATGGATGCAAATTGTGTGAGGCTTGTCCAGAGGCAATGAGTTGTTGAGACGTCTTTGGAAAAAGAGCAACAGAAATGCAGTTTGCACCCTTCAGCATGTGGCTAATTAAAGACAGTGTTATATAGCTTTCCTATGTGAATTTGACAAGGACAAGTTAGAGAAGCCTTTCCAGCATTTTAATCTGTAGCACTTAAGTATATACTGTGAAAAGGTCTTGCCATATACAGTAAGTGGACTTTTAGTAACGTGTCACTGAGAAGTGGGGAACGTGATAGGAAACATGGCAAAATTCATTTCTCCGTGAACAGGCACTGGCAAGCCTTATTATTTAGTAAAATATAAAACAAATAAACCATATATTTAAATCATATACTATGATTCTTAGACTGCTGAGAGTAGAAAGATTATAGCGTTGTGTCCTGCAGTCTTTAGTACTTACAATATTTATTCCTCCCTTCCCCAAATGTTATCTTGCCAGCATCACCACTTTATATATAGACTTCAGTCATGAGTCATTGCTAGAGGAGTGGCATGCCATTAACCACCATTACGGTGAACGCTGAACACTGTCAAGTGCATTTGAAAGGACGTAGCAAAGATTTGAATGTGCTTGTAGAAATTCAGCACCTCTAAGCTTATCAGTACGTCAAAACGTAGAGGAAACCTAGGTCAGTTTTAATAGCAAAGTAATACCGGAGAAGAGAAAATCAAATTGTTGCATTACAGTTAGATTTATATTGGTTGTTGTTGATGTTGTTGTTAATAAGGGATCAAATGTAAAGTAAATAGGTGAGCTATTTGACATTAAGCCAAAGTTAAACTTCACTGCATTGTAATTCCATAGACACTTGCAATAATGTCACAAGACTACAGCTGTTGCTGAATTTTAGAACAAAACATGCTGGATTTTAGGACAAAAAACTAAAAGATCTTTTCAATAGATGTCGTCTTCTAGCATTCTGTCGCGTTTGATTAATTGAACGTTTGGGTAGTTGTAGCACCAAAAATGATAACTGACATGCCAGCTGCCGTGATCCCTAAGGATCACTGAAAATTGATGCCAGATGCACAATAGCATTTCTTGTAATCCCCAGCTTAAGAGTAAATTAAATCAGCATGTTGTGTGCACAGCAAATGTATACCTTAAACAGTGACTCCTAATCACATTATTACTGCCATTCTCTGTCAGAAAATATGGCCTATTATTTGCACAATGCCATTTGCATGAGGCTGTCTGTCATGACAACCAGAGAGAGAGAGAGAGAGACATTTCCTGAATGCTAATAACCTCTTAAAATAGAATAAGGCATCTCTCTGCTTTTCTGTAGTACACCAGGAAAGTCCACAATGCAAAAACCAAAACTGTTTTTCAGACATCTCTGCTTCTCAAACATTCTCAAGTTCTGGGTTATTTGCATATTTTGCTAGCTTTAGTCATTGCTGAGTCATCCATTGTCAAAATGTTTTCTAAATGATTCTAAATGATCTTTAATTACAACATAAGCCCCCAAAGATGATTGTAACCTTGAACAGAAAAAAGGAGCGAGCCATGTTTTTTTGGAAAAAAGTTTAATCTGATGTTTTTATTATGCATGTCACTACCCAGTGTCACATAGGCTTTAATGAACGTGATAAACACACTGGATGAGTTCCTCAGATATAGCACACAAAATGTCAATTTCAGAATGTTGGATCAGCGTGTATTCCCACATAACATGCATTCTATGTAGCATTCAGCTGTCATACCCTGTAACTCTATCCCGACACCATAATCGTTTCAATACTCTGGCTTCACGTTTGTCTAGAGTGAAATCAGACGGCGGTTTGACAGCCATATCATTCTTGTTTTCACCCAGCCTGGGTGAACTCAAAGGCAGGCTAATTCACAACACATTGATTCTCAATGGTAATAATATACGGAGGACATTAACAATGGAAGTATTTTAGAGCATTCCAGTTACATTCTCTGTAATAAGGGACTAAAACCTTGAAGATTCTGTTTTCTGAAAGAGGGGCAAGCCCATCTGGTTTGCACAGCATCATCTCAGGAAAAAAGTATTGGAAAATGAGAGCAGCTATGATGGACAGCGGCAGGCAGTGGGCAGTTCAGGCCTATTAAACGCCTCCTCAGCTGAAGCCAAAATCCTGTGACGTCCTCACCATCGTGATCTCTATGGGAAGAGGCCAGTGTCTCTGTTGCTTTCAAACATGCTTCACCTTGGCAAGAGACCCAACACCCAAACAAGATCTAATGGCTTTTCAGCCATTGTCATTTGTTTTCCTTGAGTATCAGTCCTTGGATGTTGTTAGATGGCGGCAGTATTCTATTAATCTGTTTATCATTCAGCAGTTTATGGGCAGTACATCTGTGCTTTTGTCTTTTGCTTCAGTGTTTGTTTCCAATGTTTACCTTGAAGACAGTGTTTTCTTAACCAGCAAGTCATTTTGTCTGATTTCCTTGTTCTTCTATCAGAAGTGCCCAAGTCACTCCTGTAGTTTAATACTGCTGGCTGTAATACTGACACGTATAAGGTGTATCAATTTAATACAGCTGACTCTGATATGCAGATGGTCCCGAAGAGCCCGTTTAAGTCGATCATGTGGGTTAAAGCTGAAAATATCCTGTGGGAAAGTAGATCACAGGGAACATATTGGGCCACATTCTTCTTTATATAGTGTTCTTTATGCTGTTGTCTGGATTCCACTTGTGACACAAAAAAATGGAGCTTTTTATAACGTTATCTGTTGTAATTTATGTTTCTGTCATATGAAATCTTGAAGATATGTTTACAATGTGTCTCTGTAGGTCTGTATATTAAAATAAGAAGTTAGTAAATAGAACAGAAACTTCAGTAAGCCATCACAGACTGTACCTATGGAGGCAACAAAGCACTGTATCACTAAGCAGTAGGTTATATGCTCTTTTTCAGGAATACACTGTTATATGTAGAGACGTTTGTGACAAAAAACCCAGAGAACTGCCTTGACTTTACATTATGCGCCTATAATACCTTTTCGTTAGGATAATGTATAATGTAAGCACACTAAATTGTGTATCAGTGTACCTATTTCTTACCTAGCCACTTTAATCCTGTTTGTGAATATGTCCTATTCGTTTTTTCCTTTTTTTAAGTGCCATATACTATATGTAACATGTATGTATTATTTCACAACTCTGTATGTCAAATATTTTATCCTGTTTAGTTTTGAATCTCTGTCTACTGGAGACTATTAATATAAAGTGGCTGTGTCTGTCTGTTGTCTACAATGGGATATACAAAGAATTTCACAATCATTTCAGCAAAAGTGCTTGTCTTTAGTTTTTTTGTGAAAGGAAAACAACAAAGAGTCAAATATATCCAGCTACCGGAAAATATCCATTAGTGCAAAGTGAATGTCTTGAAGGTAGTAAAAGCCTCACAGTGGAAAGATGGCCTATGTCGCAGTAAGCATATTATGAGTGCAATATCCATTAGATGCTGTGTAGTGCTGGTCCTGTATTAGAGTTAGAGAGGTTCTGCAGTATTGAGTCTCTGTGGTAGACTGCAGACTGTGACTGAGAGTAGGGTAAAGCTTAAGCCAGAGCTGTAGAGGTTTTATTACAGACAGTTACTATGATGGTAAAAATTATTTGCAAAACTAATAAAAAGGTTACAGCTTCATTTTGGAGTCAGCTTCGCTTTTATGGTTCAAGCCAGCACATTTACTCATTATTCCAATTGTATTATTTCATATAGAAACTTGTCATCTTCATTAAAGTCACTTCCTAATTAAGACACCCATTTATTTTCCAATTTATCTGCAGCACAACCATGCTAACACTTGTGGTCTATCAATCAAATATAAAAAATTTTTATTAGAGATACAATTTTAGAGAATAAGGATAGGTAATGTAACTGTCTGGAGTCACATGTTTTTCTTATGTCGAAGTGGGTGTCCTCGGAGGACTCCGGTTTGTTCCCATTCCCAAATACAAATTCCGAAATACGGTACATTTTATTTCACTGACACAGGATACAGCTGAGCAGTCAAAGGTTCCAGGCCCTACAGTGGCATTTTTACAATGCTGGGATATCAATGCACGGCCTTCCAGTCATCAGCAGATTGGTAGCCCACTGCCTTCATCACTGAACCACCAAATTCCATCTTCACTATATTCTGAAATTCCTTTATATGGAATTTCATTTGTCATTTATGACACTAGTAATTAACACAGATATGTATTTTGAACATATAACTATAAATATATGGTTATGGTACTCAAATATTGTCTGTAAACACATCCAATTATTGCCATACTGTTGTCAGAAGTATGTGGAAAGTTGGCCTACTTGAACAGACCTTGGTAGTGAATGACATACATGGTGGTAATGCCATCTCCTGGTCACAGAGCATCACTACATGTATAACACACTGACGGAATAATACAGTGAAGTGTATGGGATTTAGTTATGTGTGAACGCTGTTTAGCAGAATAAGGTAGGACCTGAAACATTTCTGTTTATATTCAGGCAGTCATCCACCACATGCATGTATATATACACAATGTCGTGCATTCTCTCAGTCACATACTGTATATGCACACACACACACACACACACACACGCACACACACACTTATCCTTCTGGGCTGCATTGTGAAGATTTGTTCATCCTGTGACGGTCGTGTGTTGAGTTTTAAAGCAGATTACCAGCTTTGACTGAAAAATGAGAAAATGACCTACAACCCATCAAAATTTCAAGACTTTCTAACTCCATCACACCTGACCAAATTGTTAAGGGCTTAACAATCAGCTAGGAATTAGGCAAACTTAAAAGGATGCTGGTCGGTGGGCTCCAGCAGAGGTGAACAAATGCAAGAGCCCTTAGCATACAGGCCTTGTGTGCTCTTGGCCAACTCCTAAGAAATAAGCAAAACTCCTAAGCAAAATTTTCTTTAAACACCTAAACAGTAGTCATCTCTCTGGGGCTTCATATGCTCTTGGTGGCCTTTCTATAAGTGGGTCTCTGAGGGGTCAGATCCACAAGTGACCTAGTTGATGGCAAATCTCTTTGTCCATTTGGGACTGAAGAGCTGCTCAGGGAGGAAGCTTCCAGAGTGTTCCAATAACAAAAGCATTAGTTGAAGATGTGGTCTTGCCAACCAATCAGTGAGCAGGATCTTGTGGCATAGCTGCTGAATTCTGTGCAATCAGCTGTAATGGAGAAAAGGCTTATGGTGAGGCCATTCATGGGGTAGCACATACTGTGCAAGGGGGCTGTCCAGTTCTGCCAGAGAGAACCACAGTTGGAACAGTTGGCTACTTGGCAGTGGTGAAGACATTCAGCTAAAGCTCCTTTACAGAATTGTACAGCCCTGTAGAATGGGCCTACTTGAGGAGATGTTGATCATCACAAGGTTTGAGCAAGCCAAAATGTGGTGAGAACCGGCTCTGGTAAGAACAATGATTCCAGCTAGAGAACAGTAACTGTAAGGGAAATGTCCATGGTGAATATCTCTCTCTGATTTTGATAGGAATGGCCTGTCTCTAGCAAGCTTGTCTGTGCTGTTTGGGGTCCAATTATAGGCTGAGAAAGACTAGTTGCTCCATCAAGTCTAGAGGAACCATTGCTGTGGTTGACATTATCAGACCTAGCATTCTCAACAGAAGCTCCTACCCCACATGGTAGCCTGGCTGAATGTATTTAAACATCATAATACTATTTGCCACATATTGGAGAGAAAAGGTGGCTAGTATAGTATTCTGAGTGAATCTAGTTTCATGCTGAGTAATTGTGTGGCTTGCTTCAGTGTTAGGTAGCTTTATTTTAATTTACTGTGAGACGAAGCACTGTAATGTGTTCAAACATGTTGGACATGTCCAGAGTGAGCATCTAGGAATAGATCTGCACAGCTTGAATTATATGTCACCCTTTGTATAAGGCGCGGTCTTAAAGAGCCAGTTCAACACTTTTAAATCTAGAATTGGGTGAAAATTGCCATCCTACTTCTGAATAAGGAACTTGATTGGACAGGGTGTGCAGTTTCAATTGCACCTCTGTCCAGGAGAGATCAGACTCTTTGTTACAATACATTTGTTGCTGTTCCAAAATCATTGCAGTGTGTTTCTGTTCAGGTATGTCATGTCAAGATCTTCACAGTTAGTCAGAAGCATAATAGTGCTATGGACCTCATGGACACTTGGTTCTTATGTATCAAAATAGTCCAACTTCGCCCTACAAATTCAAGTCATTATGGTGGGATGCTCTTGTGTGATAAATTGCCTTAGCAGGACACATGACAAGTTGCAGGAAATGAAATCCGCAACTGACTGTAAAAATTAAAGAAGCATCATTTCAAAGACAATGGACCAGGGAAGGAGAATGGTATTGTCAGCAGCGCCAATTGGCACAGAACTACACTACCCATCAGCCCCAGTACGTCACATGCCTCCCTAATCTCTATCACTTTGTCTTGTTATGGCTTGTTAGCAGGCTTATGGAGTAACGGAATACATTTAACAGCGTTATGTAATCAGGATACAAGAAACTGATAAATGTAGTCTGTTATAGTTATGTCAAAAAACAAAGTAATCAGATTACAGGTACATTTTGTGAAAAATGGGAATACTATCAGGATTACAATTTTTTTTCATTTAAAACCCAAAGAAATTAATCTTTTGACATAACGCAGTATAGATAGCAGCTTGATTATAGTTCTGGTTCTCTCTTGCCAGACGTGGCTCACATGAGCAACCTCCTGGTGCAAAGTTAATTTGGTAGAAATGAACACAAATTGTTCTCTGAGATGCTTTTGTTAGGGTGACCATACATCCTCTTTTTCCCAGACATGTCCTCTTTCTCTGACCTTAAAAAAGCATCTGGCCGGGATTTCTAAATTTGAGAAAATGTCCAGGATTCGGCTTTAGTTTCATTATGATATGCTTATGGTCTAATACTGCATCATGTGTGCGCATGTTTGCATTGCTTTAACCTCTCTCTGTAATTCCCGCCTTCTCGCACACCAACTGATCGATTATAAAAGGCTTGAAGAAACTATTGGCCAAATTCCTGCCTCTCAACGATTAGCCTACTCTCAGCGAGTGTGTGAAGGTGCAGCGCTGCTGTGTATGCCATCAAACAGTTGCTTGACAATAGCAGCAAATGAAGCTGTCCTGAGTTGATACAAGGCCATATAAGGTTATTTTAATTTCATGTTATCACATTGGTTTGTATTACATGGCCATTCAAATGGGTAAATGATGGCAGAATTGGCAGAAGGTACACTCGAGGCATCTAATATTTTATTTTATTCCATGGACATTCCAAAGAAAGTAGGAATATGAATATATATATGTGATGATAATAGTGCTAATAGTGTGTCTTTTTCAGTGTATTAAAGTCTGCATTCACAGTAACACTGTTAAGGGAATATTGGCCATTACTCCATCTCACTGCTCTGCCTCAGACGTCACTATGCCACCCAGCTCCACTTTGGACATCTCTCTGTGTCCTTGCTCCACTAAGGACATTTTTCTTACCTCCCTGCTCCACTGAGGATGTCACTTTGCCTCCTTGCTCTGCTGAAGACATTGTTCTGCCTCCTTGCTGTGCTGAGAACGCCACTGTGCCTCCCTGCTACACTGACGATGTCGCTCTGCCTAGAAGAACATCCTTCTACCCCTCTGCCCCACAGAGTACACCATTACGACTCACAGCCTCACTATGGGCGTCACTTGGTCTCCTTGCTACACCTTGGATGTCACTACACCACACAGCTCCACTTCAGATGTCATTGCACCTTTCTTCTTTGCTGAGGATGTCGCTCTGCCTTCTTGTTCCACTGAGGACATGGCTCCTCTCCCCTGCTTCACTGTGTACCTCGCTCCCCCCCCTGCTTCATAGAGAACGTCACTGCCCCCCTCTGGCTTCATGCAGGATGTCACAGCCCCCTCTGGCCTCATGGAGGATGTTGCTCCCCATATTGGCTTTGTGATGGCCGTCACTCCGTTCTTTTGCACTGCCTTAGATGTTGCACCACCCCTTAGCTATGCGGAGGAGATTGCTCCACCTCACTGCATCGTGGAGGACGTCATGTCTCCTGCCAGCTATGCTAATGGTATCGCTCCCAATGAACCCTGTCAGCCTAAGGGCCCTTATAAGCTAAGAGACATCTTGCCTGGCTGTCCACGACCCCTGCTTGACTATATTTTGTGCTTCGGGAGCCATGCGTTAAGGGGATGTTCTGTCACAGTAGCACCAATGAGGGCAGAACTACACTACCAATCAGCCCCAGCATGTCACGTCTCACTAATCACTCTCACCTACGTCTCCTTATGCCTTGTTAGCAGCACTCTTTAAGTTCCAGTCTTTCAGTGTTTCATAGTCAAGCTTCTGTTGTAATTGTCATTTGTCGTGTGTGCCTCAGTATCACTTATAATCTGTATATTTCTTGCCTCATATCCACTGCTCATGTTTATGGTTCTTGTTTTCACATTTTTTTGGTTGTTTTGTTTGCACACTACATAATAAATTATCTGTACTTGCTTCCATCTCCAACTAATCCGTGACACCCCTGAACTTTTCCAAATTTTGTAGCATTACAAACTGCAACTGAAATGGACTTAATTAGGATTATCCGTCATGAATCTACAGAAAATATCCCATAACACTGAAGTAGAAGACAAGTAAATGTAGTTTGCAAAACTATTTAGAAATTTAAAACGTAAAATCTGATGTCATAATTAGTTGATTGGAGTCCTGTAAGCAATTAAAGTGTCATGTGACCTCTATATGTAAATACAAGTTTCTGGAAGGCCTCAGAGTTTGTTAAAGAACTTACAAACAGGACCATGAACAAACAGTAGCTCTCAAAACAAGTCTGGGGCAAAACAAGTTCTAGAAAAGAATCAGTCAAGGTTTAGTTATGGCATAAATGAGACTCTGCCTAGAGGAGACAGTCCACCAAAAGTCAGTGAGTGGATAAGGGGGGGCATTAGTCAGAGAAGCAACCAAGAGGCTGGGGATGTTGAAGGTTCTCTCTTCTGAGGAGTCCAACATTGAACCCCCAACAGTGAAGCATGGCTGTGGTAGCATCATATTGGGGGGATGTTTTTTATCAGCATGGACTGGTCAGAGTTGAGAGACTGAGCTAAATACAGGGCAATCCTAGAAGAAAACCTGTTCTAGTCTGCAAGAGACTAGGATGGAGGTTCACTTTCCAACAGTACAGTGACCCAAAGCTACATACAGTAAGAGTGGTTCAAAACCAAGAATCTAAGTGTGTTAGAATGACCCAGTCAAAGCCCAGACTTCAATCTAATCAAGTATATGTGGCAAGCTTATGCTGTTAAGGATCCACATGTGCAAAATTGATAGATGCTTGCAGCTGTAAATGGTTTTACCAAGTATTGACCCAGTGGGGTGAACGCTTATGCAACAAATGTCTGTTTTTTTGTTTATTTATTTTTTTTGGTTGATTGTTTAATTAACCTTTGTGTCACAATAAAATGATTTTGCACTTTTGACCATTAGGCATATTGTGTAAATCCAAAGGTAAAAATCTAATTAAGCTCATTTTCATTCAGGTTGTAGCACTACAATGTAGAAAGGTTCAAGGGGAGTGAATAATTATGCAAGGCACTGTACTTTGATCTAGTCTAAAGCCTGAATGAAATGTTTCACAGATTTTCTTTAGGAGAAAATCACTTGGCTGTTTATGTACAACTTTCTCTATAATTTTGCAGAGAAGGGCAGACTGGAATTTGAACTGTAATTACATGTGATGGAAGAGTACAAGTTGTGTAGTTCTTGAGTAGTGGTCTTGTAGCAGCCATTTTAAGTGGGTCTGGAAAGCAATCTGATTGTAATGAGCTGTTTACGATATTTACAACCATGCTACAGAGACTAATACCTGTTTAAAGAAGAAAGTTGGATCCAGGGCACACGTTGTTGACATTATTTGAGAAATAACAGAACATTTCATTAATTTTAATAAAAGCATTTAGCATTCCATGGATGGGGCATTCTTGGATGTAATACACCACTAACCACAAATTTTTGCTGCCAGTTTTTTTGCTGCCAGATTTTGCTGTCAGTAATAATCTTGGAGAAGTACTTACCACAGCAGACAAGCATTAAATTGTCACAGGAATATAAAAAAAAAAAAATAAAAAAAAAAATACAGCATCAACCAACAAATTACCACCAGAATCACTAAGCACATCACAAACATGTCAATATAAACATATTTAATGTGCTTCATTGTGGAATTTTCCTTCAATCACTCAATAAACTTAACCGTCAATTTCACAGGAAAACAGTATGAATCATTTTTGCTTTCGTTTTAACAAGATTCCTAACCACATAACGAAATAACTTTGCTCTTACAACGCAATACAAAACAAAATTTTTATTTGTTAAGACACATTTGGATATCACACATGCATAGCAATTGAAGAAAACACTGTTTAATTTTCCTGGGTAATGGATGGACACCTAATTGTACAAAGGCATTAATGGGGGACAAATATTCATCAAAATTCATAGCAAAGCAATAACTTTGCTTGAGATAATGGATAAAGAAATGTTATTGGTACTGCATTACAAAGTAACGTAATGAGTTATTACAAAGTATTTTTGGAAACTTTATAAAAAAATAAAAAATAAATAAAAATAAAGCACTTTGAATCTTGTGACCTTTTCAAAAAAACAAAAAAAAACAAAAACAATAAATGTTATTAAGTAACAAAAATGGTTAATTTCATGAGAGACCTTCATGAAAAACTCAAATTAAAAAATAAATGTAGGCAGCACAAATTCATACTGTAATTCATACTGTGCGTTTCTGTGACAGATGTCCCCAAACAATCTATCAGCAACTAAAGCTCATTTCATGCTTCCCATGTCATCTCCTGTCTTTTACGAACTTGGAAAATTTAATGTCAGGGGTTTTTGTGATCTAAATCCCCAAATATGATGATTTATTGAATTTTTTTTTTGTGAAATGCATTAAGTTTTGTGAAAAGAAAAAGATAAAAATACAGAACTGATCAGCATTGACAGAAAGCACTAGGCTGAAGTTGCTGTCAATAAAGAAGGTTACATCAGTTACTAAATATAAGGTTTCACATTCTTTTTCAACCATAAACCATGTGTTCAATATGGCGTGTGTGTAAAGTGTGTCTTTCTTTCTGATGCACATTTGAGTCATATGCATGACTATACATATACATTTTCTCACACTTGATTCCTTGAGCTTGACTGAGTAATTTAGAGTAGTTATATGGCAGTGAAATAGTTTGAACTGAGGGTACTGCACAAAGACATTGTAGCACAAAAACCATGCTTCCTGTGAGCTGTAATGTCACAGGAAGCTTGGTCACTGAACCACAACTGTCTGAACTACAATATAATATGCACATAATGTACGCACAGTCATTTCTCTTACTCTTTTGTCAAGGCTGTCTTGTTGCTTCTTGCTGAGTGGCTGAAGGACTGGCCTGTGTATGGAAGTGTGTCTCCTTAAAGATGAACCAGCAGTTTCCCGCCCATAAGATGAGATTAAGAAAACCAGAAATCTAGAAAAGGAGCAAAAAAAAAAAAGTTCTTAAGGGACAGATGTTTTTACAGTTGAATCACATTTAAGCACATTTCTTTGTTTGTGATTTAAGGCCCATGCCAGCTACCATGTCTATTTTCATGGCAGGAAACAGGTTAAATTGTAGCAAAATATAAAGAATTTACAAAGGTTTTATAAAGTTCGTCTTCTATGTTTTTGTTTGGTATTAGCTAGTAATTTTGGTTCTAATTCTGTAGTGATATTGGGTTCCTTTTGGCAGATTTGGCAACCCAGCTACTGACAAAATGAGACCACACCTGGTCATTGGAGGCACATTTGAGACACATGCTATCCACTTGTGATCTGATCACCTGAGATGGATGTTAATACCAAGTCTGAAAGGGGCTGATGTTAAAACCAATTATATAAGCAATGACTGTAAATATACAGTAGGTACAGCATTTTACTTACAGGGCAATTATCTACAAACCAGACATCAGTATCAATTAACACTAAACAGAACAGGCTGGCTAAATCAATACTAGTCATGTTTCTTAGTTAACAAAGCATTAAATTTCAGTTATACCCACAATATTTACATTGCTATTAGCTTTATAAAAACCAATCCATTCGCTTTATGGTTAAAATTAAATATTTTCCTGTTGGTTAAAGTTAAATATCTTCCTGTTTAAAAACATATATAGGTGGCAAGTATGACCACTGACTAAAAATCACTGTTGTTGCTTGCATACTCAATCACAACTACAACTAGATTTTGAGAAACAGTTATACACAAAATGCCTTATAAAACACAGACAACAAATCACATTTTTTTTAACTTCATATCTACTTAGCAGGTGCCACAAATACAGAGTAAAAAAATCAGAAGTTTATGACACCACACTACCTAAAGTAGTCAAAGCAGTCTTACCACTGAAGAATTGAGGGGGCCTAAAGTAGGAAGGGCGCCCGCTGTGCACTTGTTTGGGGGGGTCTTACAGACATTGATTAAAGAAAGAAATTTTGTTGGACTTGTAGTCCATTTCACATCAGTCAGGCCTTTTCCCCAGGCAGAAGAAGCCAACAGCCACAAGAACGTGAAGATTCCAGTTATTAGCAGATCCTGTGGAATGAAGGTAGGGTTTAAGTGGTTATTCATCTAAGATAACACTAATGATTGCTGTAAGCTTATAATCTGCATGGTTTCACATGAACATCTACCTGTAACTTACACTGTATGGTCAAAAGTATAAGGACACCCCTCCTAATTATTGAGTTCAGATGTTTCAGTCACAGGTGTATAGAATCAAGCACATAGCCATGAAATCTCCATAGACAAACACTGGCAGTAAAATGGGTCATACTGAAAAGCTCAGTGACTTTAAGCATGGCACCGTTATAGGAGGCCACCTTTGCCACAAGTCAGTTTGTGAAATTTCTGCCCCTGCTAGATCTGCCCCAGTCAACGGTAAATGCTATAATGCTATAATTGCCACAAAGCAATAGACCATGCAAACACAGAGTGGGGCCGCCGAGTGCTGAAGCCCGTAGTGCTTAAAAATGACCTATTCTATGTGCATCACTCACTACATAGTTCCAATCTGCCTCTAGAAGCAACATCACCACAAGAGCTATGCAATAGGAGCTTCATGCAATGGGTTTCCACGGCTGAGCAGCTGCACACAAGCCTAAGATCACTATGCGTAATACCAAGTGTTGGCTGGAGTGGTGTAAAGCACACCGTCAGTGGACTCTAGAGCAGTGGAAATGTCTTCTCTGGAGTAATGAATCACGCTTCACTATCTGGCAGTCTGATGGATGAATCTGGGTTTGGTGGACACCAAGAGAACACTGCCTACCAGAATGCATAATGGAAACAGTAAAGTTTGGTGAAGGAGTGATAATGGTGTGGGGCTGTTTTTCAGGGGTTGGACCGGCCCCTTAGTTCCACTGAATGGTCATGTTAATGCTATAGCATACAAAGACATTTTAGACAATTGTATGCTTTTTTGTGGCAACTTTATGGCAACAGTTTGGGGAAGGTTCTTTCCTGTTCCAGAGTGACCGTGCCCCTGTGCACAAAGCGAGGTCCATAAAGACAAGGTTTGAGGAGTTTGGTGTGGAGAAACTCCACTGGTCTACACAGAGCCCTGACCTCAATCCCACTGAACACTTTTGGGATGAACTGGAATGTCGATGGGAACGGGAGGTCCAACAAGCTCATACAGGTGTGATGGGCAGGTGCCCACATACTTTTGGCCATATAGTGTAGTTTAGTTTTTAAGTTAAGAGTTTTTGGTTTCTCAGATGGAAGAGTGGTGAAATACAGCCTGAGACCTACATGCATATTCATTCATTCATTCATTCATTCATTTGTCTTCAGTTACAGCTTTGTCCTAGTGAGGGTCAAGTTGTATCTGGAGCCTATCCCAGGAACACCGGGTATGAGGCAGAAAACACACTCTGGATGAGACACCAGTCCACTGCAGGGCACCATGCACATTCATTCAAAAAAATCATTCACACCTAGGGGTGTGAATGGTCCCCCCCCAATCTTCAACTGACCAGTATCTGTGAACCTGTGTCCACTGAAGACTCAGATTCCACTTCTTGGATGATTGGAACCTGTTTTAGTCCATCCACTTCAAAGTTCAACATGTTGTGTATTCTGAGAGGATTTTCTGCTTACCAAAGTTATGGCACATCACACCATTTTCTGCACACTGTAGAGTGGTTATTTGAGTTACAGTAACCATCCAATCAGCTTGAACCTATCTGACCATTCTCATTAACAAACATATCCCCTACAGAATTGCTGCTCACTGGATTTTTCACACAATTCTGTATAAAGAGACTGTTGTGCATGAAAATGCCAGGAGATCAGCAGTTTCTGAAATGATCAAACCAGCCTGTCTTGCTTCAACAACCATGTCATGATTAAAGTCACTGAGGTCACATTTCCACCTTTCTGATTTATGATGTGAACATTAACCGAAGCTTTTGACCTGTATCTGCAGAATTTTATGCACTCTGCTTGGCTGACTGGATAATTGTATGAACGTGCAGGTGTACAGGTGTTCCTAATAAAGTGGACGGTGATTGGATAGCTAGTTCTCAAATGCCTCTATCTGTTCCGTCACCTCTTACATCTGCTGTCTACAAAACACACCCTTCTGCTTCTTCATTTACACATAAGTGAGAACTTCTACTGCAACATTAGTTGCCCAGAGGTCTGAACAACATGCAACTCCATCAGGTCACTTGACCTGAAACTAATGTGTGCTTCTTTTATAATGCCACATATTGTTCACTTTTTGATAGTCACATTGCTATTGCTTGTTGATAAATTATAAACAGGAAGTGCGCCACTGGTTATAAATAGACCTACTCATTTAACACAAGTTTTACTTTCAACTGCAATGTACACTAAAAACTACCAAAAAACCCCACATATTGTACAAAATAAAGAATGGAAACTATTAATCTTACCCAAAAGCAACATTCTGTCACCATCAAATTAGAATGATATAAATTTAAAATGACTAAAGTCAAGCCTAGCGCAGATTTCAGTTCATAAAGTGCTTAATACACTAAAGCAGACTCACAATCACAGGGCCACGGTTTGACTTGCGATATACATGCTGGTAGCCAACATACACCACAAGTATGCCAGTACAGTACAGGAAGGCCAGGACTCCAACTGCAACAAAGAACTCAGCTGAAGATGAATGATCTCCAACCAGATAGTACTTCTTCATTTCTGTTCTGTTGACTTCGCAGGTTGGCACATCAAACCCAATTTTATTAAGTCTGTGTGAAACAAGACAAAGTGGGGTTTGTATTTTCCAAAATAAAAATAAGGCCAACTGAATATATTCAAAATACCTGGTAGTTTGTTAGTGTGCAGTACAAAAATGTAATAATGTTTAATAACATTTACCTAAAAGGGTATCCGAAGGAGATGTTGGTCTCATGGATAGAAGCCTTCCCTTGACATTGGATATTAAAGCTTGTGGTGCCGGAATAATGACCAGTCGACGCAAATGCAAAGATGGAAAATGCCTGAGGACACAGTGCACAAAAACAAACAAAGTAAGAGCAGCACATGTCACAACATAAAAAAAGAAGCCACTGCAGTTGGACAAATGCCTTTGGTCAAAAGTAGTCAAATGACTGATATGTAATGATTATATGTCATAGTTCCACAGTGGAGTCAACACTTAGTAAGTACAAACGAGGGTGGAAATTGCATGGGGATTCTGTTAAATCTTTAGTCATTAAGAAGAATACTTTAGGGACAATGTGAAGGCCTCATTCACTCTCAAATGAAGGTTTAATTATTTCCTCCCTTCAATGGCATCCTTCCACACAGGAAGCTTGGGGGTTGTAAAGTCATCAGTATGTCCTTCAAAACCTCATAAATGTGGAATTAACATCTATTGTGCCTGGGTCTAAGAATGTAATGTACACTGGGCAAGGCTGGTGTATTCACCAGGGAAGCAGTGGTTTCGAAGGTACCAGTGCTATGGTGGTTACGTCTCTGAGCTATCGATTGAAAGGTTAAGTGTTTAGCATGGCTCTTAACCTACTCCCTAGGCACCATATTCACTCAAACCTCTGATTCTTTCAAGCTAGTATATGCAAAGAAGAGAATTTCATCATAGTGTACATGTGTATACGTATAATGACGTTAAGATTTTCCACCTGTGTGGGCAGTTAGCTCAGAGTGTAATGTGTCTGAAGGAAATACCCCATCTACTTTCATGTAAAGATAGAACATTTCCACCAAATAAAAGCGAACACCTTTCCCATGGAGTGAACAAATCAACTAACTAGACTAGAAGCACGATCAAATGTAACACAAAAAAAGGAAAGAAAAAAGGGGAAGTATCACAATAAGATCTGACATTTGTAACTCGTTTGCTTTCACTGTGTATGACAAGAGCATTTCCAAAAACAGGGTGTGTTCAATAAACACCACAGACAGACAGAGAAAGCAATGCACATCATTTCCTGAAGGTGTAAAGAAACAGTAACTCAGGCCTAAAGAAAGAGACGAATACACAGCACAATCCCAGTGCTGAATTACAATCATACACTAGGTCTAGTAGGATCCGTATAATCACTGTAAGAGTGTAGAGTTTATAATAACGCTGGGGACTGTGGGGAAGAGTTGTGCAATACATGTTTTACTGTACACAGATGTAGTCTCGGGTGTAATGCAAAGAATTCATAACACTCTTTACTGTGTCTGAGCTTTATTTGTTTATTTATTTTAAAATCATTGTACTTTTTAAAGTGCACTTTGACAGTGCAATACATTTACCTTTGTTTGAGTATGTCTAAAAACACACTGTGTGCTTCACTGCTTGCATTAGGCACTATTTTTCATCCATTAATTCGACTTCAATCTCATATGGCTTGAATTACACGTTATACCTCGCCAAGCAAATCAAATCAACTTTTCTTTAAGTAAGTCAAAGAATTACTGTAGCTTTATTATTATTATTATTATTATTATTATTATTATTAATTTTATTTTATTTTTTTACATTTATTTCCTAACAAATCCTGAGCTCCACAACAGTGAAGTACAACATCGGAGTTTATACTTGATTTGACGATAAGACAACAATATCATATCACCGTCTGAGCCATCTTTATTCCAGCAACGAAATCTTGTGAAAATTTGCAACTTACCCATTCCAGGACTCGTATAAATCCCAGCGGCTCTTTCAAAGGTCCGATATCTAATAAGAAAGCTGACATTATTTTCTGAAAGAGAAATAGACAATCATCTGAATTAGCCACTTCACTCAACTTTATCTATGAAAAATGAACTGTTCTGCCTCGAGGGTGTGAATACTTTTCCCCCCACACTGTTTTTAGATAGATACATGCCTGCCTAACATTCTCCATATTACAGAGTGTTAGTTTATTAGACGGGATTAATTAAGAAAACCCAATACCTCCACACTGCTGATGGGACAGATGCTTGAAAAGTTGTCACTTTTTTTTTTTTTTTTTTTTTTTCTTCACTTTTTTTCACTTTTGGCACAGCGGTAGTCACGTGAGTCATGACGTCGCGATCTAGGGTTGGACGAATGAGGAAAAAAAGTAAAGGCTCAAGATGCGGCGCGAGACGTGGCGCATCTCGAATGCGATTGGCCGTTGTGGAAATCATTCAAGTCCTTCGACAAGGCTGCTATGTTACTTCCTGTTTCAAAAGGATATACCGCAACATACGGAATCAAAACACGGTTCACAAGCTATTTAATGTGCACTTAAAAAAACCCAAAAACCCATACAGGTGCATCTCAAAAAGTGAGAATATCGTGGAAAAGTTCATTTTTTCCCTCCGTAATTTAATTCAAAAGGTGGAACTTTCATATATTCTAGATTCATTACACATAAAGTGAAATCTTTCACTTTATTGAAATATTTTTTGTTTTAATATTGATGATTACGGCTTACAGCTCATGGAAATCAAAAATTCAGTATCTCAAAATATTAGACTAAAGAATTTATAATACAGAAATGCTGACCTTCTGAAAAGTATGTTAATTTATGCACTTAATACTTGGTCTGGGCTCCTTTTGCATGAATTACTGCATCAGTGTGGCGTGGCATGGAGGCAATCAGCCTGTGGCACTGCTGAGGTGTTCTGGAAGCCCAGGTTACTTTGATAGCGGCCTTCAGCTCGTCTGTATTGTTGGGTCTGGTGTCTCTCACAGATTCTCTATGGGGTTCAGGTCGGGCGAGTTGGCTGGCCAATCAAACTCAGTAATACCATGCTCAGCAAACCAGTTACTAGTAGTTTTGGCACTGTGGGCAAGTACCAAGTCCTGCTGGAAAAGGAAATCAGCATCTCCATAAAGCTTGTCAGCAGATGGAAGTATGGAGTGCTCTAAAAATCTCCTGGTAGACGCTGCATTGACTCTCGACCAACAGCAGCAGATGACATGGCACCACAAATCATCACTGACTGTGGAAACTTTACACTGGACCTCAAGCAACTTGAATTCTGTGCCTCTCCACTCTTCCTCCAGACTCTGGGACCTTGATTTCCAAATTAAATGCAAAATTTATTTTCATCTTCCCGATGAGTATGGTTGTGTGTACTGAACCAGACTGAGAGATTAAAAGCTCAGGAAACCTTTGCAGGTGTTTGAGTTAATTAGTTGATTAGAGCTCTTCTCAGATCAACATTTCCGTGTTATAAATTTTTTATTCTAATATTTTGAGATACTGGATTTTTGATTTCCATGAGCTGTAAGCTGAAATCATCAAGATTAAAACTAAAAAAGGCTTGAAATATTTCACTTTATGTTTACTGAATCTAGAATATATGAAAGTTCCACTTTTTGAATTAAATTACGGAAAAAAAAAACTTTTCCACGATATTCAAATTTTCTGAGATGCACCTGTATATTGATATTTGATTCTGATGTTCTCGCTTCACCCATATTGAATGTTGTAGTTGCCTAATAAAATAACAAGATGCAATGCATACCATGGGATTTATTTTTTGTTTACTGTACATTAAATATATGCAGCTTGCACTCATGATGGTTAATGGAAACCTTTCATGGGTGTGAAGACCGTCAGAATAGTTTTTGTATTCTACATTGAAATGACAGTATAGACAATACACTACAAGAAAAACAAAGTGCACTGGACAAATGAAAAGAAAAGTCAAATCCTGCATATCGTCTTCTCTTTGCTTGTGTAAATGTATTTGGATGAAGAGAGGTGAAGAGCCAGACTGAGACAGAGGTATGTAGCAAACCATCTTCATACATGTCCTAAAAACCTAGTGATACACGTGTATCTCAAAAGATCCTCTTTCGAGGAATTTGTTTAGTATTCTTCATATGACATATTATAATATAAGTCTAATCTTTACAAACACCATAGTGTATCACTATCAAGACACAACCAGAGCTCTAAGCTTCAGACGAGGATTTCACAAATAAAAGCAAATTATCTGTACAGCAAGAACATCCAATGTTGATGGCCCTTTTTTCAGCACAGGATGTTCTTGCTGTGCAGATAATCTGCTTTTATTTGTGAAATCCTCGTCTGAAGCTTAGATCTCTGGTTTGACCCATCTACACCCTGCAACACTGGCCATCAGATCTCTCAGGTCTAGTTTGATTGTCATAGTTACAATTCAGGTTCTGGGTTACATATAAACTCCTGTTTCTGCAACATTAACTTGTCTTGTCTATTTACTTAGTAGGCTGAGCTGTGTTTCAGAGCTATTTTGTGGCTGCCTTTTGTGTTTTTCCTTTGAACTCGATCAATCATATTTTGTCTTTGGATCATCTTTTCATCACTGTATGCCTCTGATAGCATTTACCAACTATGAAATGTTTACTGGACACTTGGATCCTCACAGTTCCAGTTTCACAGCTTAGATAAGTCTAGATAAGTTCTCTGAAGCTTTGGAACACATGCTTTGTAGTGGCAAGCACACAATGATTCCTATTATGTAGTTATCACATGATTGCAGTCATGAGATATCTAATGCTACGGAGTCTGCCCGCAAATCACATGAGCACACACAATCTAATCACCAGTGGCATTTGACACACAAGATGCAAAGTTAAAACACAAATAAAAGATCCGTGAAGGTTTAGTTTGATGGTATTGGTTGCAATACGTTTAATTTATATAGTGTTTTTCTCAAACTCATGGTCGTTACACAGAGTCAAATAGAAAGTAATAACAAATAAATAAGCATCACATACAAACTTCTTATACAAGAAGACATTACAGAGATGAGAGCAGTTTGATAGTGGTACATTGAGCTGAACAAAATGTTTATTTTCTTATTTACATTTTTTGATTAGATTAGCAGTTTTTCTGTTGGCACATTTACTTCGTTTAACTTCCAGTACTCACTGTACCTCATACAATTATTTGCATGAAATAAACAGAACATGTAAGAGTGTAGCCTACTATTTCAAAGTATATTATTCACACGTCTGTTCTTCATTATATGGAGTATTTTGAGGAATGCTGTGTTTGAAAACTATTCACAAGACACAGTGCTAAATGAAAAAAAGATTATAGGGAGATGTGGGCAACCAGTTGTGAACTCTGGCTTGACTCTGGGGGTTGCATAACTCAGGGCCAAGAAGAAACAAACAAGTACACACATACATTTTGAAGTGGGCAACATGATCCATTCAGCCATTTTCTATACTGCTTACCTTTCTGGGTCATGGGAAACCTTGAGCCTATACCAAGGAGCATCAGGCACAGGGTGGGGTACACCCTAGACAGGGTGCCAGTCCATCACAGGGCACAATCACATACACATTCACACAGTTTGGACATGCCAATCAGCCTGCCATGCATTTCTTCGGACTGGGAGAGAAAGCCTCCCACCGGGAGGACATAGGGCAGCAGTGGGAATCAACCTCAACCCTGGGTTAGTGAGGTGAACATGCTAATCACTAAGCCATCGTGCACCTTGGGCAATATGATAATTAGAATAAATGCACATGTGTAATAATGGCTTGAGGATAGACATCGTTTTTGGTGCTGTTATTTTGATGATGGACACAGAAAATATACACACATTCCCCACTCTGATAACTATTAGTTACTGTAGTGAATGAATAATAGTAGTAAATTTGCTGAATTGTAAGCTTTAAGTGTAATAAATTGGGACGATTTATACAGACAAAATTATTGATTATTTGCACCTAATATTTATACCTGTCAAGTCATTGATGACTGCTTAAGTCAGCCCAAATACTGAGGTGAACATAAAAAAAGGAAAGTGGGTACATGCTTTTAATTTTGTTGAATTTTAGGGGATATTCAATAATTGTGGCACATGAGGTTCACATGATCTCAAGATTATACAAACAGCAAATAAAAAACTTCTTCATAGTGTGTTGCTTTTTATTTTTTACTGACGACAGGACCGAATCAATGTAACGTGTCATCTCTTTACCTAATAATTTACTTGTATAGATATCAAATTAGACAGTATTCTTCTTCTTCTTATTATAAGATCACACATGCAAGTGTGTACTACATCTCTTTATGAATTGTTAGTAGACCAATGGTTCCATAATAAATTCAAATGTTCAACAGTAATGATTAAAACAGGTTTCGAGGCGGCTGTGGCTCAGGTGGTAGTGCGGGTTGTCCCCTAGTTGTAGGGATAGCGGTTCGATTTCCGACCCATATCTCCACATGCCGAAGTGCACGTGTGGGGAAAAAAGCGCCATATAAGTATTGACCATTTTGTCAGGTTTTACAAACAGACAGTGCCAGTTCAAATGAACAGTCTTTGGGCATCTACTACAAAAAGTACAAGTTATAGTAACACTTTTTTTTTTTTTTAATTTAAATATATTTGAGGTGGTTGGATAGATCCATGCTGGTTAATTGTTACGTTGTTGTTGCTGTTGTCAGATGCCCGGATGTTGTTGGAGCACCAGGCTTCTTGTCTGTGCGGTTATTCGAATGAATGCGGCTCTCAGGACCGACATCTCAACCAAACCCGACAGAGCTCATGCAAACCTACGCACCAATCATAACCGAGTCGTTCGCCACATCAGCCAATCAGCGCGAGGTCTTTGCAAGGTGCATAGATACTTTCATCGCTGTACCTTTTCGTTACCTAGTGGGGGGTCTGAGTGCAGTAGATTTTTTTTACGATTATATTTTTGACATCATAATTCTTTTACAGATTTGGAATAATTTTAGTTGTAGTTTAGAAAGCGACTTTTGTTTCCGCAAAAAAACCCCCAACAAAACCCTCCAACTAATTTTATGCTGGTTAGCGCGCTGAGACTGCGATGAGGACAGATAGCTCCGTGTCACAGCCACTGTGTTTTTATTGATGTCGGCGGCGGCGCTGGGTTACAGTCGCGTTTTGGCAATTTAGCAAATAACCAAGACTCGTGGGGGGAAAAAAGCACTGGCTATCAAAAATGGGACGGCAGTGGCACTTTATTTTAGCATTATTTTTATTTCCCGCGGTGTTTAGTTTGGATTTCGGCGGAACGAGGGTGTCGCGTACCGCGCACTCGCTTCATATGAACGCAGCGGGTAAGATCAGGTCCGCGGTGGATTCTTCACATCAGCATATCATAAAAAAGAGAAGCGTAGATGACGGAGGAGACACCTGTAAGGGTCTACAGGGATACAACGACAAATTATCCAACAACTCTCACATTGTAAGTTTAAACCGGCTCTTCCAGTTACTCTCCGACTCGCCTGTCATTTAACCTTTGCTTTTTGCCGAACTGTCCAGTCAGGCTCTTTGACTTTCAATTACTGTGCAGTAATAATACATTGATGTACTAATACCATTTCTCTGTTTTTTTGTTTTGTTTTGACTTTTATCACAGTTGCATTTTTTGTTACGTGACACTGAAATGTTGTTCTACATTATATGGTACTTTATAATCTCTCAAAAACGAGATCTTTTCTTATGATTCCTTATATATGTGCACGCGCCCTATTCGAAACATTCTAGAAGTTTTTAAAAAGCACCATTGTAAAGGTTAAATCTTCCACTGGCCCTTCTGCTCTTTCCTCTCCTCTTCCTCCGAGCATATTCATTTGCTCTTTACAATAATAACAGAATAACTTTCACATTGTCGTGTGTTTTAAATATTATATTTTTTAGTACTATTATTTCTGTCATACGGCGACAGTTAATAAAGTATGGTTGCTTTATTAGCATGTCGCTTATTTACTTAACATGAGTAATAGCGTGTTACGCATTTTCTTTTAGCTTCACCCTCCTATGGTAAATAAACCTATAACCTTGGACTACACTTCGGGTGAATTGGATTTTGGAGGAGATTTAGCTGCCTGTCAGTTAATATTAACTAACTTCAAGAGGACAGAACAATTTACATCTCCTAAAAGCTTTAAGACGGTGAAATATGAGATCACCATTCAAACGATTTGAGGCTTTCAATTGAGACCACAATATCAATGGCCACCATCTTTAAGATTTCTGTCTGTGGTTGTTTTTAATTACCATTTCACTTAAGGATGACAAAAAAGAAGCTTTAAGAAAGAACAGAAAGCACTAGGTATATCAGTACAATGAGTTTACTTAGTGCGTATCTAAATAGGGAAGTACGAGTTACACCTGAAGCAGACGTTCTGCATTCCACCCATCAGAGTCTGGGCCAACCGGCCCGGCGGCTCTTCAAACCTGCTCCTCTGCCTCAGAGGCCATCCGTCACACATAAAGACTTCGGCCACGTTGATGAAAATATTCTCAACACCCTCTTTGCTTACAAGTTCACAAATTGTTTCTTTTTCAGTTCAGAGGTGGCTTCAGAGCAGCTCAGATATCTGAAAGCGCCTGACTTCCAGCGTCACTTTGGGTCATTTTCTCTGGCCAGATTGAGACAGCTGGGTAGATGAGATTAGAGGATTTAACTGCTGTGTTCAGGGACATAAATGTCCTCTGGATTGAGGGAAAAAAAGAGAGTATTTTAGTCTTAGGTACATGGACTCAACATCCATCTAGACATCTGTTGTAGACTTAACATAACATAATGCTTTAACTCATAAGGAGTGTAAATATTAAGACCCCTTTAAGTTGTTAAGAAAGGATTAAGCATGAAGGTAATGTGATAATCCATTATCATTTCTAACAACTAAATAATGTAATTTAAAATCCCCTGATTTGGGTGGTACCACCAAGGATGCATCTTCTGTACTTTTAGTATGATTCTTTTTCCTGGAATGGTGCGTGTGGTGTACTTTTAATGAGCCAAGAAACACTAAACTACATTTTCTGAGATTTTAACAGAGTTGTTTGTGTCGCACATCATAAAAGACAATGTTAGCATCCAATCATTTTAATTGTAGGAGAAAACTGGTTAATTTTGAGCTTTTTTCTGCTATTTTTGTCTTCAGGGTTTAAAATCTCGTGTCACACGTCACAGGCAGGGACATGGCACTGTACTATAGTACATTGATGACGTGTCGGTGTCTCATAATTATTGATGAGACTACGTGTTTTTAGCCTATGAGAAGACGCTGTCTCTTAATTATTCATGACAGCACGTGGTGCTTTCCTATGACAGATGTAGATGAAACAGGTGTTCAAATGGGTCGCAAGTGTTTATTTCAGTGGTGTAAGAATTCGAGTGTGTTGCATGGCTTTCCCCCGTGATGCTGCCAGGGCTAGCCTCTGGCTGCAGGTGGTTGGTTGGCCATCAACTACTGACGCATCGAAACTGTTTGTATCTAGCAAGCATTTTTCTCGGGAGAGCTATGAGAATTGGAGAAAGGTGAACTTCGGACTTGCTCATGAAAGCTTTTAGACTAAATCTTTAATGGTACATAAGTAAGCTGGGTATGAATATATACAGGGTGTACATAAGGGACTATGTATTCCAGCACTACGTCGGTCGTTATCTCCTCAGTTCGTGTTCGTGGAAGTCCACTTCTCGGTTGGTCTGCAACCCTTCCAGTATTTTTGAATTTATTAATAAGGTTGGCAACAGTGTTGTGTGTGATGTGCTTGCCCTGTTTCCTGCTAAAGTCCATCACAACCTAGCGACAGCTTTCTGATCCAGCCATGAGAATGATTTCAATACATCGTTCTTTTGTCAACGAAAGATATATATATATATATATATATAAAAAAAAAAAGATATATACTAAGAAAATACTAAGTATGAAAAAAATTTGGAAGACATTTTGATAAAAAGTTTAATTTCCCCTATGTATGGAGATATATAATATATACACTAAAGGTAAAAAAAAGTTGTACCCTTGAGGGGGCCACCCAAGCGACAAGGAAAAGTACAGTTTGGTACCGTTATTTCTGGGAGTGCAGGGTTTGAGCTTGATAGTATTCATAGACCCTGACCTATTTGCACTAGCATGAGGATGTTTAAGATGGAGACTACAAAGCACTTTGTAAGTCATTCAGATTAAAGAGTACCTGCTAAAATCTGTAAATGTAAAATAGTTGTGAACGCTAATATCATTAACAACATTATATGTAAACTTGTCCAATCACGGCCCAGTTTCTTTAAAAGCATAGTGAAACTATGATTGTGTTAACTGGTAGCAAGTGTACAATGTGATGCTTGCTCCACCAGCAATTGTCTTTGTGCTACAAAGATTAATTTTTTTTTTTCTGTTTTGCTATTGGTTCAATCATTGTTTAGTATTGTTAATAATTTATTTATCACTTGCAGAGCACATTTAATGATCTCAGTGGATCAGTGGCTTTGGCCTGGATAGGAGATGGAACAGGGGTGAGTAAATAATCTTCAAGTTATTCCTAATTAATACATGTTTAATATATACTGGGGTTTAAGTTCATTTTAATGAGATGAGAGATGTTCTGTGAAGTTATTCTTAAAACAATAATCAGCTGATAATTGTCCTAGTGCTCATTAGTTTGATGATGTATAACTGAACCAGAATAGACACACTTACGACTCAAGAAGTACATTGTGGTGTTTCTTGTAAATTGCCCAAATCATTATTTTAGAAAACAGAACTGTCAGCATGTTTAGGAAGAAGTCCAAGAACTGTCTTCTTGTAAAATGAAAGCTTTCACAGGCTGGTCATCGGTTTAGCACTGTGGTTAAGCTGCACACAAACTGCTTCCTGTTTGAGAAGCTCTTACAACACAAAAGTATTCATATAGCAGTGAATTAACTGTTTGTCCTCCTTTATATATTGCTGAATGAACAAGGTTGTGTTACTTAGTTGTGCTTTTTTTTCCCATGAAGGAGGATGAAAATGTTGCTGTTTTCTAAAGTAATGTCCATTACTGCATGCCCTCATTACATTGAAATGTATAGAAAGCTGTTAACTGTTAGCTTTTATGTAGTTTTAGTGTCCTGGAACCATGTAATTTCCATGTGTAGCTACAGTCATCAAATTCTAGCTTCATTACACTCCATTGACTTTTTTTTTGTTATTGTGTCTGTGGTATGGAGATTTGAGGACGCTTGCTCCTTGGCAGTGCAATATAAATTCTCTCTTTTTCTCCTTGCCAGGTCGTGCTGGCCTTGACTACATTTCAGATGCCCATTTTCTTGCTACGATTTGGCCAGTCCAGACTTTACAGGAGGTGAACTACATCTTAATATGGCCAGATTTTCATGTTTCTTATTGAACTACTTCTCTGCATGTGATTTCGTTTCACATGCTTTCTATTATTGTTAAATTAGTTTTTTTAAACATCTGCATGTTGGTATCTCTTTTTCTTTATCCGGATCAGCGAGGACTATGGAAAGACATTCGAGGACGTCACATACCTTATTAACAACACGTTTATCAGCACTGAGTTTGGGATTGCCATTGGCCCTGAGAATTCTGGGAAGGTGAGGGGGGTGTTCTAGTAATGTCCAGGATTTGGTAACTGATCTTAAACAATTAAAAATTCATTAGTACCAACCATTCATCAAACATTCATTTCTTTTGAAATTAAGCACTATATACGCAGGCAGGCTTAACCGGTTTGCTTGTTAAATACGAATACTACTATGCTTAAACTTTAGCACAAAGACACCAGGGAGGATTTTGACATTACTGCTTCAATTAAGGACTGTTTTTTTTTTTTTTTGTCATTTAAATTCTGCCTTTATTTTTAGGTGATCCTTACAGGAGATGTGTCTGGAAGCAGTGGATCCAGGATCTTCCTGTCCAGTGACTTTGGGAAAAGCTTTAGTTCGTTGGACCTGCCTTTCAACCCTCGCATGCAGATTATGTATAACCCTGAAAATGCCAATATCCTTGTGGCCATCAGTCTCAAGGTGAGAGAGAGAGAAAATAATCATGATGCATACATTTTGCAACCTGCTAAATCGTCCGTGTTCACTCGTATTGGTTTTATTCACACAACTTCATCTGCGACAGCCTCTTGGTTTTATCATCACATATAAGTTCTTCTCCTCCTTATCAAGCACAGATGGTGCTGAAGGACTTTTGGGATTGTTGTTGTACTTCTTGTTCGTCTTGTTCTACTTGTTCCCCTTCCTCCCACTCCAGAGCAGCCCAAACAATTCTTTGAATGCTGTTATAACATATTTGGTACAGAGATAGGGCATGCTCTGCACCAGTTTTGGGGTGTGTCCTTAGGGGTGTTTCCAATTCCATAGTTTTTTTCCAGTTCCTTTGGGCAAATCAAATCCAGCAGTCATGACGAAACCTGCATATTGAGTTGTAATATTTAAACATTTCAAATATATTGTTTACCTCCCCACTCCTCAAAATTTTTTTCTAAGAATTTTTTTCATGTCTTCATCCATCTTGATGCGCACACTATATAGACTGAGCAGCATAACAGTGGCTTTTTTATTTATATATATTTTTAGTTTTTTAGTCATTATTCACTAATTAGTCCTGCTTGCAAAAGTGTGCTTAGACCCCAGTCATCACTACCTGTTATTACCAGTCATTACTACTTATATTATGTTTGGTGTTATACCACAACGCTGTCAAGTTTTTGAACCTGATTGGTCAGAAGGGTTGATTCATTTTTTTTCTGACAGTAGTTACTGGCTATAATTCAAACGACCTTAATCTGCTCGTTCTAATACATCGTTCTGGTTTCTATGGTAACAACTCACAGGAACTTGTATGATAGATGCACCTCATAATCTAAATCTAATAATAAACAGATTTTAAAAAAAGATGATTTGTTATTTAACAAGATCTAAGCTTTCTGTTAGGAGATGTTTATATAACTTTGGTGTCTCAGATTTCAGCACGTTGTAACAGCCAGTAAATTTTCTGCCATGATAAAGTCTTGGGGACTGAGGAGTTTGTGCTTCCTGGTTCTCTCTAACATGGCAAGCTGCATTTTTTTTTTTTGTCTTTTCAATCTCACGAAATAGAGAAAGAGAACGAACTAACATCTCGTGGTTGTTCCACAACATTACATGCAACTGTAAACTGTTAAAAAGCATTAAGTGTTGTTCATTAACAAATTAAAAACAGCAATCTTTGGAAAACTGCTGTGGTATAGGAGGAAAAAAAACCATTTGCTGTTACTGGAAAATAATCCAGATTGGGCTGGCAACAATAAGTCTGCTTCGTGTTGGCTTGCCATGTTTTATTCCTTACTTATTAAGCTTCCAGTGAACTAATACAGTTAACACAACATTGTACTCTTTGGGAATGTTTCTTGTTCATGTATTACCTTGCAATCTTACAAAAGTGTTTTCAAATGGGGTTTTTTTTTTTTTTGTTGGTGTTTTAGAATGAGCTCTGGATTTCAGGGGATTTTGCTGCGACATGGAAGAAAATCTACGAGGCTGTGTGTGTGGTGAAATGGTAAGAGCCTTTGAGCCATTGCAAACTTGAGCCTGGATGGTCCTGAGTTCAGTTACAAAAATAAACACTCCAATATAGCTCTTGTAGCGCAGGGGTGATAAACTCTCTGCTAAGTCATCTTGTTTCCTACTTGACACAACCTTGTTAAGTCAGTTGAAACTGTATCTTTAAAGAAATAGCTTCATGTCCATTCAGAGGAATTGTACAGGCTTTTCCTCTCTTAAAAGGAATATTCTCAGGTGTTGTGTCCTTACACTAACAGGAACATGATCTAAGGCAGGATGAACATCAATACTCTAAAAGAATGTATTGTAAAATAAATGTTTGACTAAAACGAGTAAGTCAGGGACAAGCTCTCTTTGTTTAACTTTATATATCAAACAAAGGGCCAGTAGTAGGGCTGTTTACATTTGATTTTCTCTGTGTGTTTACCTCTATGGTGAAAATATTCTGCCGCCCTGTCGCCAATGCAAACTCTACTCTGCTGATAGACGTGTCCTTGCCTAGAACAACTTGTAAAATAGGTCAGGATCAGGTTGGCAGCTCTGCCAATACAAGAATCAAAGCTTCAGCGCTAAGGCAACTTTTGAAAAGAGTATTTGACACCCAGGTGTGCGAGAAGGCTCATGTAACCTTCCTGCATTTCAGCAGTGAGACGTCAGAATGAGTTGTCAGGTTCCTTTTAGATCTGCAGAGCTGTGTGTGAGGGTCTCCATTAGAGACAGCTGGCCTCATTTAATTGTAAATCCTTTGCAAGAGCATTGACAACCCCAATTCCAAAACAGTTGGGATGTGGTGTGAAATGTAAGTAAATGTAAATAAAAACAGAATGCAATGATTTGCAAATCTCAAACCCATATGTTATTCACAACAGAACATAGGAAACAAATGTTTAAACTGAGTAAATGTACCATTTTAAGAAGAAAATAAGGTAATTTTTAATTTCGTTTCAAAAAAGTTGGGACAGGGGCAGCTAAATGCTGGAAAAGTAAGTGTTACTAAAAAGAAACAACTGGAGGAACATTTTGCAACTAATTAAGTTAACTGGCAACAGGTCAGTAACATGATTACGTATAAAAAGAGTAACTTAGAGAGGCAGAGTCTCTCAGAAGTAGAGATGGGGTGGAAATGGAAGCATATGTTGCTCTAAAATCTGTATATACCTTTCAGCATTGATGATGCCTTAACAGATGTGCAAGCTGCCCATTCCATAGGCACTAATGCACCCCCATACCATTAGAGATGCAGGCTTTTGAACTGAGCGCTGATAAAAAGCCGGGTGGTCCCTCTCCTCTTTAGTCTTCTTTAGTTTAGAGGACCATGGTTTAGTTTAGTTTAGAGTCCATGGTTTCCAAGAAGAATTTCACATTTCGATTCATCTGACCACAGAACAGTTTCCCACTTTGCCTCAGTCCATTTTAAATGAGCTTTGGCCCAGAGAAGACGGCGGCGTTTCTGGATCATGTTCACAAATGTTCTTTGCATATGAGAGCTTTAACCAGCATTTGTGGATGGCACAGCGAACTGTGTTCACAGACAATGAGTTCTGGAGGTGTTTCTGAGCC
>JANDJT010000190.1:20399102-20411782 GCA_024331685.1 Stegophilus panzeri | reverse complement strand
TAAGATACTCTTTTTATACCCAATCATGTTACTGACCTGTTGCCAATTAACCTCCAGCTGTTTCTTTTTAGTAACAATTACATATCCAGCCTCTTGTTGCCCTGTCCCAACTTTTTTTGAAACGTGTTGCGTCCATCAAATTCAAAATTATCTTATTTTTAAAATGGTACATTTACTCAGTTTAAACATTTGATATGTTTTCTATGTTCTACTGTGAATAACTTATTGGTTTATAAGATTGCAAATCATTGCATTATGTTTTTGTTTTCATTTATTTACATTTTACACAGCGTCCCAACTTTTTTGGAATTGGGGTTGTACAATACAACAAAGACATGTTGTATCGGTTAAAGAAAATCCAGTTCGTTCGGAATAACGTTTATGTCCTATGAGAGCTCTCAAGTTTGTGCACATTTGCATATACAGAAACTCGCTAATGTAAACCTCAGATTGTGTAATCAGCGTGAGTTACTGCAAATTTTTATACGGGTTACATTAACAAGTTTAAGTAGCTTGTTTATTTCAATTGCATGCACAAATCTCTTTAAAAGTTGTTTTTAAGTAGATTTGTTTGAAAAGTTCATTTTAATCACTTGAAAGAAATCAATCCAAAAGAAGTGGCTAAGCTACATTACTGGAAAATGTAGCACACTCCACGTTTAGGAGTCACTCTAGCTGTGCTGTGATTGCACTTGGTAATTACGGGCGATTTTCCATTTATACATACACACGTGAGTATGAAGAAATTCAGCATTGCAGAAACGTCTGTGAACATGGCTGGAATTCTTCGTTTGATTTGCTGTACGAAAACATTTGCACACAACTTTATGTAAAGATTGATAAATGAAGCCTAGTTATGTCCAAAGGTTTGTGTTACTTAAGCGGCCTGCAACCATGCGGTGGTGCTTAAGCTGCAGTTAGTAGTTAGCTATGCTAAATCAACCTACTTACAATGAATTATTTAGTAACTTAGAATTACTACTAACCAACGTCCAAGTCCATTATTTAAGCTTGTGGCCCGTGATTTCTCCCTCCAAGAGACGAGCAGAAAATTTACTTACTATTTCTTTCAAAGCACAATCTTTATTCCAGCAACCAAATTCAGGACATTTGTTTATATTAAAATGAAGCTGTGTCCCTCCTGTGGGAAGGTGAAGCAGACTGCACATCTTTAATATTAGGGATTGTGTGTGTGTGTGTGTGTGTGTGTGTGTGTGTGTGTGTCTTTGCAGGGGAGAAGACAACACACTCTTCTTTTCCACCAACCTGAATGGATCCTGCTGTGAGTAACATTTATAGTAGCAGCGTTGATCCATGGTGTGGCGAGATGGGAATGCGTGAAATTGTTTCCTTACTGGAAAGCTCTTCGATAAATTAATGCTCTATAAAGGAGTTTCTGAAAGCTTCATTTGATTACCCATGTGTTTGCACCAAACATGATAATGTGATCACATGAATCTATTTACAGAGCCATAAAATTGTGCAGTATGCACATATATAGTGAGGTTTTAACTATAACTATTACTATTCTAATGGCCATTTTAATCACAATTTTTTCATGTCTGATGTTTTTAGTGATTGCTGGACGTATCTTAAAATAAGTGTAAATTCTAAGTCTGGCCAGAATTGGTGTTCAAGAAATGCAAGAGATGGCACCTTGTTGTAAAATCACAGAGATTTCTGTCTAGATAGGATTAAAATGATCATATTGTATTAAAATAATCATATCACCACTGGGATATGAGCATATTGCCCCCATACTGCTGATCCAGATGGAAATAAAATCACAGTAGTATCTCTAAAAGATAGAATTACCCCAACTTTAATACCCCAAATGAATAGGGCTAAATGGTGTATTCCTGTTATTTGGCCCCATTGCAATTAACCTTAATACACTTTGCTAAGGAATTCAAAGAGAAAGCACATTAGGATCTCTTCTCCATTTTTTTTTTCTCTCTCCATTTAAAAAAAAAAAGTAAAAAAAAAAAAGTAAACTGGGCTTAACTTGTTTAGTGTAATCCACTTTGTCCTTGTATGGTTCTTTCTTTTATCTCTCTTACTTTTTCCATTATGGAAATTATGGAAAAAAATGTGTATAGCAAAGCATGTAATTAGGTATTTACTTACTACTAGATAGTGATCTGTCTCGAAACTCCACACTCCCTATGATGAAATGTGTCTTTAGTTTCTTAGTACAATGAAGTCACTGTAATTCATCCCCAGTGACCTACACACTGCAGCATTAGGACCGTACCAGAAGAAACAGTTTAGACTTTTCTGCCACGGCTCACCGTGTTTCTGTTTTACAGATGACAGGGGGCAGCTCGTCCTGATGAAATCAGTAGACCATGGCAAGACATTTAAGACAATCGCTGAAAAGATCTACTCCTTTGGGATTGGTGGCCGTTTCCTCTTCGCCTCAGTCATGACTGGAACAGTAAGCATTACACCGTCATAGTATGAAGGCGCCGTATGTGTAAAGATCTCAGTAATGTTCGCAGTAACCTGCACATGCACAATTTATTTCCATGAGAGTTTTATGTGGTGTCTTGACTAAAAAACATGTCTCACTTAGGGAATGATGCGGATGATCCATGTGTCCACAGACCAGGGTGAGGAGTGGAACATGGCTCAGCTTCCTCCTGTAGGCCATGAGCAGTTCTACTCTATACTGGCAGCCAACGACGAAATGGTCTTTATGCATGTAGATGAACCTGGGGGTGAGATTTTTTTTTTTTCTTCCTTGACAAATTACCTATGAACAGGGACATGTCCATCTCCATAATACATACTACATGCAAACGCTCAGTCTGTTGTTGCAAAGTAGCATAATAAATAAGTACTCTGATAGTATATCAGCAAGATATTTTTCCCCATGATGAGCATGTAAATAATTAATGAGGGCAGGTGGCTTTGTCCAATCACTACTTCGTCCAATTATAGAGCAAGTAAATTGTGCCAGTGAAAGTCTCAGTGTCAGCATTTATAATACCTCAGGCACACTTAATTAGTAGCGATGCACCAAAAGGAAAATTCTGGGCCGAAACTGAAAATTCAGGACGCACTTGGCCGAAAACCGAAACAGAAAAACCCATTTTAAAATAGTTTTTTTTTTTGTATTATCGCGTTAATATTAGACTTTTTAATTAACTTCACAAATTTAACGAATCTGAATTGAAAAGCTACAAACCAGTAAAATGATCACATTTTTTATTATTTTATTATTATTAACACAGTAAAACAAAAACAACAGTTCTGTAACAATCAAATTTAACAGATTTTTATTTTATCCAATTATCCAAATAATGTAACGTTAACTATTATGATATGCAAAACAGCAGTCAAGTAATGAACTCGGCAACTCGGATAACTGTCGGCTAGATCGAAAATGAAATCTGAGCACTGAGGGGAGGGGCGGGGCAGAGCATGGCGGCATATATTTTCGGCTCATATTTTTGGCCTTTTTTGTCTTTCGGCCAAAAACCGAAAATGCTGTTCGGCGGCCAAAATTTCGGTGCATCCCTATTAATTAGCATTAATTAGCTAGTGAGAAATAGTATCGATATTATAGTAGCACCCATTACGTTAGAGAGCTATCTACAGAGCTATACATTGATATGAACAGTTACTTTTGTGTTGTGACGATGAATTGAAGTGATAAGCAGTGGCCTATTGATAGGAATTGAGAGATTGTACAGTATGGTACAGTAGGTCAGCATACGTGTATATAATATATATTAAAGCTCACATATCGTCCTGTTGTCCTCAGACAGTGGCTTTGGTACCATCTATGTGTCAGACGACAGGGGCATGGTGTACTCCAAATCTCTAGAGCGCCACCTCTACACGGCTACAGGAGGCGACAACGACTTCACAAATGTCACATCACTCCGAGGAGTGTACATGACCAGTGTACTAGCTGAAGGTATGACTATAGTTGTGTCCCAAATGATGTACTATACACTATGCACTATGTACTCTACCATCTAGTGTATACATTTTACTAACGTTATTTTACTAACTGGAAGTATAAGCCAATTTTCTAGCCAATGGCAAATGATGTCAAATGCACGTAATGCGACGCTGCTAGATTTAGCAGAATACTAAAACGAGTCAGCGCAAACGAATTTCTTAATTTTACTGTTTGTCAGTACTACCTTTTATGCCCAACATGACCTTTTTTTTATTCCGAGTAAATTTGAGCCAGCATCAGAACTAGCCCCTAACCTCTTCTGCTACATAAGCGAAGTTGCGACCGTCAAGTGCATGAAGCATCCAACATTCCACACTTTGTTTTTTTTGGTTGAATAAGTGCATCATCTGGGTACTTGAAACGCACTTCTTTTTGTGGGAATTTTCAGTGTGAACGCACTACTCACACTGTGTATACTACAAAATGACACAGAATAGTGCATAAGTGTGTGATTTGGGATGCACGTTAAGTGTTATACGTATATTAAATGGTAGGTTAATATATGTTCAAATATATGTTTTTTATAGCATGATTAGTCAAACTAGTACAGTTTTAGAAACGACCTGACTAGACTACTGATTGATTGGTCCCCCTCCTGCTCTTGTAGACGACTCTGTGCAGACCGTGGTGACGTTCGATCAGGGAGGTGAGTGGGTGCCCTTGAAGAAACCAGAGAACAGCCAGTGTGATTCCACAGCTAAAGATACAAATAAGGTGAGGGCCTATGAAAGATAGAATCCTGATTAATTGCCGAACAGCACTTTACTGTATCATAGAAATTATCAAGAAATTCCTGTATCAGGAAATTATTTAAAGCTACAGGATGTACAATTTTGGAATTCTGCCCTCTCTGGTAGAAAAATGCCATTCCAGGCTAACAATGGAAGCACCGTTCATAACATGGGTTGTGTTGCACTCTTCCTACACTGTGTGTATTAATCACACAGCAGCGAGGCTACATATTCGGATAAACTTCATGGCTGTGTTCAAAACTGTGCACTACAATGCACACTAAGTAGTATACTGAAATAGTAATGACACCGGTGGTGTAGTAATATCATATTAATACAGTAGTTTGGAGTTTGGGATGCAGCCCAAGTATTTGTGACTCACCATTTGTTACCACGACTGATAACTTTTGAAATACAAAAATACAGAAATCCACAAACACGTCCCATTAGTCACTAGCTAGCGAAACCACTTGACAACAATATAAATTCCACAACAAGAATAAATTACATGACTATCATCTATCATTCACTAGTTTCCCGACAAATTAGGGAATAAATAAATACCTTATCTAATCAACAAGCTAAAATATTTCTTACTCGCTCACTTCCATTTGCTTTGTTTACTCTCTCTCTCTCTCTCCCGATTGGCTGTGGCTCCTGCCAGTCACTTTTGTGCTTGATGACATTCTTATGTGTCACAATGACATTAGACAAATCTGAGCTGGCATATGACAAATGCATACAAAATTTTATCCAGTTACAGCCCGACACCCCTGGCACAGTCTCACTTAAAGCTACAGTATGCACTGTAGCTTTAAATAATTTGTCTGGTTCTATGTTGCTTGAGTTGTTTGCAATAGAAAGTGGATTTTCTAAACATTATAATGTCTAGTATATTTGTGTGTATTAATCTGCTTTTCATTTCTCCCCTTACAGTGTAGTCTTCATATACATGCTTCTTACAGCATCTCCATGAAGTTGAATGTTCCAATGCTGCCTCTGACTGAGCCTAATGCGGTGGGACTGATAATTGCTCATGGTACTGTTCTCACATACACGCAGGCATACACTCACACAGCTTTGGAAGAGCTCCCATATAAAGCGTAAATTCACATTTTGTTTACTGCGCACATGTTCAGTAGGTCCAGCCGGACTCTTCTAGCTCACTTTCCACTAACAAGGTGCTGGTGCTGAACCCTAAAATATGCTGCACATTTTCATCGCTAAAGACTAGGCTCTTGATTTGCAAAATTGGTTCGGTTCCAGGAACAAAGTTCTTTTTTGTTACTGGCGTTTGCAGTGAATTAAATAGGACATGCATTGCTAATGCTAAATCTAGCAACAAACAAAACTATCTTTAAGCTTTACACATATATAATAAACTGCCTAAATCTTTGTCTGTGGTGATGTCATGTGCTGTATGTAGAGATCTCTCAATCTCTCAATCAAATCTCTCAAAGCAAGATAAACTTTTTCACAGTTATTATTTTTAAACTATACATTAGTAAGCTCGTGGTTAGCACGTTCGCCTCACAAATCCAGGGTTGGGGGTTTGATTCCCGCCGTTGCCCTGTGTGTGCGGAGTTTGCATGTTCTCCCCGTGCTGCAGGGGTTTCCTCCAGGTACTCCGGTTTCCTCCCCCAGTCCAAAGACCTGCATGGTAGGCTGATTGGCATGTTCAAAGTGTTCGTAGTGTGTGAATGTGTATGTGAATGTGCCCTATGATGGATTGGCACCCTGTCCAGGGTGTACCCTGCTTTGTGCCCGATGCTCCCTGGGATAGGCTCCAGGTTTCCCGCGACCCTGTAGGATAAGCGGTATAGAAAATAGATGGACGGATTAGTAAGATCTCATATCTGATTTGGCTTGAAACAGGTGGAAACTTGAGCTGGTTTGCAAAAAGATTTGCTGGATTCCTGAACCTGCACTGGCTCCTCCACAGACACATTGTCAGTGGAAAAAGGGATGATCCTGTGCTGACAGTTGTTTGCCCTCAAGCTAATTGAATAAGAGCAACACATACTAACCCTTTGGACAGTGTTTGACCTCAATCCATGAAATAGATGTACTTATGTCAGATATGATTAAGTCCTATAATTCTGAGTGGAATTGAAGAAATGGAATGAGCAAACTAAGGCACTAGCTTTAGCTTGGAAGTCTGTCACTCATAATTGATCATTATTGCATTTTGTATGTGCACATAATACACGTACACATGTACACACTTAGTTCTGGGACACACAGTTATAAAGTCACGTAATATAGCCTGAGATAAGTATCGAAATTACTAATACAGGTACCAGCAGAACTCTATAACAGTATTTGCCTGTCTTAAATTCGCCCTAGATTTGACACTGTCAGTACTGCTCTCACTTTCAGGCAGCGTCGGCGATGCCATTTCAGTGCTGACTCCCGATGTATACGTGTCTGATGATGGTGGCTACACATGGTTGCGTGCTCTCAAGGGCCCCCATCACTATGCGATCCTGGACTCAGGAGGTTTGCTGGTGGCCGTGGAGCACAATCCCAATGTGCCAATTTCTGAGATCAAGTGAGTACCTTGGCTAAATGTTGAGTTTGGCAAAATAAAAAAGTATGTTCATGAGATGAGATTCATGTGCACATGACATTCATGTGTTCCCTTATCACCCTTAATCTTTGGGCTTTGCTACCATTAATGCAGTGGTTTTGAGGTTTTGAGGCCCATCAACATTACCATCAGTTGTTGACATGCTTCAAGAGAATGATTAAAACTTTACACACAAACAATTGTAGATTTTTTTTTTCACGTTCCTCTAACAAAACTTTAATTTTCATTAAAGCTTCACTGAAACTTTTAGATTTTTTGTTCTTTTTTTCTTTAAAATCATGTATGGCAAATGTATTGGCATGACTAGAAACGACGCAAACAAAATGTAATGCTTGAGGGAAAAAAAATCTAATAAAGAATCAGCCCCATCCACCCCCCCAACCATATCCTGTTTCCTGGCATATTAACATGAATTTGCACATCTATAAAACCCCATTGTCACCCACCAGTATAGAAAAAAACGAAGAGCTTTGAACATAGAAAAGATAAACCGTTGCAAAATGTGGTCACAGCAGCACAAAATTGGTGTTCTGCTACATTCATCTTAGTATCTGATTTGAACTCTATTTAAAACATGTGGTGTCTATTAAAGAGAGAACTTTGATGAGCTTAAAATGTTCTACATGAACAGTTTCCAACCTTGTATGTTTTCGCTTAAATTAGATTTATTTATTATTGAATTTTGTGTTAAAACAATTCTGCAATTGACTGTATATACTGAAAAAAATATTAGCCCTTCTTTTTTTTTTGTTTTTAAATAATATCGAACTTTATAAGTTTTTCTGTTTTATTTGTTATAACACATTTATTTAGCATTTTTATTGCTCGGGTCAGTTCTGAGGAAATTTTGCACTCGGTTGTGTGGGCCATGAGTCATAAAAAGCTGCAAACCTATGTACTTAACATTTTCTCTTTCATCAGATTTTCCACAGATGAGGGCCAGTGCTGGCATGTGTACAACTTCACCGAGGAGAAAATATACTTCACTGGGCTCGCCTCGGAGCCGGGGGCTCACTCCATGAATGTTAGCATTTGGGGCTACAGAGATTCCCTGCTAAGCCAGTACTGGGTCTCCATCACCATCGACTTCAAAGAGCTGCTCACTCGTGACTGTAAGTCATTTCAGATTTGGTCTTAGAGATCTCTTGCACTGTAGAGTTATCAAACATGCATGATTGGGCTGACCAAAGCCTTCATTAGCAGCCTGGTCTGTTCGAAATAAAGTCTGCAGGGTGGTGCTTCTCCAGCATTGAGGGTGATCAGTCATATAAAGTATCTAAATATAATACAATCTGAAATCAGGGCCAGTACTAAGAGTGAGCAGTCTACTGTAACATCCTATGAAAGTGGCTTTCCTTCATCATGCTAAACCGGAACTGATGCAAGTGTTAAAGGTCACATCTCTCTAACTCTCACTGTTGTCTGAATGAACCTCAGTATATATTATTCTTGATTTCTTATTGTCAGGTGATGATAACGACTATGTGCAGTGGCTGGCACATTCAGATGACATCAGCGATCCTACTGATGGCTGCATGCTGGGTTATAAGGAGCGTTTTCTGAGGCTCAAGAAGGACTCTGTGTGTTGGAATGGACGCGATTATGTCATCACCAAGCAGCCCACGCCTTGTACCTGCACACTAGATGACTTCCTTTGGTCAGTGTCCACACTAAATTTGCATATTTGCTTAAAGATTCAACTTTTAATGCCTATATTTACAAAAATATCATATGAACAGCACTTAACATAGCTTTCAGTCTATTTGTACATTTTATCTGGATGTGTAAGGCTTGTGGCTTATTATTATCATTATTATTATTATTATTATTATTATTATTATTGTTATTATGGTGTAATGTAGAGGTGAATGGGACTTCATCACTTCATGACCATGATATTTTCTAGTACATTGAGTTGGTTCTATTTCCCAAAATATGAACAAATGACTAAGTTAAACCCCATCGAGCCTAAGTTTGAAGATGAATGAAAGAATTCTTTGTCCCACAAACTTCGTATCTGACCACCCTTTCCCACCCGCATGAAAGTAAAAACTGATGGTACTCACCTGCAAGAAAGTAAAACCACCCACTGCTGCTGCATGAAAGTAAAAAACACCCACTTCTGTGATTTTATACATTTTTTTTTATTTTGGGTCCAGCGATGCACACCTCTAGTGTAATATGTTTGACTGAACTGTGCGAATACCTCCATAGGAGCCAGAACCTTATTCTAATTTACTCTAGTGGATTTGTGTCCAAAACAAAAACGGAAGAAATGTGAGATCTTATCACTTTAACATTCAAAGCTTATTAATGCTTTTCTCTCTATCTCTCAGTGACTTTGGATATTACCGTAAAGAGAACAGCTCAGAGTGTTTGGAGCAGCTTGAGCTCAAAGGCCATGATCTAGAGTTCTGCATCCATGGCAAGAAGGAACACCTACAGACCAACGGGTAATACGCCTTCCTTTTCTCATTTACTGCACTATTCTGCCGTCCTCTGTGCTCTCACATGTTAGCTGCAAAACATTCGGTACATCTATTTTTTTTTTATATATATATATATATATATATATATAATATATTGACAACAGACAGAATTGAGGGAACCACATGACGTACTGTATTGCTATAATAACTCTTCCTGTCATCAGGTATCGGAAGATTCCAGGAGATAAGTGTGAGGGTGGCCAAAACATTGAACGAAAAGTGACCGATATGAGGAAAAAATGTGTCAGCGATCTCCTGGATCCACAACTGCAGGTGAGAATACAGAAAGATCAGGAATATAACGAAGTGACGTGAATCAGATAGTAAACGAGCGTGTTTTGTCAAATCGTCCTCTAACTACATTTGCTGTATTTTAATCCAACGTTTCTGTTAGACTCAGGAAGTAGAGAAACCCAAACACTCTGCCGTTATTATCGTGGCGGTTATCGCCGTCCTGCTGATCGGTTGTGTAGCTGGGGCTCTTTTTGTGAAGAAGTACGTCTGTGGTGGAAGGTCTGTTCGTTTTCTTGCTTGAATCGTTCTCTTAAAAAAAACTGTCGTGCTCTCTGTGTGCAAGTTATTTTAATATCTCCTTGCTGTGCTTTGCAGATTCCTGGTGCACAGGTATTCAGTCCTGCAGCACAACGCCGAGGCTAATGGCATAGACGGATTGGACGAGCCTTTGGATACGAACGTGGTAACCCCACACCCAAAGGTCAGCTTCCACGAGGACTCGGATGAGGTACGGTAACAGTCACCCACAGTGCACCAATGTTAATGGGTTAACACAGGTACTAATATCTACAGTTATAGTTATAGCATTTATGATGTCAGTCAAGTATGTGGGATGTGAAAGATGGACATTTGTTTCTAGTAGCAGTTACTTTCTAGGTGACCTGTGAATTAACAAGCCTCCATCTTGTGAACCAATAGAAACCAAGTGGGTGGGACCATGATCTCTTTGGCCTGTAAAAAAAAAATGGAGGCGATGCTTATTATTAAATAGCTGTAATTTTGAACAATGTTTTCTGCTACTGTTGTGTGGCAGCATATGAAAAAATATTTTCTGGCTTCTCCACTTACATACTCTAGGGGTTTTGTGGTAAAATATATATATATTTTTTTTCTATGCCTGGTAGGATTTTCTTATTAACAATGTCAGCACCTCTGGGTTAATAGTATCAATGTGACCTAGGCAAAGCAATGTTTCCAGGAAGCTTAGAAGGATTTTTGCATTTTCCACTTGTATTCAAAGCATTCTCGGATGAATCCACCACTCTGAAATCAAGACAATGTTTTTTTTTTTCTTCTTTCTGCAGGACCTTCTGGAATAACAACAGTGAGTCAGTGCCAGCAGAAACTGGGAGCTCTCTGTCTCCTTTAATGCCTCAGGCATCTTTGCTGCTGTTTCTATTCCTGCTCTAAAGCACAACCCAGCCTCGAGTGTCTTCAAGCCTCGAATAACTTCGCTCTAGTTCCTGCTTCTTTAGTAGGAGTGAATTGCAGTTTTGCTACGAAAGCATCTCATGAATTTAGCCGTGCAGCCAGTGGTTAAATGACTTGAGCTTAGATAATCTCTTGCCTAGGGAGCAGGCGCCATAAGAAGACACTATCTCAGAATTAACAGCGGGGTATTTGTCATGGCACTTAACTCTTATACAGAACGCTTCACCTTCTTTAGTAATATATGCAGTTCAGAATCAGTGTGGCCGAGTGTAGTGTATGAAGTTAGTCCAGGGATAACAGTGAATCATATCGCCTCAAGATTGGACAGAAGCATGAAATATGACTGTGATATTAGATATATTTTTGATATTAGATGTATTTCCCCACCTCTGTTATTTGAATATATGATCCTATCAAAAATAGAAGGTTTATCAAGTTGAATCACGTTGATCAGAAAGCAATACAATGCATAGATACAGCGCATCTACATGTATCGGCATACTCATAGGCCATACTTTTCTCCGTTTCTCAAAAATGGAGAAAGGACTAATTTAGTTTACTTCAAATAATGCTACTGTGTAGACGGTCATTATAATACTCCTTGTGGCTGTATAGATTATAGACCCGTCATTTAGAAGGTTAACTTATTTTACCCAGTGGAAGGGAAGAATTTAAACATGGATGCGTGTAAAGAAACATCGTAGTTGTATGTGTAAGTATACTGTATATGTCCTGAGATAGTTTTATAGAAGACAATAATTTTGTGACGTTTTTGTGATGCTCAGCAGTTTTTGCACTGTGAAATAGAAAACACAAAGGTAACACAAGGCCGATGGCTGCTTTTGTAAAAATGTCCAGTTGCAAGCACAAACCTGACTTTCCAAAGCCCTGCTTATAGACGGGAGTCATAAAAAGTGTAAATGTTCTATCAGGGTAAATGTGAAGGAAACTCGTCATTACACTTGAAGGTAGCACAAATATAATGTCTGACTTTTCCACATTTTGAGTTTGTATACTCAGGTGAAATTACCAGTAATTCCAAAAAAATTTTAGCAATACCTTGTATTATGATTAGCTGACCGTGAGACGTGAGATTAACAAATGCAGACCTGCCCCATTGTGTTTAACTCACGACGATGAAAGATTTCTCCCTCTCTGTAACAACCCAGGCTAAAGCTTTTATGATTTTTTTTTTTTTCTTTTTCTTTCCAAGTTTGACTATTCAAATCAGTAGAACGTGACACCTTTTCAGAACTTACAGACCTAGTTCACTCAGTGTTTGTTTGGTAGATTTTAGCTACAGTATAACAAAACTGTTCTGTCACCTACCTATTTTTGGTGACTATGAAACACTGGCAGAAATACATGTAAATTAATGCTTTATAGTTAGCTCTTCTCTTTAGTATTTACAAAGCTCAAAGATAACTACAATATCTTTTTATATTTATATA
>JANDJT010000190.1:20374988-20396043 GCA_024331685.1 Stegophilus panzeri | reverse complement strand
TTTTGTTTTATTGATGTTCATTACTGAGAAAACTTGTTCACAAAGGTAGGTTGTCCCAAACATGCACAACATTTTTGTGGCCAGGCTGTTAATTTGGGATACCCTGGCAAGAGATAATGAAAAAATGTGTCTAAGCCCACTGAGGCAAATTTGTCGCATATCCACTTTTCTCCTTTTTGACAAAGACATTTGTCAAATGAGGGTGTGGGGGCGAGTAGAAAATAGGGTAGACTACACCGTAATAACAAACAGCAGAAGGCGCATTGCTACCATCTGCTGTTTGGTCTGAGTCCCTGAGATGTGCCGCGTCTTCTACTCTGACTAAAACAGTGCGCCCCTAGTGGATAATTTAGGAATAGCATTTTATTAAAAATTTCTAGTTAGTGTCTTTTATGCATTTTTTTCACTTTCAAAATTCATCCTGCGGGCCAGATTGAACCCCCTAGCGGGCCGGTTTTGGCCTGCGGGCCGTACATCCGACACCCCTGGTTTACATGGACAACAGTCATCCAATATTAACCCGATTAAGACAATACTCTGATTAAGAAACTACCATGTAAACAGCAATTTTTAGTTACCTTAATCCGATTAAGGTCATACTCGAAGTAAACACAAATCGAATTAAGACATGTGGAGTACTCCTATTTTAGTCACATTATCGACGTGTATTACCGACATGTACACACCTTAATCACACTATTAACGTCGTGTGTGAGTTTTCACCGCATTTTGCGACAGGACACGATCACACACGGCAGTGCTCAACTGTTTTACAGCAAAAAAGAGAGCCTGGCTGCGTACGAAACCGCGTGCTTACCTACTATAGGCCTATAGTAGATGAAATACATGCATCTCGACTACTATATTTTAATTAAGTACGCGGTTTGGGACGCAGCCCACGGCTTCAAGCAGTCGTCTATTTGCACGTATAGCATGACAAATAATTAACCGCACTTGAGGCGTTCGTTAAAATTAAAAATACAAACACACAAAACTGTATACAGTACCATAATGAAGGCGAACTGTACGTTGATACGTGAAATTCTGGAGGGACGTCGGACAGCGTGGCGCGGTGACATAATGACGTGTGCTGTTAATCGCTCTATGTTCTATAACATGTAAAACGGGAACATGAAAGGAATATTCTAAACATGACTCATGTAAACGCCTTAATCACAATATTGTATTACTCAGAGTAAGGTCAATAATTAGATTACTGCTGTCCATGTAAACGTAGTCAGTGTTTGTTTGGTAGATTTTAGCTTCGTGTAGATGAGATCCTCAGTGTAACAAAACCGTTCCATCACCTGCCTATCAAATATGTGGGTCATAAACTGGATTTCCATAATGGAGACGGATGTTCGACCCCTAACGGGAGCAGCTGAAAGAAGTTGTTGTTGTTGAATCAGACATGTTGGGAGCAGGAATATGTACAGGGGGTTCTACAGGAGTGTAGGGCTTCTCCGGGTTGGCAATTTGCCTCAATTCAGGCACAGCGACAGCCGATGAGTTTTCCCAGACCACCACACAAATGTAACGTTAAGTTATGTGAATGGACATTAACACTCCTACGCTCAATCTACATCCATCATTTCTCTGGTCTGAATGACTATTTCTCACAAGAATGAGCAACAATCACAGACAAGATTGCCTTAGGTATGGTGGACAGTACATATCTTTAAACTTCTGCACACATGTATCAGTCTGTATCAGAGTTTTTTTTGTGATTGTTACGGCCAAAAATGCTTGATTTTGCTGCAGCTTTTTTCAAAATCTGAGTTTTTTGTGCTTTTTTGAATTGGCGAAATCGCAGTTGCACAACATTGTTTTGTGCAAGCTTTCGCAGCGATGTTTGTTGGTAACTGAGACCTTTTAGTTGTATTCATGTTCCACGCACATGAATTGAATTGGGCTTTGGCTGAATGCGCATCATCATGGTCACATGATCCGTTTTGGTCAAAATCTGTGTTCATTTTTTTAAAAAAATCGCAAACTCTTCAGAATATTGCGGAGTTCGCTTGATTTTGCGTTAATTTCTACGATTGCAAAATTGCAAATGCCTGGAGGGTCTGATTAACATAGAGGACTCCTACAGTACCTGATCTGCTGAATGGCATCCCAACTTAATCTTCTTTCCGGGGCTCCGGCGTTGCTCAGCTTCCGCCTGATCTTGTGAAATTTGGCAGACTTCTCTCTTTTCCTCTCCTCTCTGCACAATAAGCAGATAGCAGAAACAAATAATCAGTGACGACTGGAGAGTCACTAGTTGAACAATGCATTATATCACAAGTGTTTAGAGTCTGTAATACCTGACTGCCTTCATGCCATGTTCCCTCCGAATGCCAAACATCACAAATAGAAACCTTGCACCACTGTCATTCAAACCAAAAATACTAAATGTTTGGCCTTTTTATGTAATTTGTTGACAACATACATATAGTCAGTCTGATTTTTGTTTCCCCTCCCAATGCATTTGGGGGAGGGGGTGCTTTTTGCGTTCATCTTACATAATCACAAATTCACATGGAGAACACAACGCTACTCACCATATTAAAGAAGAAATTATTTTGGTGCTATTATGTGCAGCAGTGGAGCTCTTCTGTGTCCCACAGAATCCCCTGCCACTCACGGTACATGCGTGTTGTGGAAACTAATGATGTCATCATCAGCTAAAACACATGCACAGGCTACTTTACTTGCTGAGGGAGTGCGCAACAGAGTACTAGTTGCGTTCTCATTCCTGGGAATCGTGGCACAGTTTCAGTACAACTGGGTTCGGTACCGCGGTGCGCTTCCCGGTCCGCATGACAGCTTTCACATGACCAATTTTTCATGCAAACCGTCCTCTGTTTCGAACTAAACTGCCAGTGTGAAAGCCCCCTTAAGGGTGTGCACCAGGATTGGGATCCTGTGGGATGCAACAAAATAGTCACGATTCGTGCAGATTATTCTTTCATGCAGGTGGGATTTGGCGATCAGATATGAAGCTTAAGGGACAAAGAAAGGCCATGTTCATTAACATGAGAGTGTATATGGCTCTTGCACCATTCATACATCATCAGTAACTCTGTTCATGGTCACAGTGGTTTGTTAGATTATAGTACAAACAAAAGTAACTGCAGGAACAGGAGGGATTAATCAAGAGTATCTGTGAAAGTGGTCAGCATTACTTCGAGAGCAAGCGGGAATGGGATTCAAAAAACAATCCTGCGCACTCCTACTCTGTGTGATCACCTGACACGACTGTCACTGATAGTTTGTATGAATCTACAGCCTTGGATAAACAGAAATCAGCCCCAGCCTTGCCTCTTCATACTATTGTGTATTTTTCTTACAACCGTTGTAGGCACTGTTCATATCACCTTAATGTCCCAGTGAAGCACCTCGAAACGCACAGAATTATTTCGTGTTGCCGAAATTTCAACTAAAACAGGAAGTCGCAGTGGGATGTATCGGGTAGCTCCTCCCCCTTTTGAAATAGCCATTAGGTTTAGCTTTGTTTACCCCACCTAAGCTGTACTTGACAGTTAATACCATAGATTTTTATAACATTGGGGGCACGACACTTCGGATTCTATAGAGCATTTGATTGGACGGAAAATCGGACGAGAAGCCGAATTGCAGAATGATGTCATCAAAATCGTTGCTGTGTATTGGTGGTAGAGAGCGAGCTTATAGATCAGTGGTTTTCAAAGTGGGGGCGCGGCCCCCTTGGGGACCGCCAGGGGGCGCCCGGGGGGGCCTCAACAATTTGGTGTGCCCATCCCTCCTACTAGTATGTTTTCTCTTTCTCACTCTCAGACACCCCCCCCCGCAAACACACACACTCATTTCCTAATGTAATGCAATGTAAAGATGCAAGATGTTATTATTAATAAAAAAAGGGGGATATATTCAGTAGTCTATATTTTTTATGTGTTTTAAAGACATCTTGCAAAAAGGGGGCCTCAGTCAAATGTTAATGCCATCTGGGGGGCCTTGCCGTGGAAAAGTTTGGGAACCCCTGTTATAGATAACCTTAAAGCAAACATATTCGTACAAAAAGCCACAAAACTTACATTTTGTTTTCATTGGGACTTTAAGACATTTGTAAAGCGCAACTAATCTGACACTGATGACAAAAATGAAACCTTATATTGATCTACGAAAGTTATACCAGCCGCCCTGTACATAATCGTGTTCCCACCATCCCAAATTACAGCCACAGTACTCACTTCACAAGAGCCTCCAGTTTGGATTCCACTTCATCCATGTCAAGGTCGTCCTCTGAAAAGTCCTGCTGCTCTGTCCTTCTGTTTCTTGAGAGGGAATGACTGTGAGTAGCAGAAGCCATCCAGCTCTTGGCACTGCGACTGGCATGGCGACAGAGCAATACTGGAAGAGAAGCATGCCTAACTGCCACCGAGCCGGCCATGCTGAACATTGTGAACATGCTGATTCACAAACAGAGTCTGGCACACAGGATGGTGACCTGTGTTAACAAGACAAAAAATTAAAATAAATAAATTAATTAAAATAAATAATATTTTTTTCTTAACAGTAATGACATGAACGTCTTAGTTATATAGTATTTAGATCATAGTATAAAGACCAACTCCACTTTTATTGGGATTTTATTAAATACTCGAGAAACATATTCATACTATACTATACAATGTAAACTGTGTATTAATTTAAGAAAGCGACAGAAAAACAGCCAGCTTACCAAAATGCCTTATAATGGCAAAACCCCGTAACAAGTCAAATAATTGCTTTTTTTTTTTTTTAACTCAGTAAATAAAAAACACACGTGAACAAACACTTCCATCAGCGTTTCTCCATGTTCGAGGTTATGTAAATTGCACCGGAACTACTTCCCGTGCGCACAGAGCGCCCGCCATATTGGAAGGGGCAAGTTGCAAACCAACAAGGCTAGGAAGCTGAAATATGCGTCCCAATTCGCGCACTTGTGCACTATTCTATACCGTTTTGTAGTAGTGTGTGCACACTGAAAATTCCAAGTAGAAAAAATGCACTTTAAATACCCGGGTGATGCACTTAATAAACCGAAAAGAATTTTTTTTGGACACTTCATGCACTCAACTGGCGCAGCTTTAATTACGTGACATAGGGGGAGGGGCTATCAGACTCCGATGTTGAATAAAAAAATGATCTTATAAAATGCATATATTACAGGGTTGAGTACATATTGCATAAGTGCATAGTGCGTCATTTGGGACACAATTATAATAATATTTGCTATCATTTATTTTTGTTCGGTCGATTTTTGTAAACAAAATAATGAGTATAACAATACATTTTTTTAACAATAAATATGTTATAAATTTTGGAATTCACTGTCTATACTGCCAGCAGCAGTGGGACGAGTTGTAGACTAAATGTACATTTACAGAAATTGTGCATTTACCTGCCAGGCTTGAGCAAGCGTTTTACTTCTATCGACTAATAATAATAATAATAATAATCGTCATTATCATAAATCATATTAGAGGTTACATGGTAGTATTTTTATTTACATAACAGATATCAGCAATTGCAAGATTGTAAATAAGAATTACATAAAAAAAAAAAAGTTTCATAAAAGATTATGTGAAAAAACAACGACATATTCACCAAAAATTGATCAAGAAGACAACCGCAGCTACTATAAATGAAACTGTTATAAACAAACCAGACAAACTAATCCTTGTACTAAATCACAAATCCATCAAGTCAACGACGTTATACTGAAAAGTTGCCCCTTCTAAAATGGCGGCGCAGTTTACGTGTTTGGCTCAGTCCCAGTGGCGCGTGCCCGTTTGTTGCGTTTCCGCTCCGTTTCACAAGCAGTCTCATCTTCTTTCTGAGTATTTTCCCCACCCGTCTTCATCGGAGCTCCGATTAGCTAACAGTATCAGACCTTCTGCGCTAGGATTGGCTCGCAGCATCTACCCAATAGGAGGACAGCCAATCTCGGCTCAGAAGGCGGGATTTGTGTGAATGCGGGTGGAAAACATTAACGTTTCTTCTCGGCGTTGTTCATTTGCGCCATTTTGTCAGCAAAGCTGTGGTGATTGGGTTTTTGAGCTCTGTACTGGAGCCAATCAGAAGGGAACCGGACAGCTGAGAAACGGTAAAGAGTGCGCGGCTCGAGAGGAATGGTGCCTCGCTACACCGATTGGTTTGTCATTGACCAACCAAATGACTAACTCGGCAGAAATACAGAAATCAGCTCGGTTCCGAGAGGAATAATAAGCGACATGGTGGGGATGTAAACGGGGATAAAATGGAGGACGCTGTGTTTGAGCTCGCGCTGGCGTTAGAGCTCGCGACACAACAAAAGAGCCCATTTAGCTGGTTAGCTCCTTTATCTAGTATAGTTTCCGTACCTAGTTAGCAAAAAGAGACGCTAACCAGTTAGTAATTTAACAGTCCCTGTAAAAATAAATACATAAATAAAACCACTGTAATTTCCCTCGGGATTAATGAAATATCTGTTCAAAATTAATCATTGAATGCAAGAATCAAGCAGTTAGGTTTGTTGTGTCGATTGTACCTAGCATACTAGCTATTGTGTTTGTGTGTGTGTATATATATATATATATATATATATATATATAACAGCAGAAAAATAAAGTTCTTGTTATTCTTACTACTTAATTACGTGGATTTAAATGTTATAAACTATAATTCACATAGATGATGAGATGCAGAGAGTCAGAGATGCAGCTGTAGCTACAATGAGATCAGATCCTGAGGACAGTTTGATCCGCGTTGTGGGTTGAATAACTTTTCATACTAAAAAGTCTGGCCTGTTTCCATACCTGTGTAATGCATTAATAAAATGCTCCTTCTGTTCCAGATCTGTGAAACTGCTGGAGAAAATGGAGCAGTACACCTCCACGAGCGGTGGGGAGCAGATAGTCGTACAGACAGCGAATGGACAGATCCAGCAGCAGGTAAGCAAAAGAGGGGAAAAGTCCACCTTTGGTTTTAATGTAACTGTATAAAGCGAGTAGAATGACAAACGTGTACAACCGTCACGTACAAACACAAATGGCGGGGATGCACCACTCGCGTTTCTGCTCAATTTTCAATGCAAAATCAATATCAAAGTTCAAAGTATCTGAGAAACGTCACAGACTTTGTGATTTTGTTAATGTCCTGTATTCGCTCAGCTGTTTTGTCTTAAGCCGGGTTTACACTGTACGGTTTCGGCCGCGATTTGGTCGTCTGAGACAAATTTTGAGAATCCTGAAAGATTATAATCCTAGGCCAAACTGTAGTCTTTGATCGCTAGTTCGACACATTCCCTGACAGCCGATTAACGTCCGTTGTGATAAACTTTTTCCTCTGATTAAATTCTGGCAGTGTCAGAAGATTTGAGGCACAGTCCTGTGGCTTCTCCTACTCCGTACAAGTCTTCTTGCATGCGTCTTGTCCATCGTACAGTCTGACATTAATGACAACCGAGATCCTACAGTGTGACATGGCTTAAGCCGGTTGCACACAGTGCGATTTTTAATAGTCCTTTGTGACTGTTGCTTGTCAGACTGTACGAACATGATCCCTGCTGTAAGCCATGTCATACTTAGGATCTCAGTTGTCATTAATTTCAGACTGTATGACGGTCAAGATGCATGCAAGAAGACTTGTACGGAGTAGGAGAAGCCACAATAACTTAATCGGCTGTTGGGGAACGTGTCAAACTAGTGATTAGAGCCTACAGAGTTTGGCCTAGGGTTATAGGAATCTTTTAGGATTCTCAAAATTTCTTAGACGACCAAATCGTGGCCAAAATCGTACAGTGTGGACCCGGCTTTATAAAGAAATCGGTGTTACAAGCTTTTACAGCAACAAAGAAGGAAAAAATTTCAATGGACTGGATCAGGAGGTAAACGGATTAAATCCAGTTTAATACAGACTCAGCACTTCAGGTTCGTACAGACCTGCCAACCTTCCCAGTATGAGTTATTCCTCAAAAATAAGCAAAAAAAGAAATTCTGCTTGATTTTTGCACGTAAAAGGTGTACCGACGTAGTGGCCTCGCGTACTGTCAAGGTAAACGGAATATTTTGAGTTCATTAACGAGAAATAAAATCTAGCAATGTGTGTTTGACTTAGCGAACGTTAGACATAAGTAACATCAGTTTCAACTCTTAACACTTTACAAATAATAGTGATGCTAGCTAGAAAGTGATTCTGAGGGACATTATACAAGCAATTTATAAGAGGATTATAGTGTTTTTTTGTGTCATTTTCACCTTCCTCATCAGGGAAGCTATGCATTATTCCTCTTCTGGGTTGGCAGGTGTGTTGGTATCAGCCCTGGTGCATCCCTAGATTATGGTCTTGGGTGTGTTCCCCCCCCCAAATATGTGCAACATACACTCACTGAGCACTTTATTAGGAACACCTGTACACCTAATCATTTGTGCAATTATCTAATCAGCCAATCATGTGGCAGCAGTGTACTGCATAAAATCATGCAGATATGGGTAGCAGCTTTGGGTAATGTTCGCATCAACCATTAGAATAGTGGGGGATTCTCAGTCCCTGTGTCCGAAATCGCATACTGTGACAGTACGTACTGAATTCGATGCAGTATGTACTGCACGGCCGTTGAAACAGTACGTACTAATCAGTATGTGTGTGTAGTATGACTTACAGTCCCAGACATACTACATCCGGCATCTTAGCATTGTCCTGTCACCTTCGATGTCTTTATAAACACAAACATTTTTAACAAGTTAATAATTTATTCGGGAATTGTTAAAGTCCTGTTTAACCAAGGTTTAATATTTAAAAAGAGCCAACGCTGTCTTCCGCAATTTATAAATTTTTTTCTGAGCTCGTCCGCACCAGTCCATAGTGTCCATCGGTTACATACGCCAAAATCTCGCCGGAAGTAGCACGCCATCCGGGTATTTCTCACCTATTGAGAATTCGGACACACTACCCCACTGGCGTACTGCTTTTCGACTACTGTGTAGTGGGTAAGTATGCGGTTTCGGACACAGGTAGTGATTTTGACCGTGGCATGATTGTTGGTGACAGACGGGCTGGTTTGAGTATCTCTACAACTGCTGATCTCCTGGGATTTTCATGCACAACAGTCTTTAGAGTTTACTCATCTTTTGATGAGAGAAGACAACAGAGAATGGCCAGGCTGGTTGGAGTTGATAGAAAGGCTGCAGTAACTCGGATAACCACTCCGTACAAGTGTGGTGAGAAGAAAATGCGTAACACGTCGAACCTGGAGGCGGATGAGCTACAACAGCAGGAGACCACGTCGGGATCCACTTCTGTCAGACAAGAATAGAAAGCTGAGGCTGCAGTGGGCACAGGCTCACCAAAACTGCACAGTTGAAGACTGGAAAAATGTTGCCTGGTCTGGTGAATCTCCATTTCTGCTAAGGCACACAGATGATAGGGTCAGAATTAGGCTCTAATAGCATGAATCTATGGATCTAACCTGCCTTATGTTAACAGTCCAGGCTAGTGGAGTTGGTGTAATGTGTGAGGAATGTTTTCTTGGCACACTGGGCAGTTTAATACCAAACAATCATCGTATTAATGCCACAGCCTATTTGAGTACTACTGCTGACCATGTGCTTTCATTCATGGCCACAATTTATCCGTCGTCTTCTTTTTCCAGCACGATAACGCACCATGTCACAAAGCGAAAGTCGTCTCAAACTGGTTTCATGAACATGACAATGAGCTCAGTGTTCTTCAGTGGCCTTCCCAGTCACCGGATCTGTCCAATAGAACACCTTTGGGATGTGGCAGAACAGGAGATTCGCAGCATGAAAGTGAAACACTGGCGGGAATTATGTGATGCAGTCATGTCAACGTGGACCAGAATCTCAAAGGAACGTTTCCAACATCTTGTGGAATCCATGCCACGAAGACTTGAGCCTTTAAAAAAAAAAATAATAATTTTTTATTAAGAGCAAAGGGAGGCCATACCCAGTGTATCAGTATCGTGTTCCTAATAAAGTGCTCGGTGAGTGTACATAACTAATTTGTAGGCTTTATGCATCCAAGACAATAATCCAGTAGCATACCCCTTCACCAGGCCAACACTAGTTTGTAGACCCCAAGAACCAGGTGTAAAGGTGAATCAGGAGTGATCTGGTTATATGGGCTTATTCACAGGCACAGGGCACAGTCACAGCTGTACAGCTGCAGACCGAAGCGCCTGTCGTTACAGCAGCTGGTCAGCAAGTGCAGACGCTCCAGGTAGTTGTGAAAACTCCTAAGCTCGTAACCATCACCTGTTGCATGCAGCTTGTGTCCGTGTCGCTGTGAGCTGACCAGCATGCCTCAGTACTGTGCATAATGGACCAAGCTCCAGTTTCCAATGCCATGTGTTTCTAATGCTGATACTGCAAAACCTTTTTACTTTTTTTGTTACTCCGCAGCACTGTTGGTTGATCGAATTTTCTTTAACAGCAGCTTTGCGTAGATTAAGTGCATTAATATAAACCTAATGCGTTATTGTTTTTATAAGATCAGCTCATAGACGGGGACTTGTAATGGTTGGTGCTCAACATCCTAAACAGATTTAAAAACATGTTATTGAGCAAAGTAAAATGTATAGTTGTTGTTATGGTAACATTTTCTGTACACAGATGTTTGCTTAACATTTCTGGAAGGAGTCTCCAGTGTCAGTGCTTTGTAACAGCCACTACTTGAGAGTCTTGAGGGCTTTGAGGTGTAACATGATGGTTTGTTTTTAATCTTAAGTCAAGAGAGGCGAAGAAAGAAAAAAATATGTTGTGGAAAGAATGACAGTTCATAGTTGATCACATAGTTCATAAGAGGAAAGTTGTTTTCTTTTGCAGATGTTCCACAACATTAAACTTTACTATAGTCTGATGAAAAGAATGATGAGCTGCAGGGTGGTAATGCATCACACCACTTGTCGTTGATTATGTTCCTGTAATTGCATACCTTGTCGTGTTATGTTACTTAATTAAAGAACAGTGCTTTCTGGAAACTCAGCCTTGATCTGTTATGAGGCAAGACGTATTTTTTTTGCCTTTTGTAAACATTTTCCTTTTGCACATCATGTGGCTTACCTGAGGTGTATTTTAAACTCGGATGCCTATCCAACGAACGGACAAAAGGGAGGAGCATAGAAAGCTTTCTCTGATCACTGCTGAGCATTTTTTATGTTTGCAGGACGTTGCATGATTCTTCATCTGCTAAACCAGCTATTATAACGATTCCATGTTTGGTCAGAATGCTGTGTATGAGTAGAATGTTATACCTATAACTTTATAGTAAAGCTGTGTTGAATGGACCTCCTAATGCATCATCTTCAGCATGTTCGAATATTGACCATGTTTGTCCCAAACATGTGAACAGTGCAGTCCTTCATTCAGTGTTCATTACCTACTCATGCCTCTTTTTGCTTTTGCCTTCAACTGGTGCATCACCATTACATTTACATTTACTTATGTGGTATGATAGATTAATGCTTCCCAACATGGGTCCTGGAGTCCTTTACATTTTAGTTTGTTTCCTGGTTAAATACACAGAGTTTGCTTCTTAGCTGATTAATTGGATCAGGACAAAACAGTAAAATTTGGAGGACACTCCAGGCCCAGGGTTGTGAACCTCTGTGATGCATCATCGTCAACAGAAATGCACAGTCTAGATATTTCTTTGTCTAATGCATGCGAAGGTCTGTTCTCATTTACTAATCACTTTATTTGCAGGATAGCACCAAACTAACAGTGTGGCTTGTGCCTGTGTGTAGGTCCAAGGCCAACCGCTTATGGTGCAGGTGAGTGGAGGTCAGCTAATCACCTCCTCAGGGCAGCCCATCATGGTACAGGCCATGTCTGGAGGCCAGGGCCAGACCATTATGCAGGTGCCGGTCTCTGGAGCTCAGGGCTTGCAGCAGGTAAGAACACACACAAGAACCATCTGAACTAGAATAATCTACCAAGAATATCTCTTGTTTGTACTACAGTGTTCAAAGAGCTACAATTTTCACAACATGATGGTTACTGTATCTCCTGCTTCGCTGTCCTTGGTGCTCAGATCCAGTTGGTGCAGCCGGGGCAGATCCAGCTGCAGGGAGGGCAGACGCTGCAGCTGCAGGGGCAGCAGGGGCAGGCTCAGCAGATCATCATCCAGCAGCCCCAGACCGCTATTACTGCAGGACAGAACCAGGTCAGACATTCAGTCTTCCTTCTTACAAATTTATGAACTAATGCTTTGTTAGAAAGTAAATGGTCATAGCCAAATGTATTCAAATGTTTCATGTGTGTGACAGGGCCAGCAGATTACAGTCCAGGGCCAGCAGGTTGCTCAGACTGCTGAAGGCCAGACCATCGTGTACCAGCCTGTGAATGCAGATGGCACTGTGCTACAACAGGGTATGTTTTCTTTTTCTTGCTCTCTCTCTCTCTTTTCTCTCTGTTGCACTCTTTCTCTTTCTTGCTCTCCTCTCTTGCTCTCCTCTCTCTCTCCTCTCTCTCTCTTCTCTCTCTCTTCTCGCTCTTCTCGCTCTCTCTCTTGCATTCTCTCTCGCTCCCCTAATTGTTGGAGCTACTTGAATTTCATTTAATGACTGTTAAACAATCTTTGTAAATCAGTTACAAATTAAGTGAGCACTTGAATGTTAATGAGCCTGTGGCAGTTTGCTCTTCAAATTGTTTTTCTTAGTCTGCTTCTAAAAAGTCCCATCTGGCCTGGTATATGAAATTAGACAGTCTGTCAGGTCAAGCAACAATTTGAACAAAGTTGATTTTTTTTTTTTATTCCTGATCTGCTTCTTGTAGTCTCCATTCCTTTATTATATTAGCATGGTGTAAGTCCTCAGCTGCTTTCGGAGAATTAAAGGATTGTTGCACTCTAGCAGGAGTTCTTAGGTGGTAAATCTTTGCTGCTCAGTTTAGATTTGATTTGTTTTGAAGAATGATCCTAGTTTACTAATCTACGTGGGAGGTAAAATATAAAAAAGCGTACTATGAACCGTCACCTTTTGCGACTAGTACAATACTGTATGTACCTGAGAGTTAAGAAACGTATTAAAATACTAAAGGCTGTTATTCCTTTATTGAGTTTGGTTGCATGTTATTCTCCCTGGCTATAACAAAGTAATACAATTTAAATGAGATTAATACTTGGACTTCTAACATTTTGATCCTTGCATGTAATTCTTCAGGCATGATCACAATCCCTGCAGGCACACTGTCTGGCACACAGATCGTTCAGGCAGCAGGGGGCGCCAACACTTCTACCACCAACAGTGGGCAAGGCACAGTCACAGTCACACTGCCAGTGTCCGGCAATATGGTTAGTGCTGGAGGGATGGTCATGGTAAGTGCTGAAATTCATTACAATACTATACAATACGTCTTTATTACTCACTGCACTGCGTTCATTTCATTCTATAATATATAATGTTAAAATTCACAGTTTCTCTTAAAGCTACTGTCTGTGTATGTAAAGTTAGTGCGATGTTCAATCATTTAAAAGGCTTTGATCTCTAAATCTTTTCTGAATTTTGTGGTAGGTCAGAATAATTCACCTGTGGATAATTTGGATATCACAGGATCCTCACTCTGTTTTAATGTTATGTAAATTATCTAAATTAGAAATGAGCGGGAAAGTGTGCTGAGCCTCTCCTAACAAATTAGTCATACAGCTGATCCATGGTTGTCGTTGCCACCACAAGGTGGTGCTTCCTCACCTGACCTTGCCAAAATTCCAGGAAAATCGGATTTCCTGGTACCGGATTGATTACGTTAACATGTTTTTGGCCCATTTGGGCTTGTGTGTCAGATGGTGCCTGGTGGAGGAGGCACGGTACCCACCATCCAACGAATCCCTCTGCCTGGTGCTGAGATGCTGGAGGAGGAGCCACTCTATGTCAATGCCAAACAGTACCACCGCATCCTGAAAAGAAGACAAGCCCGTGCTAAACTGGAAGCTGAGGGCAAGATTCCTAAAGAGAGGAGGGTAAGTGACAGACGTCAGGCACACTAACATGGCTAATTGGTGTAGTATATAGAGTGCAAAAGGTTTGCTAATATAGTTTCTGTACTAGCTGTGATAAATGTAGAGTTCTCTAATGCCCAAATTCTCAGCTGTAAATGAAAAACCCAAGCCTATTCGACCTAATTTTTCCTCTTATTACTGCAGAAATACCTACACGAGTCACGGCACAGGCACGCCATGCAGAGAAAGCGGGGAGATGGCGGCCGCTTCTTTTCACCGAAGGAGAAAGAAGAAATGGCTCTAGCCATGCAGGTGAGACCACAGGAACAGGCCAGAGTCAAACAGGAAGACTTCCACAGAGCCACCGAAATCACAAGCTCACACTGGCAAACCGTGCCTCTTGCTTAGCTGCTGTTCTCTGCTCTCACTGACTGCTGAGCGCTCCTCTTCCCTTGCTTATGCATGCATTGGCAACACTGTGTCCGCCTCCATCCTTCTTGCTTAGCTGAAGCATTGCTTTCTCGAACTGTTTTTCACAGGTGCTTTTGTGTTGTTGTTGATTTTTAAAAAATTTTTTAATTATCTTTTTTTTCTGAAATGCTGCTTCATCAGCATTTTAACACCGGACAATTTCACTGAAAGCCAAAGTTGCTAAGCTAAAGTCGGCAGAGCTTTTTGTACATACTGGTGAAATAGGATACTAGTCAGCTCTGTAGCAGCCAAGGGCACATAGTCCACTATTAGAATACATCATGCTTTATATCTTTGCTTTTAAATATAGTGTACAGTTACAGAGTTATGATATTGTTCAAATGTTCATGGGTGGGGGCCTCTGCAAGTACAAACAATTTGCATTGGTGTTAAACAAAAATTAAACATCAGTTATGTTATTTGAATGTAAAAATTAATTTTGCATAAAGAATGCTTACTGAGGTGTTTTGTATTAAAGCATCTGGCTCATGTTACCCTTTATATAAAAGAAACCATTCCGTTTAGGAGCACAATGAGAGAATGTGTTAGCACAGAGAATGTCGCGATGCAGTGTCTGTAAAAGAAGTTACTTTCCTCCTGTCTGTCTGATTTATCATTTATCCATCACATACTGCATTCCTGTTTAATTTTTGTGTTCATTCTCTGCCTGTATTATAATTTTTTGTTGTTGTAATCCTTACACCCTGCTTCTTTGTTGCCATGTGTTGTGATTTTATCCTTTTTTGAATAAATTACTCAGAACATTAAAATGTTCACCAGCTTGCTCCCAAAACTTTATTGGCTTCACATAAAACGTTCATTTTTCTTTTGTGTTGTTGCGTGCCATTGTCTCGTCTAATCATTCATTCATTTTATCAACCACCGGCTATACAAATGTTCAGTCTTGGGTTAAAATCTTTAAATAAAGATAAAAATGTATCTTCTTTCTGTGAAGATTTCCACAAATTGGCCAGTGAGTAAATATAGCATAAAACATTTGGTTAATTATTAGCCTGTGTAATTAGCCTAGGGTGTGCTTACCTCAACTCATTTCATACACAGCTGTACGTTCGCATATATTGGTTCATGTTAACTAGTAAAGAAACCGATGCTGAGTCGGGTGTTTTTGTATGAATTATGTGCGTGTAATAATTTAACCAACTGCTTACACAACCCTCCTTCCTTGTTTGTAGGAGCAGCAGGAGCAGAATCAGGCAACAGAAGAGACCGTGACCCAGATAATACGGGTATCATAGCAGCAAATGGCATCTTAAAAAAAAAAAAAAAAAAAAAAAGTGTTTGTCACTTGTAAATGCAACTGTAGATTAACAGGGCGATACAGTGTGTATCTCTCCTCTCTCTTTTTGCCATTAACACTAGTGACGAGCATAAAAAGCGTTGTGTTTTTTTTTTTTGTTTGTTTTTTTTTTTTTTTTTTTTAAAAAGGTTAGTGAATATACTTTGCTGTTCTTAGGACACAAGCTTACATAATGTGACTTCTTCCTGATGATATTAAACCTTTTGAACAAAATGTACAGTGACCCTTTATACATATAAGTGTTATTTTACAGCAGTTTAGTTTTATAATTTCATCTGGTGTTTATGCATAATTTTAAATGTAAGGATGGTGAATCTGTAATGTATGTAGTGTGATTTGTAATGTTTTTTTTATTTTATATATTTAAGCTTTAGTGCAAGACCATATTTATCTTGTATTAACTGAAATTTGCTGTGAGTAGAGGTGGGCCAAACAAATCTTTTTGCAAATTAGTCTATTAATCAGGGTATTTCTGATTCTGAGGCTCTCAGCCTTGTACATTATTGCTTGTAATGTGAAGACTTTGTAACTTTCAAATTTTTATATGATCAGGATTTGTAATCTGAGAGAGGTCTTTTGTAGTGGCTTTGTTAGCCAGTATGCCTGCACGACATGTCTTCCCTTTTCACTTAAAAAAAAAAAAAAAAAAAAAAAAAAGACCTTGTCATGGCAGGCAAATGTATATATTCTTTTGATGAACAATGTTAAACACTAATCTCTTTTCAGATGATGAAATTTTGATTAAATTATGCAGTGGCACTTGTGCACATGTTGTGTAATAGTGTTTTTTTTCCTACTCTCAGCACTGTTGGAAGCTGTAACTGATCTTAATTAAATCAAGTTGAGTTCTGTCCTTTAATCTGCTTAGCTCCATGGACCGAAAGCAGAGATTTTAGCTCACTAATGTATGCACCGTTTTCTTCACGTTGCTGGTCGACCACTAGCTTTTTACCAACTCGAGCTTAAGAATGTGTTTTTAAATGTCTTAAGTTTGAGCTTCTCCTCTGTGTTAAACTTTGTTGAACATGAGAAAAACCTGTTTATTATAGGAGTGCTTTTGTATGTCAATATTTCATCTTCGACATTCAAACTGTTGCAATGTTCAGCTACTGCCAAAAAAAAGTAGTGTAGTCTAGTAGACTTTTCCAGTAAATAGCATTATGTGAGATATTGAAAATCCATGCAGTGTGTGTGTGTGAGAGAGCATGAATTCTGTATTTACATTTCAATTGCAAGACTAAGCTCTGACTGGCTAATTCACAAAAAAAGGTTTTGAGTGATTACATTTTTATACTTCATGTAACCAGGCAGTACATAAACAGGACAGAAATTCCCGAATGCTTGTTCTAGGTGTATTTGAAAGTGTGCTCTGTTCGTGTGTCTTTCTAACAACTGAGTAATGTTAACTAGAGATGGCATTGGTATGATATGCATGATCTGTATCGGGCCAATACTAGCAACAAAAGAACAATTTCAACCTGATCTTGTAACAAATAAATTTTTTTTATTGTTTGGGGTACTTACAAGGTCTTAATTAGGGGGAACACCCTCAAATCCCCCTTTAACGATGTGTATCCTGTCTGTCATCATGAAAGCTAACATTTTGGCCACGTGTTTTAGCAAGCATCAATACTGAATGTTTTTTGAGTTATACAGGTGTGAAATAGCCATGTGCCATTCTATTATTTGCTATTAACCCACTGTCAATTTACAGTTTTATTTTAAAACAGGTTTATTTTAATGCACTTATTCTAATATGTTACAGTTTCTATAGAAGTCACTTATATGGGGATGTGTATGGTGGACATATGACGTAAATAAATACAAAAAAAGTGTGTAGTCATGGATATTAGTTTTATAAAACGGTTAGTTCCAGTCCACTAATTTGATTGGATGCGCGTGCTTATATTTATTATAATAACCACACTGATACGTTTCAGTTCTAGCTGAAATTAAATTCCAATTCTAGCCGCTGTCACACTGAAACCCTTACTACAGTATAGGACATGGCAAACGATACATTTTTCATGACTATAACTTCTGACCTAGAATATAAAATCTCATCAGATGAAGATGAAAAGGAGGAAGGGAAGAAGCCAATTTCACTAGATGTACTTCTAATGGAAATGTATAAATCACTGTGAGCTAGCTAGCTAAAGGTCTACCAGTGAGGTGGCTTCTTTGGGGTCAATTTCCATCCGTGGAGCAAAAATATTCAAATTGTTCAGGTATGGTGTGTCTGAAATGTCAGTTACTTTATATTAAGTTCTTATTTCTAACACTTGTATAAAAGCAGCATCACAATCGCAATAGTGTGGTTATACTGCATATCATCACAGCAGTGATTACCTGTGGAACTCGACATACGTTCTTGTGTGTATGGCCGAATTGCAGCCATGCCGATAATCAGTATAACCACACTTGTGCTTGTGCGCCCTGATGAAAAAAACAAAACAAAACAATAGAAACAGTTACAGAAATTCTAATGGTTTCCATTAGAAATGCCATTACAAACCAACTGTTAACCATTAAAACCATTACCATTATTGGTCCTTTATGGTATCCACTAGACATAACATGCCACCAATAGAAGGCAACAAAGTACCAGTAGAGACCCACAGGGACCATTATAGTTTCCATTAAAAACCAATACAAATTCTATGAGGGTTTCTAGTCTTTCTTTCAGCAAGGCAGTATTGATTAAATATATGTTTTCTGTGAGGAAACGTTTATTAGAAAGTCTACAATTTGTAACAATCAGAATTAACTTTGTTTTCCCACCAAAAAGAGTCTGCAAGAAGGAGTGCTTTACAGTTTTTTGTGTCTTATTAACGTCAGGAGAGGAAAAAAAGAGAGGCTGGTGGGGGAACGACTGTTTATAGCTGCTATAACATAAGTGGTAACAGGAACTAACTTGTTTTGCGGACGCTTCACAACATTAAACCTAACTGTAGCCGAACATATGGTATGAGGTGTTGTCCTTTAATTGATTAAAAAAAATAATAATTGCAATTGTAGGAAAATTGCTGCCGTAGAAGAGGAATGAAACACTTCGGGATATAAGCTACTGTTATTGGAAAAGAATTAACTGTGAGATGATTATTTTCCTACCGCAGAAAGTCCCTACGCGCGTTAGATGTCCGTTAGATCGGTTGAAGCCTCACAGGCTGAACAGACTCATGCGCGGTGTCCTAAATGCTTGGGTTTTTTTTAAACCCGTATATCCCCTTGAGGAACTGAAGGTTCACACGGGCTTCGTGCGTTCTTGACGTCACCAGAGTGCACACTTTTTTTTATAGGACGCAGGGCTTTAGACACTATTTGGTACACGGCCTCAACTGTTACTAGCAGCAGCATTTTCGCTTATGGTGTGAGCTAATGGAAAGTCACGCCCATCCCACGCGCTTCCTCTGCGTGCAGGTGCTTGGGTGCTTTGCCTTGAAGCCCCGCCCACAGCTGATGCTGCCTATCGCGAGCTGGACACTCAAACGCAATAATCAGTGATCAGCTCCGTTTGAGACACAAAATCAGTTTGTGGATAAATAGGTCCAGCGGTGTGTATAGATATTTCAAGGACACTTGTCTTTCTACCTCGCTTTTTTTGTATGTATGTGTGTGTAAGCGCTCTCGCTTATATCCCTCAAAGTGGTACAGCATTAGGCTTTAGAGGACATCACGGAAGGTTACAGTATCCGAGTCGAACAAGCTGTGAGATAGGCGCGAGCGATTAAATCTTAGAAGGCGCTAACAGGTTTTTTTTTTTTTTTTTTCTTTTTTTTTTTTCTTAGCGTCATTTATTAAACTATCATGACGGATTCCGTCGTGGACGCGAAGTCGGAGGTAAAGCAGGCCAGTAAAGAATTTAAGGAGAGTGAGAATGTGGCGGAGAAGTACTCTGCGTTGACCGTGTGTAAGAAGAGCGAGGCGAGCGCAGGCGAGCTGCCCGCCGCATTCACTGCGGTTAGCACACACAAGAGCCTCAAGAAGGTAAGAGATGCTTCATCTCAACCTGTTATTCCATAAACACTGCGTGTATTCATTCACAACACGGGGATATGGCTGCAGGGATCAGGGAAGATTCTCTGAAACAGCAGCTAAACCCGGAACATTCACATTAATCCTAGACAAGTTACTTACAGTCACTGCAACTCAGCTACTCTAGTGGTTGTTTATTTATTTAAATCGCATTGATTGAATACTACCATCAAGGTTTAGTCCTAATAATTAATCACAGCATAAGTGTAAACCAGCGAACATTTCATCTTACAATATCAGGTTTGATGAATGGGATAGATTTGAGTTTAAGGAATCCAAATTACAGCACTTTTTTTGTTTACATTACTGCCAAGTGAGTATCATTTAGCAATGAAAGTTGTGTGTGTGTTTTTTTTTTTTTTGTGTGGGTTTTTTATTTATTTATTTTTTTTAAATTTATGTGTGTGTGTGTGTATATATATATATATATATATATATATATGTGTATATGTCATACAATTCATGGAATTGTTTCATGTTATTCCAGTTTGATTCCTTATTAAAGATGCCTTACCCAAAAGACCTTCCCAGGAAGTGATTGCGGAAATAATTCTCATTTACTCCATAGACTGTGGGATTGTGATGCAAATCATCTCGCTGGGTTTACCAGTGAGGGCACTTGTCTGTGCACTTCTAGCCTATTAGTACCTTTCCTTTTTCTTTTCTTTTTTAAACACCTGTACACTTACAGGTATAGTCTGAAAGACAATTTGGAGAAAAAAAAAATTACTTCCTTAAAGTGAAAGCTCTGGTTAAGAAATTGAACTGTAATATATAAGTTAACAGACTAAAGTGGTTAACATGTAAAGCGTTAGTGATGGCTTACGACATTTCTGTTGACTGCGTTCACTGGTCTGATAATAAACTCCCTGTGTAGCCTGTAGGAGACTTTGTAGATACAGAATGTAAAATATTGCCACTGTATGATTGAGGAGTATCACAGCTGTATGTATGTATGTGTGTGTGTGTGTGTGTGTGTGTGTGTGTGTGTGAAATCTCAAAAAATTAGAATATTGTGGAAAAGTTCATTTTTTCCATAATTTAATTCAAAAAGTGGAACTTTCATATATTCTAGATTCAGTACACATAAAGTGAAATATTTCAAGTCTTTTTTGTTTTAATCTTGATGATTATGGCTTTGGATGGATGGATGGATAGACCTGAGAAGAGCTGTAATCAGCTCATTAACTCAAAACACCTGCAAAGGTTTCAGTGAGCCTTTAATCTCTCAGTCTGGTTCAGTACACAACCACAATCATGGGGAAGATGAAAGTAAATTTTGCATTTCAT
>JANDJT010000190.1:20351064-20374370 GCA_024331685.1 Stegophilus panzeri | reverse complement strand
TGATTTCCATGAGCTGTAAGCCGTAATCATCAATATTAAAACAAAAAAAGGCTTGAAATATTTCACTTTATGTGTAATGAATTTAGAATATAAGAAAGTTCCACTTTTTGAATTAAATTACATAAAGAACTTTTCCACGATATTCAATTTTTTTTGAGGTGTGTGTGTGTGTGTGTGTGTGTGTGTGTGTGTGTATAACATTTAAAAAAAAAAAAAAAAAAAAAAAAAAAAAAATTGTGGCTGAATGAGCACAAATCCACAGCCACGGTCAAATCTAGTGGAAAGCCTTCCCTGAAGAATAGAGGTTATTATAACTGCAAACAGGGCACCAAATCTGGAATGTGATGTTCAAAAAGCACATACGGGTGTGATGGTTAGGTGTCCACAAACCTTTGGCCATACAGTGTATTTTTCTTTATTATAGTGTATATTGATAGATAGATGCATGCATATATACTTAGATACATACATACATGCATACATACAGTCCTCTCTGAACTATTGGAACGGCAAGGCCAATTCAGTTGTTTTTGCTGTAGACTGAAGACATTTGGGTTTGAGATCAAAAGATGAATATGAGAAGAGAGTTTATCATTTCAGCTTTTATATCCTGGTATTTATATGCAGACGTGTGAAACGACATAGAACATGGCACATTTTGTATCAGACCACCCAATTTTAGGCGAGCAAAAATATTGGAGCATGTGTCTTACAGGTGTTTCTTGTTAGCCAGGTGTGTCCTATTAGATTGCTTGTTGAAGCGATAAATAGTTCTGAACATCTACTCTTGGTTTTAGTCTTCAGTTTCACTTGTGAAGACTGCATTCGTTGTTAAAAAGGATAAGCCAACATGAAGATCAGAGAGCTGTCTGTGGGAGAAAAGCAAGCCATTTTGAAGCTGAGAAACGAGGGAAAATCAATCAGAGGAATCGCACAAACATTGGGCATAGCCAATACAACAATTTGTAATGTCCTGAAAAAGAAAGAAACCACTGATGTATTGAGCAACAGACACCAAATGGGTCGGCCAAGGAAAACAACAGCTGATGACAGGAACATTGTGAGAGCTGTGAAGAAACACTCAAAAACAACAGTCCGTGACATCACCAACAACATCCACAGGGAAGGACTGAAGGTATCACAAAGCCCAGTTCAAAGAAGACTTTGAGAGCAGATGTATAGAGGCCATACACAAGATGCAAGAGGCTCACTAATCTTTATTGACCATGTAACTCATGATGGTAGCAGTAGAATGAATTCAGAAGTTTACAGGAACATTGTGTCTGCCAATTTACAGAGAAATGCATCCAAATTAATCGAGAGGAACTTCATCATACATCAAGACAATGATCCAAAACACACTGGCAACACAACAAAGGATTATTCAGGGGGCACAAGTGGAAGATTTTAGACTGGCCAAGTCAATCACCAGACCTTACCTCAATTGAGCATGCATTTCACCACGTGAAGAGGAGACTGAAGGGAGAAACCCCATGAAACAAACATCAACTGAAAGAAGCTGCAGTAAAAGCCTGGAAAATAAATCCTAAACTCTCGTCCTATATCCATCTTTTGATCTCAACCCCAAATGTCTTTAGTGTATAGCACAAAAAATGAACTGGCCTTGCTATTCCAATAGTTTCGAAAGGGACTGTTCATACACATAGTAGAAAAAGTATTACCCTGCATAGGTCTAATGATTCTGATTACAACGTGCAAATTTATGCAACAAGTCCCCAGAAGGTTGTGTGTGTACTGTATGTGTGTTCACAAGCATCTGTGTGTCTGCGTGGGCAAAGCAGCTCCACGTTTCAGCCCACTCGCTTCTCAGCTGGTTATACAACAGATCCAGCAGCAGATTCCTGCTGCTCTTCAACATTACCTTCAGTGCCACATGCTTGTAGACTGAGTGGATTTATGTAAATTGAATTAAAGATGTTACCAACATGTACTTGTGACCTTTTATTACAAATAATGGCTCTGCATTAATGAAGGAATAAATCATTACTTTTGCAAAGCACTTCTACTAGACACCCAAATCCCCTTTAGTCCTGCCTAAACCACTACCTTCTGAATTACCTTTGAATTGTAGTGGTGAATTTGGGGCTTGCCTTTTGCCTTTGCAATGTTTTGGCATATTCATTGTGTGTTCGTATTTAAAATAGAACTAAGTAACTACCATGTCATATACTGTAGAAGAGCCAAGTTTTTTCATTTCCATCCCTCTAAATAACCAGCACTAATTTACAACAGGTCTATCAAATAACATTGAATCCAAGACACCCTAAACCTTCAGGCAAAAATCTTCTCCAATCACTGTTCTGAAAATTACAGGGGCCTAAACAAAACATGCACTGTTTCCTTTGCAAGCATTAGGCCTATTCTCTTTCATTACAGGAATTGTGGGAGATCATTTCTGTCTCAGTATAAGCAGTATTGTTGCGATTTGGATGACTTGAACTTCAACAAGGGTGCAGTTTTGGTAACACACACACACACACACACACACACACACACACACACACACGGAGAGAGTGCAGAATTGGACTGAGAAATATGACACACGGATTCTCAGGCTGGAGTTGGAATGAAGCCACCGTCCAGCTCTACCTACTGAGAACTCATCGCTGACCTTGTTTTCTCCTTCTCCTCACAGATATTCAGATATTTTTACTGACACCAAAAACTGTATCTTGTACAACTAGACCTACTCACCTTCGAGATATTAGGTTTGATTTAGCTTGTCCATTTCTTCCAAAGCTAATATGTAATGTTTTTTAGGGTTGTTGAGTGTATTATTTGATAATAAAACAAATTTCCTCAAAAATATTTTAACAGTAAATAAACGTCTTTTTTTTTTTTAGTCTGTGGACTACATATGGGAAGCAGTGAATCTGTATTGAATAGACCTATTATGTTTGGGGCGTTAGTTTTCCAACTTACAAGCTTTCTTTGAAACCTGAGGTTTCCTGAGGTATTACTGTTCTTTTACATGATATGTAGTCATTTGAGATGGTTTAGAGTCAGTCTCATTGCATTAATTCATGGAATGCCAGAACTGCTGAACACAGCTGAGAAGTCAAATATTGTGCAGGTGTAATCGGAAGGATGTAGATGGCATATTTAACAGGGGCAGTCCAGTTATTATGGTTGTTCTAGACATAGTTGGAAACACTAGTTGGCAGGCAGAGTGAGAGACAATCCATATTCATAAATCTGAAAACAAAAATAGTGATCAGCAGAAAGGCTCAGGGACGGCGTCAGACACTGAGGTAAGCTAATATTGTCGGCATAGAACTTGGGGCTGAAAAGGTCCCACGGAGGTTAGACAAGGTCTGGCAGACGTTCAGATACTGAAATAAATATGTGTAATTCTCTCTGGGCATGGTAGTTGGAGCACCAAGGGTTGCAGGTTAAATTGGGGCTAAAAAACAGGGTCAGTGAAGCAAGCCAGTGGCTCAGGGAATTCACATACCAGCAAATCAATGAAGCAGGCCTGTGGGTTAACGCATCTCGCACTCTTGTTAGTCGGGATCCACCATCGCTGCTGAAGAGGGAAAAAATCAGTTTGTGCCATGGAAATCATGGCATGAGAAGCAGAAGCTGGTAGAAGAGGGACCACCTCGAGTTCGTCCTACAACAAGCCAAACTCTCTATATCTGAGCTGTAAAGATGGAATCAGTCACCAAAGAGAGTGTTACCCAACTCCGAAGAGCCATTTGTGGGTTCCTCACTCTCTCAACATACCTTTCCTATTAGTGACTGTAGTTATTGAGTAATTCATAGTAGTTACTGAATAATATGATTTAAGATGAAATAACTGAATAATAAGTTTGCAAGGACAGGAAACAATGACCAAATAGGAAAAGTGCAAACCCAAAAGGGCCCGATGGGTTACAAAGTGTAGGAAGCCAACACTGTTAGTATTAAGGTGGATGGAAGGTTTCTATTTTTTCTTTTTTCTTTTTTTTTCCTTCCCCACAAAAATAGCACTGACACGTATAACTTCTGAATTACAATCGTAATGTAATGTCTTAGAACAAGTGTAATTTACAATTAGTGCTAAAATAAATATTTTTATTGTTATAAATATTTTATGCTACAGTGTACATAAGCTCTTAAGCCCTGCGGTTGACTGGGGTGACATCTGGGGTGAATTCTCCTGCTTTGTGTCCAGTGTCTCCAGGATTGTCTCCAGCTCTAACCAGGATAAAATGTTTACTGAAGTTGAATAAATGATAAACCTCCAATGATAAACCTCCACTCACACATTAACTGCTTTATTCTGGTCAGGGTCGCAATGATTCCGGAGATGATCCCGGTAACACTGGGTGCAAGGTGAGAGATTTCACCTTGTATGCGACGCCAGGCCATCGCAGGGCAACATGCACACATACATTCACACCTAGAGGTAATTTCGCATTAGCCAAACCCCCTACCTGCATGTTTTTATACAGTGGGAGGAAACTGGAGAACCCACAGGAAACCCACTAAAATGCTACACACTGTACGCACGCCACCCATGCAATATATGCATATACTTGTATGCACTGAGATTAAATACAGGAGATACAGGGCAATACAGGGACTCCCTAGCACCAGGGTGAACTAAGCAGCAGAATTGTGCAAAGCTTTGCTAATTACATAAGATTCTAAACCATTTTAAGTCAAGTCAATTGGCTTTTATTGTCATTTCAACCATATACAGCTGGTACACAGTGAAGCGAAACAACGTTCCTCCAGTATTATGGCGCTACATAAACCAACACACTAACCACATGAGACGACACAGAACTAAATAAGACCTACACATTAGTGCACGTGCAAACAACACAAGACAGTACAGTAGCTACTAAACAGGACAATGGGCACAGTAAGTGACAGTGTCGCGCCGACCAGTACGCAGATCTAGTGTGAAAGTGTCAGATATAGCAGGTAGTGCAAAAAGATTTTTTTGTGCTCTCAATTTTCTGATTTGCTTATGACCTTTCTTAGCTGTTTGCATTGTCTGTTTTGTCTAGTTCGTTTGACTTTTGTTTACCATATATCCACCTTGACTATTTTAGCTCATGTCTGTTCACTGATTGCTTGATCTATTGCCTGCCTATGGTTTTGAGAATTGCCTAGTGCGTTTGGTTTGTTTGCCTTGCTTGTTTTTAATGAGCTGAGCCTGTCTGAATCTGTCTGACTGCCATTCATGCCAGTTTAATTCCGTTCCCTTTTGCTTAGATGGATTTTAAGAGGCAGCAAAGCCTGAAAGCCTGAGGGAAGATGCGCGTATAGTCTCAGGTTTTAATGCCCCTGATGCTACATCACCTTTTGCAGTCGGTGGCATAAAAAATTAAATGCCATGTAGGCCATGATGTGAATGGTCTATGCAAATAACTAGATTAGTCTGATTTATTAGAAGTTGTGTTTTCTACCTTCACTTGTACAGAGCCTACACAACACAACATGTTTTTGGTTGCCACATGAAGATTTGTGTATTTCATAATTATGTCGCTTGTTTTTGTATATTTTGTAAATGATTATGGTGTCTGCACTGAATGTGCAAGGCATAGGATTATGGGAAATGGCTGAAGGCCAGGACAGTAGCAGGTATTAACAGGGTCACTGTAACCAGTGACATTGGCTCTCTACTAGCTCTCTGTCTTTACACCATGCAGCCTGGGAATTTGAAATGAGACCACAGTGAGTCTGGCCTGATTTTTTTAAGAAATTGTGTGTGTGTGTGTGTGACCCAAATAAAATGCTTTGTAAGCAGCAAGCAACGAGGTTTATTTGCTCCCGATTCCTTTTTTATTAGCTGCTTGGCAGGAGAGCCTCGAGGTTTAATATATCTAAGGCACTCAACTGCCACAAACTGACATACCTAGAATTTGCATAGTGGAAGTGAACCAGAGTACAACCACAGTGGGTGATTTGTGAGATTGTGTTTTTTTGTGTGTGTGGGGGTGGGGGGTGCTGGGGTGGCAGGTGATTCACGAGTGGTATATACTTACCCCTCCCTTCCCACAGATACCTTTTTGCAATGAGGATCATTGCCCATCCTCAGGAACCTCCCCCTGTGGGAATGTTGTATTTATATACAATGGTAACACTATACAAGTGTCAGTACAGGGATTAAACCTAGTGGCCGAGAACATGGATGACTCTGACCATACACAGGTATGTGGTGTTATCTCTACAAAAAGCAAAGATATTTCTAGTCATTTATGAATGAGGCATTTAGAGTGTTGTAATTAATTATTAGGCACTCTGATCCCATTACTTGATTAGACTTTGAATAAGGCAGGGCTCATCGAATCAGCTGAGCCTAATTAGATTTTCAGTTTCCTTAAAATGAGATTTTCCTCTTCAGCTGAGTTTTACAGTTCCTCAATCAGGATGATTTGAGGCAGATTTTAATTAACGCTCAGTAATAGTGCATTTGTCACAGGCCTCTAACTTGTCAAACGCCGCTATTGTCATAGGCTACTGTTTTATGCTAAGCTTTAATAAGGAAGCTTAACAGAATTCCCTAAATCAACAACATTTTAATTTGATTTCGTTGATGTGTGGTTTTTAAAAAATGAAATGGGGGGGAAAAAAAAAAAAAAAAAAAAAGCACTGGAACATCAGACCTTTACCTGAAGGGATTGATTTTATTATTTTTTTAATTATGAAATATTAAGCTGCATGTTGTGTCAATTTTGCATGGCATGTTCTGCAGTTTTGCCTCACAACACCTTTAGTTTTCTCTTGTTTTTAGCTTAAAGCCTTAATCATACATGGAATTCAAATATTTCCATGTTACTGGAAGTTTACAGTTACAGGGATTTTAGTCTATTTTCATTTCTTTCTCCTCCCTCCTCCCTACTCTGCAAAAATCTAAGAAAGGGAAGCCAAACATTCACCTCTATTTAGTCATGTCTCCTAGATTCACATCTCTCAGAATGATTCAGAAGGCTTTAGGTTCAACCCCTTGTCCGAACATTACTTTGAATCGGACCGGTCACCAGTTTCATGCGGGACTCTACAATTTGTTTATAGTACAGATACCACATTAGATTAGATAAGGACTGCTCATTTAGGAAAACCACACACATTCATATCTAGTTTCAGCAAGTCATGTTAAGGTCAGAGGACTCTAACATGAAGTGTTATATGAAATACTGAAAGGGTTTTGTTAATGCTGGTTACTGTAAATGTGGCAAGGTGATATGTGGTTAATGTCATAACTTCCCTTTGATTTCTTTTTTTTTTTATTTTTTTTTTTTTATTCATGATCAACATTATGGACACATGTCCCATGATCACAAGACATAATGTCTCACTCTCAAGTGATAGCTGCTTGTACATTTATCCTTGTTGTAATCTAGGCCATCAGCTAAAGCCTTTCTTTCTCTTACTAAATCTCACCTATTTTTTTATCTATATTTTATTAAGGAAGCATTCATTTATGACTCCATAACAGCTTGGACATTCAGTCCGATCATGTATTACTTCTTTGTCAGTAACTACTTTATCCTGGTCAGGGTTACAGTAGCATTGTAGTAGTAGAACCCAGCAAAACTCAGCAGATGTGAAACTCAGCAGAGAGAGTAACCCGAGCTCAGGATCGAACCTAGGACCCTGATCAGCTTCCTATTAGACGTGTTTGAAAAGTTTGAAATTGCACAGGTAAAAATGATTGCCCTGGACCGGAGGTCAAGATCCCTGCCATAAACAGTTGAGTAAACGTGAGTAAACCAGTGAAGGGCTGTTGAGGATGAGGGAGTCGGAATTTGCTAGCATGCTGAGAATATTGACAGATGTGTAATTACCATGTATGGTCTGGTGATGTGCATTTTACATTCTTATAAGCCTTAAATCATGCTTAAATCAAGCCTTAATCATGTTATTTGCCTGTCTCAGCAGTGTGTTAGTGTTACTCATTGTTCTGGTTCACTTTTTAACCTGGTAAGAAATAGACTCCCTCGTTCCCTGTTAGATTTTGGTGTATAAAATCTATTTCAGTAAAATTAAGAGTGACAAAAAGCACTACGTTTACAGAGTACATGTAGCAAAATGGCTAACAAAGCAAAGGAAATAAGTGTGGGAAGTGTGTCGGATGTCACAGCATCTCTGGATATATTCATGCAAGATCCAGTTTGGTCAATTCTGACTACCCCCTTTTGATTGTGTGAGACTAGGTAATGACCAATAATGACTTAATATATAAATAAAGCTAAACGAATAAAACTTTTATGATTATAACTAAACAAGGTGGTTTTTATTCTACTCTATGCACTGAGATTTTTCACAGTAGTCTTGTCACTTTCTTGTGCAGCTTGGATACCAGTGAATGTTCATCACTCAACAGTGGATTTTATGGTCCCCCATCCACATGTAGAGAAGGAATTCAGGAGCTACTAGTCTGTTAACCTTAGTCATCATGAAATCTGGGTTAATTTCAAAGTCATGGACCATGCCAAATGTATACCATGTGTTGGTATACACTTGTATGTTTGCAGTAGGCTTGCATTTTTAGATCAGAAGGCTTTCAGTTCTGCTTTTTGGTCTGGTTCCTAAGGCCGTAGGTCCTTTAGCTAAGACATTTGTGTCAGATGTGACCTCCCATTCAGCCTGTTGAACACCATCCTCAAGAGTGGAAGAACCATTAACCATTGAACAAGGTTAAATCAGGATTCTAAACTGGAGTCTATTTGTAGTCTGTTTCCAGGATTGTCATACTCCATACACTCATGGTCATCAGGTGTCATTATCAAGGAATTGGAAACAGTTGCTTTTTAAGTGCTGATGCTAGGTTCCCCATCTGCTTGCAGTTACTTGTGAAACTCCGTTCATCTGCTTGAGGACATTTCACAACTAGCTTTTCACAGATCTTTACTCAACCCACTGTTCTTGAGTCAGTTACATTTGAGACCAATTTGCATGTTTGAGTTGGGGTGGGTAGTTCATGGACAGGTATACTTATGCATGTACCCTTCTTTGCTGAAGAGGTATGGACTCCAGGGCTTTCTGCACCTTTATCAGGCTCCTGCTTTTTCTCAAGGGTGATGGCAACAGTTTTCATGTTTGGTGGCAATTGCAAATAAACATATTGCTTAAACTTTAATTGCCTTTATGCGCTTAGCATCCCCGTTGCTTTAAGATGCCACTTGCTTTAGATGCGGTCATTCTGAATCATCAGCTTCCTGGAGCTTTTGGATTGGATAGAGTGATGCATAGTGTGTTTGCATAGCTCTGCCCTCTGAGTGTCCCGGAGAGATGAATCAATTTTGTTTCAGTTGTGGACATGACTTAGTCAGGAACGTCGCACCTCTCTCCTTGGCATCTCAAACATCTGCTTTAGCTGTTGTGTTAATTCTCTTGTTTCTATCTATATAGACATCTGTTCACTTCACTTTCAGATTCCAAGAGTTCCTCAATTTGAGCTTGCTTTTCTTATCTTGAAGTTTCATGTCCTCTTCTAACATTGCTAATAATGTCTGACTTTTGCTTGCTAGAGCTGTAGATAAAGCATTTTTGTTCACTATGTCCAGTTGCTCTCTGACTTTGGCTATAGAATTCAAATCAAAATCTCACAAGAATTCTCATAGCAGTAAGAAACCTGCAACAAAGCAGAGCTTAACTCTTTTTGTGTGAGTAACACGCAAAAATGTGTTAAAACGCAAACCAAAGCAACAGCAGATACCAGCAACTAGCAGTGACACCAGTTATATACAGAGAGATGTACCAAAATGTTAGCAAAATGCTATCTTAAATTATAGCAGCAATTGCATTGGTTGGGTTTTGGATCTCATTTCTTTGGACCTGAGATCTTGAATCATCTTCGGTTGCTTGAAAATGTTCTTGAGTTTGGTCTTGTCCTTGGTTGGCTTGCCAATTGTTAGATTTTGGTGTATAAAGACTACTTCTATATAAATAAACTGACTGACAAAGGGGCAGATGGGTACCAGTAGCCCAGTGAAGTATAAACATCTATAGCAAAACATCTAGCAAAGCAAAGCAGCAAGAAATAACCCAGGCGCATATTTATACAAGATGGATCTATATGCATCAGTTCTAACACATAGCATACACTTTCAAACAATTATAGGAACTGAAGCAACTGGCTCAAGCAACCCTATAATACCCATATTTAGCACTTTTGCCTCATAACAGTACGCATTAAATTATGAGTCATTACAATACATAGAACAGGTGGCAGGATTTAAGGGTGATGTTTTCACCACTGTATACTAAACTATACCTAGTAGTTCATTTAGTTGCTGGCAATGAATAACTCTAGCTGTGGTACTTTCTGAATAATGACCCTTTTGTCACTTGTTAATAGGATCATTTGACCACTGATTAACTCTACAATGCTTTTTGACCCTGCAGCAGATTCAGTTCGCCAATCAAGAGGATAAGCAGGAGTTCAGCAAGTTCCCCACTAAGACGGGCCGCCGCTCACTGTCCCGCTCCATCTCCCAGTCCTCCACTGACAGCTACAGCTCTGGTCTAAACACAGTCTCATCCCTTACTACAAAATGACTGCCACTGAATTAAATAGAACAGTGTTTCCCAATCCAGAGTCCATACACTGTGTATAATTTGCTCTATCCAAGCACAGTTAAGAGCAATTAAGAGCAGTGGTAGTTCTGTTTATGTGTAGTGATGAAAGATATGACATCAAAACCCAGAACTAGAGAGAACCACAGTTGGGGCCTTATTGCTCCAAGGGCACCTTTAATGCTTACCCTGTGCTCTCATTCGAGTTTCCATCCAAGTTGGCATCGGCTTATCTCTAGTGTTATTTGTTTCTTTCCAAGTTGAGATCTTTAGAAAGACCTGATCAAAATAAAGGTATGTTTGATTAAATGAATTACTTTGTTCAGGTGGGGGTTTTTTTCCCTCCAAAGCCTGGATAGAGCAAAATCATGGACAGTTAAGGTCTCCATGACGACTGGATTGAGAACAGGGACATAGCTATGTAAAATATAAAGGTACAGTACTGTGCAAAAGTCTTAGGCACCCTATTTAAAAAAAAAAAAAAAAAAAATTGTATAAACTTTTTTTTTTTTTTTCAGATTTTTATTTTATGACTTCTACATTATCGAGTCAGTACAAAAAAAAAAATTAGATTTCAAAACATTAGATTTCCAGCACAAAATGAAATGTTATATAAAAATGTTTGTATGTCAGTAAAGAAAGCAGCATATTATGTAAGAAACCACTTTTGAGACAAAAAATCAAAAGGAAGGCTGCTGTGTTTTGCTGCAAAAATTAGAAGCAAGCCAAAGTCTCCAGAAGAACCGTTGCTGGTTCTGCAAGATGCTCAGTAAAACTTACCAGTTAATTTCCTTATAAAACTGTACAAACTACCCGAGTCTACCCCATTTTTTTTTTAATCAATGGGTCATCACACCAAATATTGAGTTTGTTTAATTCATTACTGTTTACTGCTCTACATTTAATAAAGCTATATATTTTTTTTTAATTAATGCAGACATATTTAATTTAATTATTTCTGAAGGCATCTTTGCTCTACAGCATTTCTTTGCATGTGCCTAAATCTTTTTTCACAGTAACTTAAATCTTTATGCTTGGATTATATATGTAAGATATTTTTCGAGCATCAGTGAAGTTGTTTTGCATGTTAATGAATGTTAAAGCATTCACTGGTAGACTATGGCTTAATTAGTAAATAAGTAATTTCAGAGACTAAGAACAATACATTTGCTAAAAGGGTTTAATAGAGTTTCATATATATACTGTATGAATTGGGTATTAAAAACCCTAACAAAGCTGATGCTTGAACTTATTTCTGATAGTGTTTACATATTAATATCTATCTATCTATCTAAAAAATATGCTGCTAGGACTACTGACATTCTGTTCCTGTGTGCTGATCCCATAGCTGCCTCGTACACAGACAGCTCAGACGATGAGACATCTCCTCGAGAGAAGCCTCAGGTCAACTCCAAAGGTAGCAGTGACTTCTGTGTCAAGAACATAAAACAGGCCGAGTTTGGCCGAAGGGAGATCGAGATTGCAGAACAAGGTGAGACTGTCTCTTGTATCCCACTTAGTCCTAAAGGTCCTTTAAAGAGTACACTGCATACGCAACACACATACTGTAGTGTTTAGAGCACGATCTTGTAACTGTAATCGTATTTTCATTGTTAATAGCTTCTGAATATGTACTAATCAGTGTTTAATTTCTTAAATTGTAAGGATAAATTTGTTGTCATTGTCTGATTATAATACTTAAAGATGGATATTAATATCATGTTTCACTTCTGTTTCTGCACTATACATAGCATCAGTGCTAATACCACAGTAATTGTGAGAAAAATACAGTTTGGTTTTGAAAAAGCTGAGAAATTTATATTGTTCTTCTAATTATAGTGCAGAAAGTGCTCTCCAGTGACCTACCAGGACTGGTTAACAGCTGCTCATGGCAGCAGTATTCAGCTGTGGTTATTGTTTAGCTCGCTGTCTCCATACATATGTTTAGAACATGCATTTCTCTTATGAAAGCTTCAATAAGAAACACTTTTAAGTACATTCTACACTTCAAAGCTTTATTTAATGCAAAAATCCCATTTTAGCCAAACTTCATTGTCCAGGACATTATTTAGTGCGTGACTTGCAGTCTGATCCTCTGGTTCATCATTAAACCCACTGGTCTGTCTCATTTTCCTCAGATATGTCTGCTCTGATCTCATTGAGGAAGAGGGCTCAAGGAGAGAAGCCTCTTGCTGGGGCCAAAGTGGTCGGCTGCACTCACATCACCGCACAGACTGCAGTATGTTCCGGTTTGCTACTAGTACAAAGTGCCCACTTTCCGTTTAATACACTTCTTCATTCAAAAATTTAAAGGAGCTAGTTTATTTGCAGTGTTGAAGCTATTGTGCAATTGTGGCTTGTCACAGTGCAAACTAATAATGCTTTAAACTGGCTTTACACTGTGATTTTCAACATGATTTTCCTGTCAAAAAGAGACAAAAATCACATCTTGTAAAATAATTATTTGGTTCTATGTGCATCAGCAACTGATTTAGTGCCATTGTGACCAAAGTGTGACTGAGTGCTGCTACAATTCTTTCCGACAAAACGTGCTAATGGACGGAAAAATGTCCTTATTCCCTCAAGCTACGTTTTCAGAGCAAGCCTGGCTCAAGCTGATTAAAGAAAATGACTACATCTGCTTATGTCATCAATCACAAGTCTACCATCATTGTATAATCTGACATAGAGAACACGTGGTTTGTTATAGAATTCGACCACAGTTTTATTGGGACCACCTCATACTGTGTGTAAAGTAATAATCCTAAAATTGTGAAAATTCCACATTCTTAAGCCAGCTTTAAAGTACCTAAGCTGCTACCAAACTACCATTTTGATGAAGTAGCTATACAACACGCTGCTGTGATATTTTCCTTTAATTCTGCAGCTAATTTATTGTGCAAAATAAAATGTACATGCTTTACACAGGGTACCCCATAACAAAGAGAGTTTGTTTTCTATTTTTAAACCACTCTTAGTAAGTAGCAGCTAACATCAATTAACAGTCATCAAAAACAGTTTTGGGATGCATCTAGCTAGGTAGTTTTGCTGATATACAATGAAAAAAGTAGCTTGTTATTAGAAAAGTGGCATACTTTTGAAGCTAGTAGCATCACTACTCCCAGCTACACTGTTTATATCATTAGACCCCAGTTTACAGGCATGGATATATGTATGGACATGTTTGTTAATCCTAATGAGCTTTTTTGTTAGTATCCTTTGTAAAATCTTTCATGTGATTTGTTCAGGTCCTGATTGAGACGTTGGTGGCTCTGGGTGCTCAGTGTCGTTGGGCTGCTTGTAACATCTACTCAACTCAGAATGAGGTGGCTGCTGCCCTGGCAGAAATAGGTAAGGCCAACTTTATACTGCAGAACCAACAGTACAGAATTTTGTGCTTTCCTTGATTTCAGCTAACCATCAAGCCCTGCAGAGTTGACTTGCATGCACTAGAGCAAAGTAAACATTCAACTCCTACAGTGCTTTGGCCCCACTTCACCAGAGTTTGACCACCACTGCACTAAAGCCTTTAAGTCTGCTATGCCCATACATCCATTTAAGCATCTATGGAATGCATGTGATATCCTGAGCTATGTGGATTGGTACTTAGAGTTGGGTTAAAAAAAAAACATACAGTATGTGTGCTTTATAATAAAAAAGTTGTTGTGTAGTTAGATTTATATGTATGAGTAAGCCTGTTTAAATAGTGTGCCTTCTTTTAATAGGAGTGGCTGTTTTTGCCTGGAAAGGAGAGTCTGAGGATGATTTCTGGTGGTGCATTGATCGCTGTGTCAACACAGAAGGCTGGCAGGCAAACATGGTACACAGTTCTCTTGCTTTGACCAGTCAGAAAATTTCATCTTAATGTGCTGAATGCTTTATATTGAGTTTCAAAGACGTCAAGGACGTAGGAGTTGATAACTTTCTTAATATTATTCAGAGTCCATTGATGTCACCCAGTGATAGAGATAGTTTTTTGTTTTTTTTATTCTTCCAACACTGAATGCTGTTGTTTGACTGATTGCATGAATTGGTGTTGTTCTGACAGATCTTGGATGATGGTGGTGACCTCACACACTGGGTATATAAAAAGTACCCCAGTGTGTTTAAGAAGATACAAGGAATTGTGGAGGAGAGCGTCACTGGAGTTCATAGGTGAACAGTTGCTCAATAGCAAAATGTGTGGCAGCCTGGGAAAACTTTTCACATTGTAAAGTTTGACAATTCCAGAACTATACGTTATATCGTTTTCAGAACTATAAATAGTTCTGAAAATGTTAGGCAATCCTGAACTGAAGTATGATTCTCTTTTGCATATCTCTCAATCACAAGTGGCGGTAATATATTCATTATTATTTGATTTGGTCCATTTATATTTTCAGACTCTACCAACTCTCTAAAGCCGGAAAACTGTGTGTCCCTGCCATGAACGTCAACGACTCTGTCACCAAGCAGAAGTTTGACAACCTTTACTGCTGCAGGGAGTCCATCTTGGATGGGTGAGGCTTTTAGAGGCTAATATGCTGGTTTTACCTAATGCTAAAATTGACCAGTATCTGGTACCAGTACCAATATTTGTAGTGTTGACTAAATTCCCACAAATTAAGGCAAATTAAATTCCTTAGATAGTGATCTCAAAGTATTAGTAGTCAGAGACCACTTTATCTGTAAATAAAATTCTATGAACCTCCTCATTACAGATTTATTTGATGAAATATTCAACTATTAGGCTCATTATTCAAATGTGTACAATAATATTCTAGCTATTTATTGGAGCCACAGAGCTGTTTGTTCCTGAACTTTACACTGACAGAACATATGAGATCCAAGTGACCTCTTAAATAAGCTTTTGATTTCTACCACTATAACGCAAAAAAAAAAAAAAAATCATGCATCCCTTGACTATGCTTCATGGCCCCAGGGGGGTCCCCAGACCCCAATTTGTGAACCACGGCACTATATTATTACCCACAGTACCCCCCAAATCCAATGTGAAACCAATGCATACTATTTCTACACTAAGTGCCTCAACGCATAGTGGTTTATTTCAGCTCAAAATGTACATTGTTGGTTTTATTCAAATGCAAATTCAACATGTTGTTTAACATCCACTGAAGCCAAATGTCGCTTTTAATACAGGCTGTTAGATAATTTGTAACGTTCAAATTGTTTATCAAACCGGGGTCATGCTGATTGTGTTTCCAAAGTACTCACTGGTCAGTGTTGTCAGAAATCAGTCTGATACCTCCTTTACTGCTGCTTCCTATATGGTGATCTATATACAGTATAAACGTTGTATATAGTAACTACTGAATTATGAGGGAGCGACTTTGGGCACAACATCAGTATGTCATTACTTCCTTAACTGTCACACTGCTGTGTCTCTGCACTGGCCATTATCTGTCTTTTCTCCATTTTTAGTCTTAAGAGAACCACAGATGTGATGTTTGGAGGGAAGCAGGTAGTGGTTTGTGGCTATGGAGAGGTGAGTCAACACCAGCTCATGTTAAGAGGGGTCGCAAAAGCACTTCCTGTCTTGAACCTTGTATACAGTATCTGTATGTCACATTTGCCGTGTATGAGTATACAATATTTTCTGTACGTAGGTGGGCAAGGGTTGCTGCTCTGCTCTGAAAGCTTTGGGAGCCATTGTGTGTGTAACGGAGATCGACCCTATCTGTGCTCTCCAGGCCTGGTGAGATACACATGATGGTTTTTTTTTTTTTTTTTTTTTTTTGCCTTCTTTTTTTTTTTTTTTTTTTTCCCCCTTTGACAATTAGGATGATTATCATTTCTATGTTGGCTTAATCAACTCCTGCATAAAGTACATGCAAATGAACAGTTTATCATATATATATATATATATATATATATATATAGTAAAAAAAATTACAATGTTTAACTGTCAATTGTGGTATAAAAATGGGAACCAGGAACAAAAGGCTTTGCTTTCATTGGTCTCTTAGCAGCTGCAGTAGTGTTTAACTGCATAAGGGGAGACTCTTAACAATGCAATAGGTACAGTCATCTAGATTATAGGAGTGCATCATGGATAAAAATATGAACTCATAACTTACAGGGAAGCCAAAGTGCTCTGATACACCAGAAGGTAAAGGTTTGTGGGAATCTTCTAGTTCCTGCATTTCTGCCGAACATAGCTGTTGCTGTTTTTCTTGAACTACTATGGTAGTACCCTAGTATGCTAGTGTATTGGCTTGTTTCTTTAAAGCCTCGTCTACCAAATGATACAAAATGCCATATCATTACCTTCCTTCCCTGTCAAGTGGCAGGTTTTTGTGATGTAAAAAATTAAACCAAACTAAATCGTGTAAGATTTTTTTCACCTTTAACGTTGTATAGCAACCAAAAAGATTCAAGTGAATAGCAAATAGAAAGGTTTTAGGAAAAAAAAGAAAGTACATGGCACATTAGATGTATCATGGAAGACCATCATCAACAAGTGCAAAAAATGGGGCATCACAGTGACATTACTAAGAACAGGACGTCCCCCCAAAACTGACAAAAAGACAAGTCAAAAACAGAGAAACAGCATCTAAATTTTTCTAAAGCATCTAATCAAACCATGTGCAAAAATGTTACGTTCTGATTGGACCAAGGTAGATCCTCTGGGCATAATCCTTAAAGATATGTTTGGTGAATAAGCATATTTGGTTTATAACCAAAAGAACACCATACCCATAGTGAAGCATGGTGGTGGCAGATTGATGCTATTTGGCTGCCTCTCTTCAAAAACCTGCAGCCTCTGTTTGACAGCTGAAGATAAATTTTCACTTTCCAGCATGATAATGACCCAAAGCTCAAATTCAAGTCAACAAAGGAATTGGTTCAGAAGAAGAAGATGGAAGTTTTGGAATGGCCCAGTCAGAGCTTAGATCAAAATCCTATTGAAGAGGGCTGTGCACAGGTGATCCCCTCACAATTTGAGAGACCTGGAGCATTTTGCAAGGAGTCAAATAAATTGACAGATCTAGATGAGTTATTCCCAAGTAAGTTGGTAGTTGTTGTTTTTTTGTTTTTTTTCTAAAACATTTCTATTTGTTTTTCACTGAATTTTCTTGGTTGCTATATCACATTAAAAGTGGAAAAAGATCAGACACGATTTATCTTGGTTTAATTTTTTACATCACAAAAACCTGCTATTTTAACAGGAGTGTGTAGACTGTTTTATCCACTGAAGTTTATCACAAATAATAAAAAATGCAGATTATACCTGTCATGAAAAAATCTGAATTTTAATTACTAGCTTATACATGATCTTGCCTGTTGCAAAATGTGTTATTTTAACATATGTGCTATCTTGTATCTGTTAGATAAGACATAAAGGCAAATATCTATCTAACATGATGTTACCCTGCAGCATGGACGGCTTTAAGGTTGTCAAGCTGAATGAAGTTGTGCGTCAAATGGACATGGTGATCACGTGCACAGGTAGTTAACAGCTTGTGTGTTTTTCCATGTTGTTCCCCTGCAACATCCAGTGCTGTCCTCTCTTGTGATTTGCACCTTTAATCAGAGCTCAATCATAGCACCCGATGTTGTTGTTTCCAGCCTTTTAAGAGTGCTTGCTGACTGCAGTGTTTGTTTGAACTGTCTAGAGAAAACTAGTGTTTGCACTCAGTGTCATGAGCTGTGAAAGGTGAAGACTGCCATTTGGACCGGGAGAGTATTTGCATCAAATGTATAGGCTGCATGAGAAAGGAAGCACTTTATATTCATAGCTCATATTCATTCAAGGGGAAGTGCTTCCATGTATCAGCTGTTCAGCAAATCTTAATCTTCATTATGTCCTCATTCACAACTCCATACACTTCTATACTAATGACCTCTTTTAAGGGACCAGTGTGATTTAAATAAAAATGTTTCTATTTGACAGATTTCCACTGATTTAGTCACCTTTCTGTTGACAGCTCCATGAAGTGCCATTTCTGCACCTAGTGGTCAAAAATGGGAACTGCAGCAATGGAAAGTGCTAATAGATTCCCCATGCTCTGGGGGAGGAGCAGCAGACAGAGAGCTAATGACAGGGTTGCCAGGGTTGCAGTTTTTAAGCTAGATTGGGCAAGATTAAAAATACTTCCCAACCACTGGGATCTTGGCGATGAGAACAGCACCTTTTGTACTGAAAAACCAACTGCAAAACTGTGTGCTGGATGACTATATGCTGTTTACTACATATTATGAGGTTACTTTAAAAATACACTAGATAATAGCCTATGACATAAGTCAACTGTGATAGCCTCTCAACTTAATTTTGTTTGAGGCTAAATTGTTATTAATGCCGTCCTGCCATCCTCAAAGTTATGGTCACAAGCCACTACTGCTAATATCTGCACATGTACAATATTGTTTCTTCAGTCAAGTTCATGAAGGGTGATTACATTCGTTTCTGCAGGGAATAAAAATGTGGTAACCCGAGAGCAGCTGGATCGTATGAAGAACGGCTGCATTGTGTGTAATATGGGTCACTCTAACACAGAGATTGATGTGGTGAGTTAAAGAGAAGCCATTATATTGCATTACGCACCTATACTCTTCCGTATGTCTTTTTGTACTTTTTTTATACCGGATATAAAAGCAGACCCACCCCATGCCATATTGTTGTTTGCCTGACTAATTCAGCAAGGCTATTCCTAAGTTAAGCCTGTTGTTCATAGTGTGTGGGTGAAATATGCATCAAGAGCTAAGCAAGTGTGAGTATGTGGGACTAAAGGACTTTTAATTCAACAGTCTGAAAGCCTCTTATCTGGCTGCTTCTCTGTTCAATGTTATAATAAGATGTGTATATGTGCTTGTGTGTAAATACTTCTACATCCACATTTTTGTTTTGGGCTTTAATGTGTTCTACATAAAGTATATAAAATGCAACCCCAATTCCGAAAAAGTTGGGACAGTATGGAAAATGCAAAAAAACAAACAAAAAGAGTCATTAGAAAATCCAATTCACCCTGTACTATAATGAAAACACTGAAAATAATGAAAATTATTAGCACATTATTTGATGTTTTAATTTAATTTATTTTTGAAAATATACTCATTTCAAATCTGATGACTGCAACACACTCCAAAAAAGTTGGGACAGTCGACTGTGTAACATCACCTTTTCTTTTAATAACACTTATTAAGCGTTTGGGCGCTGAAGACACCAGTTGGTTAAGTTTAGCAAGCGGAATTTCCCTCAATTTATGCATTTCTTCAGCTGCGCAACTGTACAGGGCCTTCACTGCCTTATTTTGCCCTTCATAATGCTCCAGACATTCTCAATCTGAGACAGGTCAGGACTGCAGGCAGGCCATGCTAGCACCCGCACTCTCTGCTTATGCAACCATGCGTTTGTAATCCGGGCAGAATGTGGTTTGGCGTTGTCCTGCTCTGGATGGCAGCATATGTTGCTCAAAATGTGTACATATCTTTCTGCATTAATGCTGCCCTCACAGAGGTGCTGGATACCCTTGCCATGTGCAAGGGTATCCAAGGGTATCCACCTGACACACCCCCATACCATGACAGACGCTGGCTTTTGGACCTGACGCTGATAACAGCTTGGATTGTCCTTTTCCTCCTTGGCCCGGAGAACACGATGGCTGTTTTGTCCAAAAACTATTTTAAATGTTGCCTTGTTGGACCACAAAACACGATTCCACTGTGCTACTGTCCATCTCCGATGAGACTGAGACCAGAGAAGTCTGCGGCACTTCTGGACAGTGTTGATGTATGGCTTCTGCTTTGCACAGTAAAGACTTAACTTGCGTCTGCGGATGCAGCGGCGAATGGTGTTGACGGACAAAGGTCTACCAAAGTATTCTCGAGCCCATGTCAGGATATCAATCACAGCCTCATGATGGTTTTTAAGACAGTGGCAGAGATTTGACCGGATTCCTTGAATCTTTTAATTATATTGTGTACTGTAGACGGTGAAATTCTCAAAATCCTACCGATTTGTCTTTGGGGAATGTTGTTCTCAAAGTGTTGGATTATTCTCTGACGCATCTGTTGGCAGATTGCCGAGCTTCAACACATCCTTTTTTTTGAGGCTCCTTATATACTATGATTAGACGATTGCCTCACCTGTTTCACATCACCTTCTTATTTCAACTTGTCACATCGCTGTTAGTTCTAAATTGCCCCTGTCCCGACTTTTTTGGAACGTGTCGCATGCATCAATTTCAAAACAAACGTTTACCTTCAAAAAAAAAAAAAAAAAAAAAACTATGCAGTTGATTGGGTAAAACATCAAATACCTTGTCTTTATAATTTTTTTTTGTTTAAATACAAGTCAAAGTACATTTACAAATCACTCCTCTTTTTTTTATTAGCATTTTACATACTGTCCCAACTTTTTTGGACTTGGGGTTGTACAGTAGTTGCTAATGTTTGAGTATTTGTGTGTTGGGTGTGTTCTGCTATGTTGTATGCTGTTACATCTTAGTGGGAACCAAACTTCTGGGTACATTTGACAGGTCTCCATCAGGAGAACTGCTTTTGCTTTAAAAAAAACAAACAAACAAACAAACAAAAAAAACTAATTAAGAACTAAAAAAATAATTTTCTTTTGGTTACAGAGGTTAATGTTAGGGTTACATTTAGGTGTAGGCATAGCATTAATTAGTTATGTGAATGGAAGGTCCTCACAAGGGTAGTAAGACAAACTTGTGTGTGTGTGTGTGCACGCACGCATGTTCTCTTTAGGCAAGTCTCAGGACCCCGGAGTTGACGTGGGAGAGGGTGCGCTCTCAGGTGGACCATGTGATCTGGCCTGATGGGAAAAGGGTCATCCTGCTGGCAGAAGTGCTTCATCATTTCTCTTTTATCTTTCAGTAATGTACCAGAAATGTCATGAAATGAAGGAAACGACTCATTATATTCTGTTTTCAGGGACGCCTTCTGAACTTGAGCTGCTCCACCGTGCCCTCATTTGTGCTTTCCATCACAGCCACGACACAGGTTTCATACAGACTTTTTTTTTTTTTTTTTTTTAATGAGTTGTAGTAACAACATAAAAGCAATTAAAAGACCAACACGGCATTTTTATATAACTGTGTTTTAGGCCCTCGCACTAATAGAGCTGTACAACGCACCAGAGGGCCGCTACAGACAGGATGTTTACCTGCTGCCCAAAAAGATGGGTAAAACCAGCATTACTGGGCAAGTTATATTAAAAAACATAAAAACTGTGAACAAATATGAAATTATGAAGTATGTGTCTGTGTGTGTTTCAGATGAATATGTGGCTAGTTTGCATTTGCCCAACTTTGACGCTCACCTTACGGAACTGTCAGATGAACAGGCCAAGTATATGGGCCTTAATAAGAATGGACCTTTTAAACCAAACTACTACAGGTAACAGCATTCATCTCAGCAGTACTGTTAAGTACAACATACTTAGTGCTGTTTAGTTTTTTAGTATAATTACTAGATTAAACATTTCATGGAAAGCAGGAAGAGAATAACATGTATTTGTCTCCCTCTACTGTTTTTAAAAAGATGTTTAACATGCTTAACCATTAATGATTCGTTTATGGCTAAGTAAGAAATGGTTTTTGTTATGTTTTGTTTCATAGTAGTGCTTCACATTACCACTTTTGACTAGTGCCCTGGACTCAGTTTTGAATTTTTTGCAGGGAGAATTAATGTATACGTCTTTCTCAACTTTTATTGTCAAGTTCTATAATCAGACCAGAGATGGTACACATAATAAACATTATGTAAATACCATCTGTGAAAACTCTCTGGCTCTTGGCTGTAGTTTCTGGTCTGATGAGCAACCTTCAGATACATAATTTGCATAGATGCATGTGATTGGGTGCAGCAAGCCACAACAGAGGATCTGCTACAGAGGCTGAGATGGTTCATGTTTAGAAAAGTAAAGTAAATTACAGGTTTTTTGTTTTTTTTTTACCCCCCATATGCTTATTGTATAACGTATGTACTATATATAGCACTCTGTTTAGTCCAGAACTGAAATACTGGGTGAGCATCCAGACTACAGCCTGTCAGTTGTCTACACCTGACCTATAACATTTACATTTGGTCTTTAATCATATAAGAGGAAAAAGGTCAAAGTTGGATAAATCATATACAGCACCAGAGTACAACAAGAGGAATAATAATAATAATAATAATAATAATAATAATAATGTGTTTACATTTTCAGATATTAGTTTCTATGAGTCACAAAGACCTTCATCAGGGATGAAGACACCTGCATTATTCAACGAGCCAAGAGATTTATTTTCTATTTACTGTCCATTTGTAGAAGAACTTGATTTTAAGTGAATGTTCTTATAGTGTCCTTAGACATCCAATAATCGATTGTCATACATATAATCTATACCTATAATTATACTCTTCTAGCACTTAATTAGAAAACTTATTCTGAATGGATTTGTTATGTTAAAATCATATTATAAGAGGACCATATAATTTAAATTGTGGGTGGTGGTGAAGATTTTTGGGGAGCATGTTTTGGGAAATAATCCTATTTTTAACTTCATTGTCATTTCAGTGCTTATATTATGTGTTGTATGACTTCTCTTTATGCTAATGGAAACCAAAAACAGTCCATACACCCATTATTATCCCATATGAATCATTTACCTGGAAAAAAATTCTGGATCAAGTCATCTTTAGGTGTAGGATTTTTTATGTTTATTTTTTTTTTAAATATAATTGCTTTTCTAGCACTTCATCTAATTTATTATTTTAATTTGCAAACAATTGAACCCCACCCCCCCCCCCCCCCCCCCCCC
>JANDJT010000190.1:20331279-20350127 GCA_024331685.1 Stegophilus panzeri | reverse complement strand
CTGATTTCCTTTTCCAGCAGGACTTGGCACCTGCCCACAGTGCCAAAACTATTAGTAACTGGTTTGCTGACCATGGTGTTACTGTGATTGATTGGCCAGCCACCTCGCCTAACCCAGTATTGTTAAGAGGAAACTGAGAGACACCAGACCCAACAATACAGATGAGCTGAAGGCCAGTATCAAAGCAACCTGGGCTTCCATAACACCTCAGCAGTGCCACAGACTGATTGCCTCCCTGCCACGCCGCTGCATAAATTAACATACTTTTCAGAAGGTCGACATTTCTGTATTATAAATTCTTTATTCTGATATTTTGAGACACTGGATTTTTGATTTGCATGAGCTGTAAGATGTAATCATCAAGATTAAAACAAAAAAGGCTTGAAATATTTCACTTTGTGTAATGAATCTAGAATATTTGAAAGTTCAATTTTTTAATTAAATTATGGGAAAAAATGAACTTTTCCACGATCTTCAAATTTTTTGAGATGCACCTGTAATAGTAATAATCAGTTACTATTCATCATAAGAGTCATGATCATTTAGGCTATATTCAGAAATCAGCCAAGCAAATAATTATTTTAATGTTGATTTTTAATTAAGTAAAGTTTATGAAATTTTGCTAGCAGACATTTTGAGTCGTACACACACACGCGTGCGCACACACACATGCACTAATTAATATATAAAATGAACAAAACAATCTTAAACAAATATCACTGTGATTGAGTAGACCTGCTATTTATCTACCAGTTCTTACATGTTAACATTCCCTGCCTTGTTTATCATTAAATGTTTGTTCTGTTCTAAATCTGAATCTGTCATTTCTGGTCTTGATTTATTTTTTTCTATTTACTCTCCATTTGTAAAAGGGAAAACTTGATTTTAAGTGAACATTCTTCCTATTCATACAAATTTCACTATGTTATACAATGAAAGAGTTGCATTGTTTTTCACCACTTGGCATCAAAATCTAAAATGAGAGCCTATCAATAGGATACAGAAATGTCATAACAAAAAACAGCAGTGGAGTGATTGCTGTTTTGAATGTGCTGAGAATCATTAATAACCCTACAGCAGCTGCCGTTGCTTATGGGCTCATTAAAGGCTGAAGAGGGGAGAAAAACATCCTGATCCTTATCAGGGTGGAGAAGACTTTGACCACCACATGGTCAACCATTTTTTGGAGGAAGAGAATGCAAGATCAGCCCACAAGAGAACTTCTCACACTCAGGCCAGCATTGAGATTGACTCGATTAAAAAAAAAAAAAAAATCTCCATCACTGTGGCTTTCTTGGAAGAACTAAATTCTTTTAGAGGCATCCTCTTACCAAGTAGAAGCCTTGAGAGGTGCCAAAAAAAAAAAACAACCCATGTTCCTTATATTGTTTTGTAGGTAGCTATAAAACAAACCCCAAGATACAGAAACATCTGCAGGATGTCTTCAATGGCAGGGACAAGAACATCAGTCCAGATGAAGCCGTGGCCTATGGCACATGAGCTACACTTGTGAAAATGTGCAGGACTTGTGCTGCTGGTGGATTAGCTCTGCTAATATTGAGTATTGAGATTGCTAGGAGAGTCATGACACCCCTCATCAAGCACAACACAACCATCCCCACCAACTTTCAGCAAGTTTGTACAACAAGGTTAAATTGCGTTGTGTATCTGATTGATGTCACTTTTGATACTTATGCCAGTGGACAAGTACACTGGCAAAGAGAAAAATATCACAATCACCAATGATAAGGGTTATTTGACCAGAGAAGTAACGGAGAGAATAGTGCAGATTCAGAAAGATGCACTGGAAGTTTATTAATCAGTTGGAGAACAATCAGCTGAGAAACACTGGAAGGAATTTGAAAGTGTAGTTAATCCCATAATCTCTAAGGTGCCCCAGAACAGAGTGCCTGCTATGGGAAGTTGTGGAGCTCAGGTACAATGTGAAACACAGGGTCCTACAATTGAAGAGGTGGGTTGAGATGATGGAAACTGTGTGGAGTTTCTGTGCATACTCTCCCTTTCTTTGCATGGGTGTCCTTCAGGTTCTCTGGTTTTCTCACACTGTCTAAAAAACATGCAGATATGTTTATTGGTGCAATGCTAAATTGCCTCAAGGTGTGAACGTGTGTGTGTATGGCATCCTTTTGCTCTACTCTGACCCGGACCTAAAGTGCAAAGAACCTAAAGTGGTTACTGAATAGCCATCCATCCATTTTCTGTACCACTTATTCTACACAGGGTCGCAGGGAGCCTGGAGCCTATCCCAGGGGACTCGGCACGAGGCAGGGGACACCCTGAACAGGGTGCTAACCCACTGCAGGGCACATTCACACACTACAGACAATTTGGAAATGCCAATCAGCCTACAGCTCATGTTTTTGGACTGGGGGAGGAAACCGGAGTACCTGGAGGAAACACCTGAAGCATGGGGAGAACATGCAAACTCCACACACACAGTACAGCAGCAGGAATTGAAACCCCAACCTTGAAAGTGCGAAGCAAATGTGCTAACCACTCAGCATGCCCCGTGCCCCAGTTACTGAGTGAAAGGAAATAATTTGCACAATTTAGAGAATAAAAAGGTTGAATTACATTCAAAGGTACTATAAAATGTAATAATGATTCCCTCAACCATCCATCCATCCATTTTCTATACCACTTATCCTACAGGGTTGCAGGGAACCTGCAGCCTATCCCAGGGAGCATGGGGCACAAGGCAGGATACACCCTGGACAGGGTGCCAATCCATCGCACGGCATCACACACATTTACACACCCATTCATACACTACGGGAAATGCCAATCAGCCTACCATGCACGTCTTTGGACTGGGGGAGGAAACCGAAGTACCCGGAGGAAAACCCCTGCAGCACCTGTGCATCATGAAGCATCACAAAGCCACCGTGCCCCGGTTACTGAATATGAATGAATGGAAATGATTTGCACAATTTAGAGAATAACAAGGTTGAATTATATTCAAAGATACTATAAAATATAACAGGTGCAAAATGATTACTTCAACCAAACCACCTGAAATCAAAACTAATCTTAAATCTTTACTGTATGCACTAGATGGCACTATAGGACAACTTACACATACCAGCAGGGAAGCGCTTGGAAATCAAGCATATAGGCTGTAGAAACAGGCTACTTGTTGCATTTTTATTATTATTATTATCAATATTTAGAGAGGCACCAAATAACGCAAAAAGAAAAATTTCTCCATACATGCATTATATACTCTCTCTCTCTCTCTCTCTCTCTCTCTCTCTCTAAATAAATAAATAAATAAATAAATAAATAAATAAATAACTAAACAGTTATCCAGACAGCCAAAACTGTCAGATATTCCTATCCTTGTGAGAATATATGCCCCCCTCTCCCCCAACACACACACACACACACACACACACACACACACACACACTTTTTTACTTCAGTAAAAGTCTCTGTCCAGGATTGCAAAAACGGTACAAAACTCTTATTAGTGTTAAACTAAATTGTGTAGATTGAATGTTTTTATCCATCACAAACTTCCACACAACAATTCTCACCACGCTCAAACCGACTTGTGCTTATCATACATAGGCTACCGTTTCCCCAAACTCTTCAGCTCTCTTTCCTCCCTAGGTATTTCCTCTGTTTTCATTTTCTTTCATGTTTTTTTTTTTTCATTTGCATGGCATTTCTTTCTTGGTTGAATTAAATTGGATTTCATTTGCAGGATCATTTTCATGGCGCCATGGCCCAAGACAGGGACTGCTCAATGCGCACATGAACAAGAACAATCTAATTAAGTACGGGAGATGGAAAAGAAAAAGGGGGGAGGTGATTTACAACCACATCTGTCTAAAAACCAGTGAATTATTACTCCAGTCACACATCTGTTGACTAACTTAAAAATATATTAAAATAAATAGGTTGGACTAGATGTTAATCATGGAGCCATAAAGAGATATGTCGCCGATGATCCATAGACTTACTAACCTACAGTAGCCTACATTTCAGTGGTTCATATTAATTCTCCCTTTTCACACAGGAGGGAAATAGTTAAGCCGCTGTTGCCGATGCTCAATCCGTCCCTCTGGGCTGGGGCTGTGCTGAGGGAGGATACTTGAGGGGATGCAACAGATCTCAAACCCAACAAACTGCCATCGACTCATCCTTCTCCAACACTGAACCATGGAGGAGTTTTATCACGCAGGTTGAAGACGATCTTGATGACCGCAATCAATGCATTTCTTAAAACTTGGACACGTCCTTTATGTATTTTAGAGACAATGCACATGCAGGTGAGCGTCCTTTATGATATTTATTTATTTGTTTATTATTATTCAAGTTGCACAGACACTGTGAACGGTAAACTGTAACGACGCGCGGTTATTACGCGTATAGCACTAGTACACTATTAAGTTTTACGCGCACCGACGTGTGTGTGGATTCAAAAATTGTCGGTATTTAGCTCGTGAAATGCCCGTATATGGTTGTTTGAGGCATTTGTTTGGATGAGACTTATCTTTTTAATGGGATTGTGTGACGATGATTAGATTATTAGATCATTAAGACGTTGTCGGGAAACAATCCGAAGTTGACATCCTGATGTAGCGCCTCTGGTTGTGTTGCAGGCGGTGCTCTTGAATAACAGGTGGTTTGTCATGTCTTCGAGGCCTTAGCGACTGTAATGCCGCACTCATGACACCGGCGCCGATGACGGCAAGTCCTTCTCCTAGTTCCACTTGTCTTGTGATGCTGTAATAATCAGATAAGGGAGTGACCGGCGGCTCGCCTCTCCATCCAAATCTATGATCAGCTCAGTGTGTGTTTCGTCTTACCGCGGACGCAAGTCGGGCAACAAACCTCCGTCCAAATCATGTCTGAAGGAAGAGATGGCCAGAGCCGAAGACTCGGACAAGATCATCCTGAACGTGGGCGGCACGCGCCACGAGACATACAAGAGCACGCTTAGGAGTATCCCGGGCACGCGCCTGGCCTGGCTAGCCGAACCGGAAGCGCAGCTGAACACCAACTCGGAAACGGGACAAACGCTCGCCACCAACGAGTACTTCTTCGATAGACACCCAGGCATCTTCGCCTACGTGCTGAACTACTACCGAACTGGGAAGCTTCACTGCCCGGCGGACGTGTGCGGCCCGCTGTTCGAGGAGGAACTCGCCTTCTGGGGCATCGATGAGACAGATGTTGAACCATGCTGCTGGATGACTTACCGGCAGCACCGCGACGCTGAGGAGGCGCTGGATATCTTTGAACCGCCCGATCCTGAGGACGTCGACGACGACCGGGACATACCGCGGCGCTTCGGTATCGAGGATTGTCCCGAGCGCTCCAGGGGCTGCTTTGAAGTTTGGCAGCCCAAAATTTGGGCTCTCTTCGAGGACCCGTACTCATCCCGCGCCGCCAGGGTAAGAGCACCATCCTTCAGAAAGCCAGTCGTTAGTCCAGACTAGAGCGGTGTTGTGTCCTCCAGGCCATGAGTGTCTAATGGAAGACATCATTTGCCGCCTAAAAAATAGGCATCAATGATGAATTAAACCACTGAGTGACAAACCATTTTAAAATTGCATTAGACTGGTATGTGCTTTGACCTTTTAGAGTTACGAATAATAATAATAATAATAATAATAATAATAATAATAATAATAATAATAATAATAAATCACGATAAGACGTGGGACGTTCAAATAAAAGTACCTAACGCGTCACACGCGTAAAGAGCCAGTAGCAACAGGTGCGGTGCTGTAGTCGTGAACAGCGTCCAATTTACTGTTGGACTGAACTCTCTACATCTATTTTCTATTCATAAGATTTGACTGTATATCATGTTATTTTTGTATATTGGTTAAATTGTGCGTGTGATGGCAAGCTGGGAAGCAGAGTTGCCAGGTCTGAGTTAGAAAAGCAGCCCATAAACTAAACACAATGCCAAAACAACAAATCAAGTCCCTCACAAATTCCCCACACTGCCATGTATTGCCAGAGGTGTTGTACTTTTTTTTTTTTTTTTTTTACAAAGTAACACCTCTAACAAAGCCAATCAAAAACACACTTTCTGTTTGTTCTTTCATCCGAGTCCTAAAATGGTCTAATTTGTTTTTACACTGTGATATAGATTATAATATAGAAATAAATGATTTTACTTTATATGCAATTTACTGTGGTTACAGTAGCTTCTTTCTAAAGATTTTACCTGTTACATCAGTTCACTACATTATAATCAATACCTCCTGCTCCACTGTGAGACTGACTGGAAGAACATGGTCGCTGAAGATAATCAAATAAATAATCACAACAGCAACACATAGCGCGCAATGGCATCCACACTTACTGTTTGCACTTAAAATAGTGTACCTAGATTCATTGAAGTAGATTAATATAATGAATGTAGTATGTGGCGAACACCCCCACCAACAGGAAAATGGGAAGGGGGTTGGGAGGTGGGGGCTAACTATGGGATTTGTATAAAAGTACAGTAGACCAGTTCCTCAGCAAACTCATAGACCTGGAGGTACAGGTCAGATTTCAGTTTTAAGTGTGACATTTACTTTGGAAAACATATTCAAGTAACATAAAATACATGGATTGCACCTGTATGTGTTAGTGTTGGTGGTGAAATAATATTATAAACAATAGTTAGGTTTTGGGTTGCCTGTATATATTCATATTATGTTTATAGTATTTGTCCACATTCATAGTATATATTGAGTTGTGTGTTTTAGGTAAGTTCAAAAAGCAAATTATGGTGCTATAATTACCAGAGGAAAGTTACAGAAATAGCTTTATATCAACATGCATGTCTGTGCCAGTGTCGAAATAATGTTATAAGCGACAGGTTAGCATTAGAGGGCTTGACTGTCTATATTTATATTTAGGTTTGACTTAGGTGTGTGGGTACAAAGAGTTCGAGGTCTTTTTGGCATTACAGTTACCCTAACTATTTCCATTATTTGCAATTATGTGTGTGTCAGAGTAGACAAAAAGCAGAAGGCAGAAACATATATACTGTTAGGTGGTGTGCATGTGCCGTAAAAAATATCTTTCCAAACATTTGTATTGTAAGCAACCTCAGACCCATTAAACTGCCACACTATGATTCATACTGGATAAAAGTAATGGTCTAATATGGTTCTGATGGGTTGCTGTAACTGTTCCTCATGGAGATGCTAAAATATATAATACCACAGAGTGGTTGAACACTCAAATCAGAAGTTTCATTTTGTTGATGAATTTTATAAATACATTTTGTTGGTTAAAAGTTGATTATTCTTCTATAACAGCATGGTAATTCACTTTTTTTCTTATAATAGTAATAATAGTAATACACTAGTTCAGTAACAACACATTCACCTGTACTTATATGGTGAATGCTCCAAATAATCAAAGACTACTAATAAACAGATTTAAAAAAATGTATTGTGCAACAAAGAACACTGTTTAAATGTTGAAATGGTGATGTTTTCTTTTAGGACACATTTACGTAAAGAAGTATCTGTGTCCAAGCTTCTCAACAGTCAGTAAGTTTTCTACCGCGAGAGAGTCCGTAGGACTTTGTGCTTTCCAAAGTAACAGGATAACAGGAACTAATTTGTCTTGCAGATGTTCCCTAACTTTAGAAGGCAACATGATTGTGCAGAGCACACATTACTACCTTGGCCTTAGGAACATGGAGCTCTCCCATGGAAAATTAAGAAGTAAGGAAAGAGGGAGTAAGAAGACGGTCAGTGGGGGCATGCAGTATCTTAAAGCACACTCATGAAGCAGGGCTGGGAAATATAATGATATAATATTGATATTGTTAGAAATTATGCCACAATACACATTGTTGAGCTGTGCTGATATATATATATATACCTTTTAATATTTTTAAATAAATACAGACTGAATGGAACTTGAATGCAGCTGATTTGATATTTAAGCAATAACGCACTCGCAATCGTGCGGTTATACTGAATATCAGCACATCTGTGATTTTGTGCAGATATTCAGTATAATTGCACGATTGCAAGTGCTATATTGCTTTTATATAACAGTTCTATAAACAAGAAATTAATATCGAGCAAGTGACATTTCAGACACAATATGGCCAAATGTTCTGTTTATTTTTGCTCCACTAGTGGAAATAGATACCGAAGAAGCCATGTTCACTTTATAGCTCATTGGTTAGCTTGCTAGCTAGCTCATATTGATCTGTCCATTCCCATCAAAGATGCTTCAGGTAAAATTGTCTTCCCTTCTTCCTTTATATCTTCACCTGATGAACTTTCATATTTTAAGTCAAAAGTTATACATCTGAAAATTATCGTTTGCTGTGTTCGCTGATGATTTCACTAACTCTACTGTAGTATGGTGCCTACACAGTACTGTCAGGAAATCATTAACATTATCTCTCATTATATCTGTACCTATACAGTCCAGCTATACAGCATATCCATATTTCTCCCAGTGGGCCTTGGTGGGTACTACAGTGGTCCATCAATATATTCTTAAACGGTATTAAACTGTAAGTGCTAATGCAAAAATAATTTAAACATTGTTATTGCATTATGTTGAGGAATTTTCATGTTTAAATGGAAAATCTCTAATATGCACTTCTTAGACTTGAACTTGAAAATTAAAGTTGAGGTTAAGAAAAACAAGATTAGGGTTAAGGTTAGGGATGGATTAGAATTCCTACCTTTTCTTACACTGTCAGTCATTATTATGATTTGCAAGAAAAAACAAACAAACACATCATCCTTGCTGCTTCAAATTCATATGAATTTCTCACAAGATCAGGTTTGACGGCTGCCCGAATGCAAACATTTTATCCAGCATAAAACAAATTCCACCATCTGTTTTACAATAGTACACATTAATAGTATACACCTCATTGAATTGCCCAGTCTGAGCACTACATCAGTGAAATATATATGATTTAAGGTATTATCTATAAGTTGTGTTTTCTGAGGTGATTTGGCAGCTGCTTCATTAATATAAACTTAATATAATACCCACTTAAAATCTGTGGGTGACAGGGCTTTTTCGCTGTATGCTCCTTCCCTTAGGGAACTTAGGGAAGCTCAGACCTTTGGCATTTTTAAAGCTCAACTCAAGACATACTTTTTTAAACTTGCATTTGACTGTTGATGTATACTTTTATTGTTAGTATTATTATTATTATTATTGTTATTCTTATTAACTTATAGCATTTTTTTTTCTGTGTAATGCTTATTTTGTGTACAGCGCTTTGAGAAGCTGCTTTTAAAGGCGCTTTATAAAATAAAGTTTATTATTATTATTATAAGTCTTCCTGAAGCCCTATTGTAGCTTGTGCTTATTAATTTTCCACGAGTCCAGTTGGGTCAGTTCCGTCATGTTGTACAGTATGTGGTGGAAGCTTTGGTGGCCAGTTGTGTGAGCTGGCTGAGCTACTTTATTATACTTTATATACCCTGTTACTGTCCGAGTGCATGATACACATAATACCTACTGCAGATTATAGCGCTTAAATTAATGTTCATCATGAAAGATTCAGTATGGATCAAATGCCATGTTTTGCTGCCTGGTATGAATCTGTTTTTATGCATCTGTGTAATTGTAAATGCGCATTCATTTGCACAAGTCTTACCAGTAGCAGTTTAAAGATTTGGACAATGTATTTTGACTAGGAAATAAATATTTTCTTTATTTGAGAAAAAATAATTCACATAATTGATTCTTCAGCTATCTAGTTCAAATAATCGCTTTCAATTTAGATATGGCATTCATTTGCATTACAGAATGATCCATCATGCCGTCCCATCTTCCCTGTCTCTTTCTGTTTCTCTGTTTCTCATTTCACCAATTTTATACCAATCACACAGTCTGTATTTATGCCTGGTATGACAGTATTTATGTCTAGAAAGTTCTCCATATTCAGAGTTGGCTTATGCAGGTGCATAATGGAACCAATTTACAACACCAGGGTTTGCCAGATGTTTCATATATAAAACTACCAGGACACGAGTTTTTCAGTTGTATGAAGCACTGTCCTGTAAAATTCTGTGTATATAAGATTGCATTTTTCCCTTTTGCTGTTAACTGCAATATGATGTAGCATAAAAGCAGGAGACATTAAAAATACAGGTTACCATAAGTTGGTAATATATGAATGGGAAGCAAAGATTCAAATAAACATCCAATAGTAGATGTCAAATATAGTGACTAATTGTCTTGATCAGGATATGGAAAGGATCCTATTCATGATAATCATGTTAATCACATGATCACTGCAATTTTCTCAATTTAACAATATTGGTTCCACTCACATTTATTGGCTGCCAGCCTAGAAAATAGCACATCCTATTTTTTGCCTGATACCCTAATATTTTGTACTGATAGCAGTAGAAAGTTAGGCTGGAATAAAAAAAAAAAAACTAAAGTGAATAAACTGGTCATGAAAACAATCATTCTTTTTTTTTGCCCATGGTATAGTGTAATAGACAAGCTGACCCAGCAGCCATCTGCTATGGTTACAGCTCATATTAGACCTAGGCAGAGTTCCTAACTGAATTCTAATTATCAATGTGTCATATAAAATTCGGACTGTAGACATGTATCGTCTCGGATTAAGACGTCTCGTCTCCTCTGATTTCCTGTGTGTGCACCAAATTGAAAAAAACTGTGGCCTCTACGGAGATGCACCATACAATTAATAAATTAATTCATATTGTCATATCTATATACAGTGCCCTCCACTAATGCTAGCAGCCTTGATAAATATGAGTAACGAAAGCTGTGAAAATTTGCCTTTATTGTTTAACCTTTTGATCTTTTGTTAAAAACATTCACAAAAATACTCTGCTCTCATGGATATCAAACAATTGCAAACACAACACAGGTTTTGTGCACAGTTTTGGTATTAAGTCCTCATTATGTATGCCTGAGTCAGCTCTGAATATGCCCAGTTGTTTTGTAAACATTTCTATTTCACTCTAGGTTCCTCAGTCAATTTAAATGGACACTCTGTGAGCAGGCATAACTGTCTATGACAGGGCTGATTCATCTTGAAAACAAGCAATCAGGAAGGGAGGGGAAGAGCAGACATACTCACACTGCTTTGGATAAAAAGCTCTTATGATATACAAAACATTCTATAATGTATTCAATGTCTCTAATGTCATGGAGGCAATGGACCTCCGACACTAACATCTAGGCTAGTTTGCCTCCTGTGGTCTGTGGCCGTCTCCCATCGTTGCTTGGAGCATTATCATCTGGAGGGCTTATGTTTCCTGAATAGCTGCTTCTCGGGGTGGCTAATGCAGTTAGGGGCAGAATTGAGGAGGATAATCAGTAAGAAGTGTAGCACATCTGAGGAGAGAGGGGAAAGGGAACTATAAAGTATGGTTTTCCACATACAATTCAATCCAAGTCCAGGAATGAACTGATTTGCAATGATGGATTTCAGTTAAGTTTCACTCGACTCAGTGTGGAACCAGACAGCAGAACACCCACACATCACCTGTTTGGTTAATGCTGTACGATCTACATCCGTTATAGAAATGAGTGCATTTGTCCTCCTTGACATGCACTTTGTTATGATGCAGAGCTATGGTAAATGTCATTGCTCAAACATTAGCTTTATGTTTTTTTAACCATACTATGACTCATTTAAGTGATCTGGATCCACTCTGCTAACTTGTGCTACAGTTTGAGAGAATTACTTGTGTGCGTGTGTGTGTGTTGTAGCTCTACCTCATCATTAGTGTGTTCCTGCTGCGGCTCAGCCGTAATTAATCACTAGCTGGGTAATTGGCTAAGGCATGAGGAGCATTCTCTCTTTGGCTGCTCTCTGCTTGCAGGTGTCTGTTCCTATCAGTTACGCGCTTGATTCATTTATTCAATGAAGGAATGAATAGGCTGCTGCATTTCATCTGCAGGCATCAATAAAACCTCTTTTGTCTGATCTAAATACAAATACAAATTAACATTTCAGGAGCTTTTATGAACGGTACCTGAATTTTCCCAGCTTTGCTGTCCTATGATAGCCTGCATGTCCTATGTTTTTAAAGGACTATAGTATTCGCAGATGTTTTTGCTGTATCTTTGAGTAGTTTACTGTAAATATATGCTTCTTAAGAACTTCAACATCAGAAGTAGTGCACTGGATGGTAGAAAATGATCCATATGACCACAATGTAAACATCCTTGGGCAATTTACTCTCCCAATCCAGATTGTTTGGTTAGAGAGCTTTTGCTACCCAGGAGAATGTGAGGTTAATGCTCTCACAAATGTAAGAAGTACCATAAGAGGAACAGATAACAATGCATTCTATACCATAAGGCAATTTGGGCCATTAACAGACACTTAAGTCTTTAAAGTAAACGTTAGTGCATACTTCATCTTAACTTTGAACTTTGCAGTTGCTTTGAGGACTGCACTGAGGAAGGTCTGCTGTTATGCTTGGGCGTCAATGCAAGTTTTCTCGGTAACAGGACAACTACACAAGTGCTTCATGGCAACTGACATAAACCTACATAAATGTTTAGAATGGATCATTTCACTAGGAGTTAATTGCCAACATCTGCTTTTGGCAATTTTGATGCCAGTTAATGATTTCTCTGTAAAATTTTAAGTATGGTGTTCATAGGGTTACCTGACATGAAGCTATGTAAATATTTAAAAAGGCTTATTTCAACACTTGTCAATTGTTATAACTATTGAATTTTGTCAGTTGTAAAATGTAATAAACATTTTATTAGACATCACATCACAATCCTATCAGCATGAACAGGGCTAAACTGATTTTTAGAAAGCATTTATACTTGTAAAAAATGGGAAGTGCAACAAGTGCTAATTAGAGGCCCACTGGAGCAGGAATCATGATGTCCCATACTCCCTCTATGAACATTTTCATTAGAGGAGGAACAGCGGACAGGACTGTTAATGGGGTTGCCAGATTGAGCTAGTTTTCACAAAATACTCCTGAAATAAACTGGAATTAAATCTAAGACATTTCTGCAAACAAAGGCGAAGTGTAAGCACAGACAGTGTCTCTATGATGCACAGAACCATTTATATTATAAGATATATCACAAGGATTAGAAGAGGGAATGGGTGATTTTGAAGTGGATAATGTCTATACATCAGAAATCAATTTACACCACGGTGACATTGTTTGCCAAGCAAAGGCTGATTAAAAGAAGAAAAAAATCTGTCTCCCTATTCCAGTGCCTGATTTTTTTAGGCTAGTTTCAGGTCTGAAATTTTGCTTCAACCTTATATATACCAGGCCTTTTGAACACTATATGCTGGACTGTATGTTAGACTATATGCTGTATGACTGGATGACTGTATGACTGTATGACTGTATGTTGTGAACTCTCAACTGCATATTACTGGGTTACTCATACAATTTACTAGGTAGTAGCCTATGGTATACTGTGAGTAAAGTGTGATAGCCTCTTTAATTTTGATTAATTCTGACTAAGCCTATGTTGTACAGTATGGTCACGAGCTTCTGCTGTTCGTCTTACAATTTTACAATTACAATTTAGTATTGATATTAGAGTCATGTTGAGCATGCGATTGCAAGAAGACCTCATAGAACAAAATAAATCTTAGTATCTTCCTCTTCTAAAAAGGAGGGGATTAATGTAACTTGTACTATGTACTAGTTGTATGTATTAGTATCTAGTTTAATCATTATAGGTAGGCATTTGAATTGTTTGAATTCAGTATTCTGTCAAATGTGTAGCTGACAGAATGAGCAGGGACTGTCTTCAGTAGATGTAACTGTTTTTAAAGGGACAACCTTGTTAATTACAAGAACGTTCATGTGGTTCATGTGAAATAGCATGAGGCCATGGACAGACACACTGATGGCAATTACTTAACTACACATGCAGTAATCCCCTATCATTTAACACATCCCAAACCCACCCACCCACATGCCTGAGCAGTCCCTTGTGTACAGTATGTTATGATTAGTTCTCAGAGGGGCCTTTTATGAGCACAGTGATTGTGTCTTCTTGGTGTGCCAGGAGCTTGTCAAGATCAATCCCAGAGTGCTTTGGAAAAGCCTGTGGGAGGCCCAACCCTGACTGTTTAGCACTGGAATAAACCATTTGGCATTTAGGTAAACCAAAAGCTGAACGTGGTATCCTGCCTTCCTTATGGTAAACGCCCACAGTGTTACTAATGCTTGTTTTTTTTGGTTTGTTTTTTCTAATTAAGAGCCTGATATTTCATTTGGTAGACAATTATTTTTCAGGCAACGAAAATATGTGGGAGTGTGTTTAGATAATTTAATTATTTTGTAAATGGCACGATATATTGGCAACATGCTACATGTGCAATAATGACATAGTATAATAATAGTCAAGACCAGAAATTTGAGACTGAGACCTGCAAAACATTAAAAAAAAAATTAGAACAAAATGTGATTTCAAGCAAATAGCATGAGTACTGATATAGATCTAGACTAATAGCTCTGACCTAGCTTTCTGTAATAGATACATTTTTCACAATTAAGCACAATTTGGCAGTCTAAAGGGCAAATTGATTCACAAAAGCAAGTAAAGAACATTAAATCGTCCACTGCAGAAAAAAAACATCACTTCACTGATTCCAAATACAATTTCTCACAGTGTTATCTGCCATTTGGACATGGTAGAAGTGACAGAATATTTTTTTTTTCATTTGCTATATTAGGTTTGTCTCCTGTATTAACATCAAATGACAACAAATTGCACCAATCTATTTATTTTGGGCAAGGCTTAATGTCAGCATTCAAGTAAAGAGCAGTATTAATTCCTGCACCACTGTCTGATAGATTGATGTAACCACAATGTGTAACACTGAAATGTATGTTTTGGATTTTGTACATAGAATGTGCTTCAAAAACATTGGAATGCCATTTGAGTGTGAAATTGAATGAATATTATAGGAACATTTTAGTTCTGGTTATGACTCTTACAATTTCATGGTTTGCATGCCACATTGTGAAATCTTTTTCTGCATGATGTACGGTGTGTTTCAAATGGAAAAAAAAATCTTGCTTCACCTTTACATTCCTCTGTATTACACTTTATGGCCAAAAGTATGTGGAAGCCTCACCATAACCCCTATATGTGGGCCTTCTCCTAAACTTTTGCCACAAAGTTGGAGGCACATGATTGTCTAGAATGTTTTTCTATGCTGTAGCATTATGATTTCACTGGAACGAAGGGGCTTAGCCCAAACGTCTTCCCGCGTGACAATGCTTTTCAAGGTTGGGTTGAAAGCATTCAAGCGGCCCTGACCTGAACCCCACTGAATACCTCTGGGATGAATTGAAAAGCGGACTGCTCCCAAGGCCTCCTCAACAAACATCAGTGCCTGACCTCACTAATGCTCTTGTGGCTGAATGAGCCCAAATCTCCACAGCCACGATCAATATCTAGTAGAAAGCCTTCCCAGAAGAGAGGAGGTGGGCATAATTTTCATGATTTTGGAATAGGATGTTCAACAAGTACATATGGGTGTCATGCATGAGTGTAGATTTGGTTTGGACATTAGAGAGGTTGAAATGTGAATGGGTGTGCTTCCCGATATTTTTAATTAAATAAATTAAAAAAAATCAGCTTTGTTATATCTGCAGTGTCATTACATAATTATCCTATGCTTACCTGTCTATCTATCTATCTATCTGTCTGTCTGTCTGTCTGTCTGTCTATCTGTCTGTCTGTCTATCTATATATCGTCCACAGACATTTATGATCAAATTTGTGATCGAAAAATAAATTACGCAGGGCATTGTAACAGTCCAAATAAATGCACACTGTAACTGATTCAAACTTATACACATCATTTAGTGTCAACAACCTTGTTGTTGATAATAATGGGAAATATTACAATAAAATTTAGCTTACATAACACAAGGCTGTTTTTCGCCTGCCTGTTATATTGATAGTTAAGGCTAAATTGCAATAAATTATGAATTGCTAACTAGCTGCAATATATGTGGAGTGTTGTTAGCTAGATCACACCATATTATCTTACCTTCTATACCTTCTATTATCTTACCTATATTATCTCTCCTTCAAAATGTTTCATTTTTTTAGTACATGTTTTATTTAATTTTTTTACTGTCCCTCTCTGACCAGCAATGCAAAATAGTCTGCTGGGCAGCACTTCTCTTCATCTTCAAAGCTACCCGTGCTCTCCCAGTCAAACGGCAGAAATCAAGCTTTGTGTTGCGAGGTAATAGTTGGGTGATACCAACTTGCACAGCGGAGGGGGGCTTTTAGTATTTTTATCTGATTTATTACAACAGACTAACATTCAATTAGGAATACCAATAATGTTACAACATGAATTACTTCTACACATGTTGTAGATCATGGTATAAATATTGTGGTTGCCCCCGGAAACTATGCCCCTGTTGTCATGGTCAGGTGTCCACATACTTTGGGCCATATAGTGTGTGTGCAGATATACTGTATAAATAAATGTATTTGATCAAGGTAAAATAGTTCAAAATCTGAATACTGATGAAAGGCTTATGGACCAGATTTCTATTGTAACATGTTCTGGACATAATATTTAACTGCAAGTGGACTATTATCAGTCACTTGACATTCTAAGGCAGAGGCATTCAAACTGTGTGTGTGGGGATGGGGGTGAGGGATAAGATTGGAAACATCAGAAAATAAATATTTATATGACTGTATCAGACCTGCCAAGCTTGACATATTTTGCATATGAACTCTGGAGTATGCTAGAAATAGTAATCACTCAATAATATGGCAAAAGTGCAGCCTTCTTTTTTCATCATAAATAAATGGCAGATGAGCCAATCAGCATATGAATCTCTCATCATCTCCAGTGATCCCACTAAAGAAGATGCTTTGGTGCAGTGCCCTCACTGTTTGTCATGGTAAACGGAGAATGATTTGAGTCTATTAATGTGAAATAAAATCTATGAGTGTATGTTCAACAAAAGACAAGTATACAGCTGACATCAGCTGACTACAAACAGAAAAAAACAACCCCTCCCCACCCCCAATTTAAAAAGACTTACAACAAAGTGTCAAATCTAATACTTTATGATTAATTGTAAAGGTGAAGATAATTAGAAAGTGATTCAAACAGCTGTTTGTTTTCTGGTCTCCTGCACTAATCAGTGCTCAGACTCTTTCAAACAGTCTGAGCAGATTAACAGTTATGATAAAATGTCAGGTTTTTGGAGGCATTTCACGGTTTGTACAAGAGACATTAGTCAAGGGATTTGTAAAAAGATTTTATTGAAAATACACTGTTACGGTTTTTGCTGTTTACTGCTGTATTATTGGAGATATTTTCATACAAGCAAGAAAGGTCCTGAGATTACTTTCTTTCTTTTTTTTTTTTTTTTTTACAAGTATACACTTGTCACGATTTCCCCTCGAGCTAGCACTGTAGCATGCAGTGTGCTCGGAAACCCGAAGCGTGATCTCAAAGCGAGCGCACACTTTTGAGTTTTCAGTGACTCTGACTTTGTTTACTTTCGACATGTGCATTTGTTATGATTTCTGTCCTGTCTCCGCCCCTGTATTTTCATTGGTTGTTTCCTGTATGTGTCATCATTGTTCTCAGCTGTCTTGGGTTTCACCCCTGATTACATTTGTTATTTAAACCCCTCATGTATCTTGTACGTTGCGAAGTATTGAGTGTTATCACCGTACCAAACATTTGTACCCTGTTCCTCGGTTTCTTTCTTAGTCTTTGATCTTGTGATATGATCTTGTGATGTGAAATGATATGCCTATTAGGGTGTAAATTCTGGCCTTGAAATCTTAAAAAAAAAAAAAAAAAAAGTGTCTTTTTCAACATTTTACATTTCACCTACAACTATGGTGGATAAAAACTCATTCAAAAACAAAATGATTTTGCAAGAAATGCGCAAGACAACCTATCAATTTGTTGTGATAATTTGAAGGACATTTAGTAGTTTCGTGTTTTAAAAATTGTCTACTGGTTAGTGAAAGAACTGAAAAGCAGCGATGATGTAAAATGTGTGGAATTTTATCCTGCTTGCCAGATGGTCGAGTTGGGAGGGCTAATGCATTTCAGTGATATTGAATATTTTTATTCCCAGAAGTCTAACTCAGATTGGGCAAATCATTAATAGAGCAGGAATCCCAGAATGAGCAACAGGTGCTAAACCTGCTGGGTAATATTCCAAAGGCAGAGTGAGGCTTAATGAACAGCTGCCATGGGGGACAATGTGTACCTTTAACAGACTATCACACACACACATACACACACACACACACACACACACACACACACACACACAAACGGTAGTGTATCTGTCAGGCCTGGAGCCTCTGCTATGGATGTTACAATAATAGTGGTATTGATGACTGTTCCTGGATTAGAAACATCAGGACATGTCGTCCTTGAGCCAACTGAGGTAGTGAGGACCAAATATCTGTAGAAATATCTGACAGTTATAGAGATATTAGGATGGTCCTTATGAGGAAAACTGTTTTTATCCCCCTAAAAAAGTTTGTATTTAAAACATTGATTTGTAAATGTATTTTGACTCATATTTAAACAAAAAATGTATAAAGACAAGGTATTTGATATTTTACCCAATCAACTGCATAGTTTTTTGAAGATAAACATATATTTTGAAATTGACGCATGCAACACATTCCAAAAAGTTGGGACAGGGGCAGTTTAAGACTAATAGTGATGTGACAAGTTGAAATAAGAAAGTGATGTGAAACAGGTGAGGCAATTGTCTACTCATAGTATATAAGGAGCCTCAAAAAAAGGCCTAGTCCTTCAAGAGCAAGGATGGGTCGAGGCTCGCCAATCTGCCAACAGATGCGTCAGCGAATAA
>JANDJT010000190.1:20316798-20330809 GCA_024331685.1 Stegophilus panzeri | reverse complement strand
TCAGCGCCCAAACACTTAATAAGTGTTATTAAAAGAAAAGGTGATGTTACACAGTGGTAAACAGTCGACTGTCCCAAATTTTTTGGATTGTGTTGCAGTCATCAGATTGGAAATGAGTGTAAATTTTCACAAATAAATTCAATTCACAAAGTAAAACATCAAATAATGTGTTAATAATGTGTTTTCAATATACTACCGGGTGAATTGAATTGTCCCAAGCAGAATGAATTGAACTGACCCAACTTTTTCGGAAATGGGGTTGTAATAATATAGTGTAATCCAGAAAATATAAATGATCACAAAAGTTAGGCAACATATTACAAGTCTTGCGTTATTTATTGTCTTTTTAAATCATGGTTTTGGAAGTAGATGATTTGTGTGGATTTTTGAAAATATGAAGAAAAATCTCTTCCTTTAAACCTAATAGTTATAGATCAGTGTTCTTCTCCTGCAGCTCCATAACGGAATTAATTGACTGATTGGTAAGTCAGTGTAGCCTACAATACATATCAGATATACAAGATAACCTAAGTGAATTTTATATTTAGTGTCTGACAAGGTAGTGTTTATCATTGTCATATATTCATAAACTAATCTAACAACTACATATAGTGGTTTGATTTCAACTCAGCTGGTAAGGTATAAGATATCAGATACATATACTAGATGCTCTCCAAAAAGTATGAGAAGTATGCAATTCCATTTTATGTGCCCATTAGAAGTTAATCTAGTCTTAAAATGAGGAGAACGCCTGTTACTAAGGAATATGGAGATCATGTTCTTATTTACAAAGCCTGTTATAGTATGAAATGTATTATATTTTCAGTCATTGCATTTTGTAGACGTATTATTTTAAAAAGCTATTCTGTCCCAGTAGATTTTCATCCCGCTGTTTACGAATAATGCAAATGTAGTAAAATAATTTAGAGTGTACACATTGCTGTTCTGTTTTAATTCTGTTTAATTTAGTTCATATTTTTAAGGAGATATAGCAATTTGGTGTCTTCGGTGAAGTGCTACACTGTTATATAGTAACCACTTAACGCGAGCCTTAACTTGTCTGTAAGGCCACTGTTTAATATACAGAATGAGAAACTGCAAGTTCCTTGCCTAGCTAAATAAGATTTCTCAGAGATAAAATCTCTGCGTGTGGATGAGACACGTATATTTAAACAGCTGCTGAAAGACTGTTCTGTCACTATGATTTTCACTGAGGGGTTTGGAGTTCATCCACTGTGAGGACACATGTAAACACAAACAAACTCGATCACACTGAGCCCACATTCTCAGCTTGTTGGCTTCTCATCCTCATTATACAGACATGCCACCTACTGTGCAATTTTGTTCATTCTCTTTTTCTTTTCTTTGTACATTCATTGCATTTGTCCCTTTCTTCCTTTAGTATTCACGTAGTTGGGCTCATCCACCCGCTAACAGCTTTCTCTTGTTTATGTTAACCTATTTAGTAATATTTCTTTGTCAGTAAAGGTTGTTTGGTTCCTTGGATAGGTGTCAGTTATCCATTTTACATTACAAAACCATTACCTTTTTATTGCTATTACAATATTTTTACAGATTATATTTAAACCTGTGCCTGTCTTGTTGGCAGCATATTAACCATAAAGGAACCTTGGTAAACATTGCATTTTGGTCTTCCTTTGGAGCCAAGATTTCTAGCTCGCAGTGCCCATGATGTGTTTACAAACAATCTTTTGCCATTCCCTAGCTATCCCGCATAGGATTCTTGAACATTCTTAACTCTTGTATTGAAGAGTAGCTAGTTATGAAACCAATGCCATCTAGAACGTTACATACAGTATGCTGCCATACAGGTTAGGCAACATCAGCCATCTAAATTAGTGTGCAGTTAATTTCAGCAACACAAATAAAGGTAAATTAATTTACATTTGTAAATATATTACTTAGTTGAATGATTTAGTCAGTGCAAGCATTACTTTCAAATACGATCAAAATATTACACCATAAAATGTCTTTATGCTGTCTTTCGAATGGGATGATATTTATCATGGGAGTCTGTAAAAAATTCTGCTTTAAAAGCTGTGCATTGGTGCTTTCACATACAGTATTTACTGTATAAAGACTTTATTTGTGATAAATAATTTTATTTGTGTTGAGCCCTGGTGCTCGCTGTTCATTTGGGCAAAGGAAAACACAGCAATCATGGTTTCAAACAAATCTGGAAGTGAACCAAACATGTCATGTTATTTGCAGGCGAGAGAGCTGTTAAATCAAACTGAGGTGCAAAGTGAGCCAAAGGACAGGTGCAGTGCTACAGAATTGTGATATGTTCTAGATCTACAAGTAAAACATGGAACTAACCTCTAGATATGATACGCAAAATGTTTTGAACTAGTTATTTGTGTAATTGTCTAAATGCAGTTTAGCGTCAGGTCTGTGTTCTTCATGATTTTTTGTGATTTCTATGTATACTTGGCAAAAGTTTGTTTACATTTTTTTATGTTAGCATATTTGCTTTTTGCTTTGTTTAATTATGTGCAGCGGGAAAGCCAACAAACCAAATAGCAACCAATCCAGAGTATTGATTTCGCTTTGATTTGGGTTCTGTAAGTGGACTAATAGGAGTGAAAGTGGCCCAGTATATAATATTATGTATAAAGTGAAGCCCAATAAAGGGTAACATTTTATTATTTGAAAAATGATTAGTTACTGGATGTTTTATTAACAGTACTGTTTTCTATTAAGTACTGTATAGCGCAATCTAAAGGCCAAAATAAAGTTTTATTAAAGCTTCCCTAAATTGTTCATGTGATTATTAGCTTGTCTTTGTTTCTGTCACTCTGTGGTAATTAACACTGTTGTTGTACTGAAATGAAGGCCAGCCTGCTGTGCCTAATTAAGCTGAGGAAACCACAACTGTTCCAGCTAATGGAGAGATATTTTCACACAGCATGTCTTATTGTTTCTTATAATTTTTAGTAGTTTATCTGGCTGTTTTCATATTCATGCAATATAAATATCTTTTATAGATACATCTTAGATATATCTTATCTTAAGAACGATGGTCGACATGGCTTATTATGTCATTGATTTGCAGATTTCTCAACCATTCCCCTCAATTTTGTTTGAATCTGAACTCACTATAACCTGATGAGAGACATTTTCATCGTTTGATTTAAACACTATATGAATATGATACATAATTTAATTTTATTATAAAATCTTGGCAACCCTATATATTATATATTGTATATGTTGTATATATTACCCTACATCATGTTGTACAAGAACATGGAATCGTTCAGTGAGTTAAAAAGCTAGCATTCGTAACATACATTTTACACAGCTTACATTTAGTATGAGCTATTACCTTTGCATCAATATGTTCATAGCTGGCAAGTTTCAGATAACAGACCCCAAAAATGAGCAAACAAAAATGACAATTTTATCTAATATCCAACTTCCATCTAATTTACTAACTAAAATGTTTAAAATATTTATTAAACGATATGCTGAACTTATTCTGCATGTACATGTACTCCTTCCCATCCAGTTTCTTCTCTTCTTTTAATTTTTCTCTCTAAATATGTCATGTGCTACAAGTGCCTTACAGTGATGAAGATTTTGCCCTTTGCGATTAAATTACATCTAGATTGATGTAGGTTGTCACTTTTAATGTATCTCAGTTCAGCAAAGTGTTCCTGTAATAAATATGTTTACTTTTTAGAGAAAGAGAAACTTTATGGTAATATGGTGGTTTTGTATCTTGCAGATCATTGCCTTTGTCTCTCTCTTTTTCATCTTGGTGTCTATCACCAATTTCTGCCTTGAGACCCATGAGGCCTTCAATGAACTCCAGAACCGTACCGAAGTGATTTTGGATGGCAACACTACCAAAGTGGTGTACACTCTGGAGGTGGTGACGAATCCTGCGCTCACGCTGGTGGAGGGCATCTGTGTGGTGTGGTTTACATTTGAGTTCCTGGTGCGCATCATCTGCTGTCCCGACAAGCTGCTCTTCATAAAGAATTTGCTGAATATCATTGACTTTGTGGCCATTTTGCCCTTCTACTTGGAGATTAGTTTGAGCGGGCTCTCCTCCAAAGCCGCCACAGATGTGCTTGGATTCTTGCGAGTGGTGCGTTTTGTGCGGATCCTGCGGATCTTCAAGCTGACCCGTCACTTTGTAGGGCTGAGAGTGCTTGGCCACACACTGCGTGCCAGTGTTAATGAGTTCTGCCTCCTCATCATCTTTCTTGCTCTTGGTGTCCTCATCTTTGCTACAATGATCTACTACGCAGAGCGCATTGGTGGAGACTCTGATGATCCGTACACGAACAGTCACACCCATTTCAAGAACATTCCGATCAGCTTCTGGTGGGCTGTGGTCACCATGACCACGTTGGGTTATGGGGACATGTATCCTCAGACCTGGCTAGGCATGATGGTTGGTGCTCTGTGTGCATTAGCAGGAGTTCTAACCATTGCCATGCCAGTCCCTGTTATTGTGAACAATTTTGGGATGTACTACTCCCTGGCCATGGCGAAGCAAAAACTGCCTAAGAAGAGGAAGCGCCACCACCGGAACCCAGACACAGTGCTGGACTCAGCCTCATTTGGAAAATCTGAGAGCAACTCGCACAGAAATAGCACCCAAAGTGACACATGCCCTCTTGCACCTGAGGAAAACATTTCAAGGAACCGTTCAGGTAAAACACTTGCATAATGGATATGACAACCAATGAAACCATACAACATTCATATGAACTGACGTGGACAATTGTGTGCTGTGTTTGCTTTTGGTTTTCTGTTAGACTCAAAGCAGAATGGCGATGCTAATGTAGCTCTATCAGAGGAGGAGCCGCTTTCTCCCAGTGAGAGGTGGTCCCTCTGTCGCTCACACAAACGAGACAAGTGCAAGAAAGAGGGTACCTCCTTCCTCCTGACTTCTGGAGACTTTTCCTGCAGCACTGATCCCACTATCTGTACAGGTACAGAAACCAGCAGAATCACCAATCAGGCTTAAATAGCAGCCTTAAATAAAACAGTAATAAGAAATAAAATGAAATGAAAAGTAGCTTAGAAATAGTGCTATTTTTAGGGGGGTTTAAGATAGGCAGCCATTCCAAAATGTATTTTTTAAGACAGGCAGGCATTCCAAAAATATCAATGCATTGCTAGAGTTTCAGGACATTTGATGGGTTCAGGAATTTACAGCCGCATTTTGTTAGTCTGTTCAAACCATCAAACTGCTGTCAGAGAAAGGTATTTGTTAATTGTAAAGATCTGAACAATTAACTTTATATACATATGTCTAATCATGTAATTAACAATATTTTCTCATAAACCTTGAGGATTACCTCAAATTATTTGTATTGGATTTAGTCGATATGTTGTAATTCTACTATAATAAATGCATTGAATATATTGTGCCAGTTTCTATATGAACTCAAAATGATTGTTGAGTCTCTTGAAAATTTACAAGACCTATGGTGAAAGTGAAATACATTGACCGGTAATATAATAAAAACCAATGTAAGAGTGAGTGAGCAGCAAAAGCAGGATGAAGAATCGTGTGCATAAAGCATCTCATTCACTTGACATTCTTTATTACCTAGTGGTGTCATGTCAACCTCTTTTGTCTGTCTGATTCTTGTCTAAGCCATTACAGTCCTCTGAGCTTGAGAGGTTTTGCTCTGGTAGATTGTAGAAAGGCTGTCTCTGGAATTAATGCTTCTAACACTGCAAAAAAAAAAAAGAAAGAAGATATCTTAGTAAGTAAATATGATCATTAAAAAAATATGATAATTAAGCTGTGTAAATCCATACAATGTGTAAAAATATATAGAAATAGTCTTAATAATCTTAGGTTTGTTTACTAACATTCTAATAAAAAAGAATATGAGTTGAATTTGCCTATATTCAAAATGATTGTACTTGCAATCATTATTTGCAATGATATTTTTTGCAATGAACAAATAGTGCTTGACTGAACATTGCATCTTAGAAGTTTGTAGACTGATAAAATAAAAAGAAAGAGAAGGAAGGTCTGTAAAGACAAATATACTGGAGACCAGTGTTTCCCAATCCTGTGCTTGAATCCAGCATTTTCTTATTCTCCTCATCACAGCTGAGCTAGGTAATCAGTGTATGCTGATCGCCTTTCCCTGTTGTATTGGGTTGGTAACACGTTTTGTTTTTTTTTATACACAAAGCCAGTAATTGAGAATCTGTAACAGAAACCCAGACTACACTGACCTAACTTTAAACCATAAGAAACCAGTGGATAACTTTTAAAACATAGTTGTGGTGACTTTATTTAACCAGGTAAAGTCTCATTGAGATTAAACATCTACTTTTCAAGAAAGACCTGGCAAAGAGGGCAGCAAAGAAAGTTTAAACAAATAAACAGACAGAGCAATGATACAGTATAGTTAGCTTAACATCCTAAAAAGAGCAGAGAAAGTACAATTATATTCATTTACAGATGGAGCCAGCTTCCATATTCTTTAATACTGGTTTGAATTCTCCCAGTGAAACCAATTCAGCTAGATTAAGGTCCTTTTGTACAGTGTCCCTTGCTGAAGGAGAAGCATATACATTTAATTACTTGCTGAAGAACCTTCTGTAACATGCGTACTGCTGCACTGTTCTCCATATTGTGTTTTCTCTGCATTCACTGTAAACTAATGCAGAGAGCAAGTAACCTGCACAGACATGTTGTGATGGTTGATTTCTCTACTAGAAAAGCTGTGTAATTTCCCCTGCCAGTGTTGAGAAAGATGCATTCTGAGTAAAAATAGCAACAGTGGCAGCTGTGGCCTTGGCAGAAAATGAATAGCAATTAAAGGCACTTGCTCTATGACCAATCCTCTGTATGCTGTTTTATCATTAGACATGCCATTACCAGGGTTGCCACAGCTATTCAAGACTAGCCCATAAACTAGTCCAGTGGTCAAATAAATCCAGTACAATTCCAAGCTTTCTCAAACCCAGTGTTTAACTCCAAGATCATGGCTACCATTGCCAAATATATTGTAATATTAACAAGTAATAGGGTACACTTTTTAATAGCAGTATTAAAACCCTACCTTTTTCTAAAGGTACAAATATAGTTTTGTATTATTACATATCTGGGCATGAGTGGTATGAGACTGAGTACAGCAATTCACTGGCACAAAATATAAAAGAAGTCTTTTATTGTTACCCTTGGGAAAAAAAGTGTTACAGCAAGAAAAAAAAAGACCTGGCAACCCTGTTCATTACCAAATGTACTGTTCTATGTGTCATAAACACATGCAGGACACTCAGGTTGTCTGCAAGCAACTGTTTTTACTGAATCACATCCATATACATACATTATGCATAGAATGACACAATCATGAGATAACCAATTGGTGTTCATCACACGTCCCCCTTTTTTAAAGGTTGGTTCTTCGCCAGTATAAATAAACAAAGCTACAACATTTTGAAAATGTGATTTGCACCTCTTTGTTCTGTTTCGTATCTTGAGCTATTTGCTGCAGCATTTGGAGTGAAACAGGAGTGTGTTTCTTTATTTAGATAGCATAGGCTTCAACCTCTACCTTCAAGTCTGACTTTTCTGTAATAGACAAGGGGTGTTTTGACAGAGTATTGGTGATGAGTAGGGACTTGCCTGGGGTGTACACTGCCACTGGATTAAAGCGCAGAAGTGAATGGGGACCTCATCCAGATTTTTCTGATTTATCAAAGAAGCACTTTGAAGGATTTTACTCCAAAGAGATACTTTCACAGCTTTTCACAGGTCCAGACAGATGCCTTTTTTCAATTGGAGCATATTTCTGTTCTGCTGATGTGAGAGCACAAGAGCAGAAGGCCATGGGGAACATCTTTCCATCATGCTCCTGGAGCAGTGAGCTGCATAGTCTATAATTGCTAGCATCAGCATTGATAACAAGCGGCTTCTTTGCGTCATAGTATGCAAGGACTGGAGCTACGACTAGCATGTCATTCACTTTTGCAAATGCCTCTTCCTGACTCTTGTCCCATGTCCAGGCTCTGTTAGATTTCAGCAGATCATTAAGTGGCTGGAGCTGTGAGGTAAGTAGCAGCATAGATACTTAATCAAGCCAAATATGTGTTTGTGCTCAGTCTGATTTTGTGGTCTACTGATGTCATGAATGATACAGATTTTCTCTGGCTCTGGGCTCAACTTCTTCTGGCTGAGGACACATTTTTCCTTTCTGAGCTATAGCCCTTAGACTTGACTAGTCTGGAACACTTCACAAACACTCTAGTCTGGAACACTTCACAAACACTCTAGTCTGGAACACTCCTCAGTATGACACTTGGATTGCACAGTGATAATTTATTTTTCAGACTTTTGTAACTTTCCTGTGGACATGGTGGCTTAGTGGTTAGCACGATTGCCTCACACCTCCAGGGTTGGGGATTTAAATCCCACCTCTGCCCTTTGTGGGCAGAGTTTGCAGGTTCTCCCTGTGCTTTGGGGGTTTCCACCAGGTACTCTGGTTTCCTCCCCTAGTCCAAAGACATGCATTGTAGGCAAATTGTCTGTAGAGTGTGAATGTGTGTGTGGATGTGTCCTGTGCACAACAGCTGGCACCACATCCATGCTGAGTTGTTCCCCCGAGTTCCTTGGGATAGGCTCCAGGCTCCCCCGCAACCTTGTGTAGGATAAGTAGTATGAAGGATGGATGGATGTAACTTTTCTTAGATATCACTGTAGCATCTTCTCCAGAGTTAATTTTCAAATCACCCTGCCTTCCATGAAAATTTTGACTCTTCATGGCATAAACAGGTGCACATTGACTCTGAACTGAGCCTAGGTACATTACGGACCTGGTATCCTCAATATGTTCCTGAGATGTTACTTCTTGTACTGTTTTTATGTGGAACACTGTTGCAAAATGGCCAGCTTTTTTGCACTTCTGGCATTCTGCATTTTTGTTGGAGCAATATACTTCTTGATTATGTGTTTAATTTCATTTTTTTTTCTGTTCCACTGTTATTTTTTTAGCTGTTCCTTTTTGGTATTTGTCAGTACTTGTCTTATAGCCTCTGACAAAGTTTCCTTGAGAAATGAATCTAGCCTTTTCTCCTTTTGTTTCACCATTTTCAACATTTTGGCTTTCAGTGAGTTTATGGCTGCATGACTTTGATATGCCTCTCAGTCTGATGACAGTTCTATGGCAGATGTACTCGTCTTCTGTCCCTCATAAGTCGCAATGTACTGTGAGCTCATAAATCCCTCTAAAAAATGCTTAAACCAACTTCCTCTGACAGTGTTGTTGAAAATGGGCATGTTCATAAATTACATTTCTTTCTGGGAATAACATGCTCATCAAAATTGTCTATGACTACGTCAAAGTTGTCTTTGTGTTCCTGCTGCTGAATGATTTTAATGATTTGAATATGTTTTCTGCATCTTTTTCTGTTGAGTAGATGACTGACCTGCACGTCACCATCCTCCGATGATAATTTTGTCGCTATACAATAGCGTGGGAATCACTGTTTCTGCTTAGCCCACTAACCTGGCTTCTCTACTGTGATATGTTCTGGTGGTGAAAATTCCAGCACTGTCCTTGTCTGTGCGTATTGCACTTACAGAGGCAAAGTAGATGCTATTCATGTAATAGTTCTCTCAGCTTCTGACACCATGTCTTAACCACCCTTGGGACACTTATGTTGTCTGCAAGCAACAGTTTTTACTGAATCACTTTCATGTACATATACTGCATGGCCAAAAGTGTGTGGGCATTGGACCCTCATACCCATATGTGGACCTTCCGCAAACTGTTTCCACAAAGTTAAAAGCATAGAGTTGTCTTTGTTTACTGTAACATTAAGATTTCACTGGAACTAAGAGGCCTAGCCCATCCTGTTGCAGCATTACCATGTCCCTATGCACAAAAAAGCAAGGTCCATGGGTTGACAAGGTTGATGTGGAAGAATTTGAGTGGCCTGCACAGAGCCCTGACCCGAAGCCACCTGAACACCTTTGGGGCTGAACTGGAAGCCCGATTGTGCCTCAGGCCTTCTCACCTGACATCAGTGCCCAACCTCACTTGTGTCTGAATGGGCAAATCCCCACAGCTATGCTCCAAAATCTAAAGGAGAGCTTTCCCAGAAGAGTGAATGTTATTATAACAGCAAAGGGGGGACTAAATCTGTAATGGGATCTTCAACAAGCACATATGGATGTAATGGTCAGGTGTCCACATAATTTTGGCAGTATAGTGTACATCCGGCATGTCTATCCACCATGAGCTTTAGCATGTAAAATGCATTGCAATTATTTCTTCCCCCATCAAGAAATGATGAAACCAGTATGTCACAGTGACAGTCAGCTTCTGAATTATTGGCAAAGATGGTTAGTAAAGATAGTTAAAGCCATAAAAGAAGTTATGAATAATATCTGTGTGGTTAATTAGCTTAATCTCACACTGAAACTATGAGAAAAAACTAGCATACATTTATTCTAAGAAAAGAAAAAAAATAACTTATTAAAAAATATTTTTTTTTCCACATGTGATACAAATCATTGCCATCCCTGCATTTAATACTATAATACTTGATGAGATGAGAAGAGAATGCAGAGCAAAGAGTATGAGAACATTCCTCAATACAGAATATCAACAGATTATCCAAGATTCTAGGTCCTCTACTTGTGGACTCTGCTCTTTAACTCATTCCACAGGTTCTTTAAGACATATCAGTCAGTTGATTCTGTGGTCATTTAATCAGTTTGTGTTACTTTGGACATATGTTTTGGGTAATTGTCCTGTCTGTGACAGCCATAAACGTCATGCATCCTAATAAGGTCCTCAGGGCCCAAAAATCACAGATCCTCCACCATACTTAGAGTGGGGATTATGTTCATTTCTGTGTTACCACCTATTTTTTTTTTTTTTTTTTTTTTTTTTTTTTACACCAAGCCCACCTTGAGAACCCAGTTCCTGTCAAAGTTTCAGTAGTGTGTAGTGAACTCTAGAAGCTTATGTTTGTGTTTAGATGCAAGAAAAGGCTTTCTTCTGACACGGTTTCGAAATATTTTGTTGGCACAGAGGAGGCATCTGATTGTAGATTTGGTGATACCCAAATGCTACTATCTTCTGCAAATGTCCAACTCTGATCCTTTTTTCCTCCCCACTGTGCGTGAGGGCAAAATACACTTGTGTTCTCTTTCAGGCAGGTACCTTACAGCTCTGGTTGTTTTAAATTCTTGATTTTTGCCCAGACAGTGGATATGGGCATGTAGCTGTTTTTTTTAAAGTCATTTCCTGATTTATGAAGGTCAGCACACTTTTGTCTCATTTCATTTGCTCATTCTCAAACATTTCCTCATATAGATGAGTGAATAAAGGATTTTTGCCTCTATTTGTTACCTCTATTTATACATTTATACACCCCAGGGAAACTTCCCCAGGGAAGTCATAGATGACTGCTGACTACCTGAGTAATGAATCACTCAGGTAAACTTAAAAAAGTAAAATATAAATGGAAACATGCTTCAGTTACATTTTGCACAAAAGAATTTGTAGGGGTGGCAATAATTGTGAAACAAGTAGTGTTGATTTTAATGTCTAAAAAAATAGAATACATTTCCTTTAATTAAAGGATAGATTCAGATTGAGATTAAGCTAATTAACCAAATACATTTTTCCATAACCGTCTTTATCCATCTTTACCAAGGGTGCCAATAATTCCAGAGCTGACTGTATACTTACATCTGGTTTTCACCTATAAATAACCTGCCTGAATCGTGTCTGGCTGAGAGCAGCACTGTCAGTTTCAGGTTGCCTGCTTTCTGATGGAAGTATAATGATGTGACAGAGCAGACAGTTCTGAAGTTCAGCAGCAGCAGCAGCACCAAGCAGATGCGAATTATGGATGTTTTCCTGGTCCCGAGTGACATCCCTCTAATACGCTAATTGCTGCTAATAGGTTTTCATAAGCAGCGTTGGTAAGCCTCAAGGCTTCCTTAATCAGCGCTGTGTGGTGGGATTCGTCTGGGTGCATGTGAGATCCAAGGGGGTCTGGTTTAAATCACAGAACAGTGGTGTATCTCTGTGTACATTCTTAGATCAATACATGTGGACAGTTGGCCCTAGAACACTGCTCAGCTTTTCAAACAAATTCTTGTTGTGATATCCTATTAAAAAAACACTCATGTGCATGTATGTATGTTATTTCTATGGTTGATAGGTGAAAATGGACCATTAACGTGTGTGTTGAATCAGTAAACTAGCTAAACCTTATGCTGTCTGTTCCAGTCAGTGATGTGTCATAAACAATTCGACTCTTTTAAGTGAACATTTGGAGCCTACTCGAAAATCTGAATAGATTATTTTGCTGAAAATTGATCAGTATTCTGCATTTATGATTCTGTCATAAATATTCTGTTAATCTGCTACAGTGCAACTGTGACAGAAATATGTTAAGTGAATCAACATTCAACATCTGAGTTGTTTGGCACAGCATAACGGTTATAGCCACTTCTAACAAGAATGTTAAGATGTGTGAGGATATGACTGCACTCATGCACTAGATAAGTTTAAGTGAAATGAGTATGAGAAGAAATGGACAGGAATCTTATTTGAATTCACCTTTAATGAAACAACAGCACAACAGCCATTTTTACATTTATTTAAATAGATTTTTATAATAAGCACAATGCGAAGTATAATTTTATTTTGTTCCTCAGAAAGTTGAGTACATTTTTATTGAATAATTTAAGTGTTACAAAAAAAAAAACAACAACTTTGGCTAGTTTTGGAAACAAAAGAACTGGCAAGGACCTGTTTTGGATTCGACAATGCTGGCTCTTATTGGTAAGATGAACCGAGCTGGAATTCCCACCATTTGTTTATATGGTTATATAATGGAAAGAAATCAAAGTTGACAGTAAAATATAGAATCACATGGCTGAGATAAGCTTAGATTTTTAACTTGTTCACTGTTCGCTACTTTTTTTTTTCAAACTGCAGAGAGCTGCAAAGACGCCCTTACAGCCACTGCCAGCTACGGCCAGCTAGAAGTGACTACGATGACATGAAGTGACATGATTAGATGAACAGGAGAGATCCTATCCATCAGACATCCTATCCATTTGTGTGTGTTGGACTTGCAGAGTCTTTCATCCAGCAGTCCCACCTGTATACACAACACAAGTCCCCTTTCTCTAAAGTACAACACATTTGTCTGCATCTCAGCATGTCTTTGCATGACCTCACTCTGTACGGCGTACCTTGACAAGTGTACTTAATATTTTGGGCACATCCTAATTGTGTGTACTGTATGATGTTTTATCTGAAGTGACTTTATCAACAACATTTGTGAACATGAGAAATCTTTATTCTCATGCAAGCAATATTTTATTTGATCTGCAGACATTTTGAAAAGGTCACATATTTGTGCGCAACAACATGTTGAGGTGTGGGATGTATAACATCAGTGTCATATTTTCAAAAATAGCATAGTATAATCAATAGTCTCATAATGCAGGGGTTCAGGAGCCTGTGTTGGGCAAATACTTCATGAAGTCTTTGTATTGAACAGGTGTAGCTCTATAAATTGTCAACCTCCTTGTGATACAAATTGGGAGGTTGGATTTGTTTTGACTAAAGAATAACATTTGGAACAGGTCTGTATCTGATTAGCATCATGCCAGAGCTTTGTTGTAGTGACAGCAAAGAACCCTGTAACTAAAGAAGGTGCTTATCAGAGGCCTTTTGTCTCTGGGAAAATTTATAGTAAGTTGCTTTGAGTAGCCATTTTCAAGTTATTTTGATTCGACCTCCTTTTAACATTTGATTGGGATTATTATATGGATTAAATAAAATGCACCTTTATTTAATAAATGTATCATTTTTATGGATATCAATTAAATGTCCAACATCCAAACATTTGATCACTTCATTATTTATGTCCATTTGTATGTCCAACCTCCTTTACTGTATATGTGCTATATTCTGTTCTCACTGTGCCTACTGATATGTAATGGGGGGGGGGGGGGGGGGGGGGAGCC
>JANDJT010000190.1:20295902-20306320 GCA_024331685.1 Stegophilus panzeri | reverse complement strand
ACACACACACACACACACACACACACACACATATATATATATATATATATATATATATATATATAAATAAAATAAGAAAATTAGTCTCTGGCTGTGTTATTAAAGAAGGACCAGGCTTAATGAATATGATGCCACAGGATTAACATTAATCAGCTTCACATAGTAACATAATTTGTATGAATGGAAATTAAAGATCAAGATCTTGGAACTATGGGTTAATATTATAGCTACTATATTATAGCTACAGTTAACATTGTTTTTAAAATATAAACTTAAAAAAGTTTAGTTGTATCTGCTTTGACCTTGTATCTTTATGAGTTGATATCTTAAAATCACTGAATTTCAGACAGAACTTTCTGTTTCAGCATTAATTCTAACCAATGTAAATTTAGATATTAAGTACGTACCTGATGCATAACTAAGTAATGAAGTATTTAATCAGCTAGGGTTAGCCATAACCCTTCTGGTGCCCTAGGCAAGGTCTTGATCAGTTTCAAGCCACTCCTGCCCCACTCCTGCCCCACCCCTGCTTTTCACACCCAAACCTATACACTTCTATGTACACAACTGTTTATAAACAATTCTTTATGTTCATTTGTATAACAGTGCTGTTGAAATCTTGAACGTGATTGGCCAAAAGGTACTGATAAATTTTCTACAAGACAAACACAATTATACAATAGTGTTGGCTGCAAAGGTTTATATGCAAAGGTCTACTTTTTTAATTTTTTTAATAACAAGTCCTTCAATGTCCGAAGCAGAGCTGGGTGGCATAGTGACGGCTGAGGCAGAAGAGGGAGATGGAGTGAAGCCCATGGCAAGGCCATGAGCTGTTATGGCATCCTCTCTGGGGCAGAGGGATAGAGGGACAGCCTTAGCCGAGTAATGAAGCTTTCAGAAATCAGAAAATTTCCTGAGGGGGTGCATGGCTTTGAGTCATTCCAGTGTGGCAGTGACCCAGTATCCCTTCCCCTGTTGCTCCCACATCAGGCAGTTCTTCTCCAGGAGATCCTGCTGGAATTAAAAAAATTCTGCTGCATACATTGTTTGGTCAAGCTTTCTGTCAGGAATTGCAGAGGAGACAGATGCAAGTGCACATAATTTTGTGAAGTGCAAACAAAACAAACAAAACTGTGAAAATAAGAACCATAAACATGAACTGTGGACACGAGGCAAAAAAACCCCCCCAAACATACAGACTATAAGCAATACTGTGGCACACATGACAACAACTTACATTTACAGAAGCTTGATGGGGAGACAATGAAACTAGAACTTAAAAAGTAGTGCTAACAAAACATAATGAGACACAGATGCAAATGATTAGTGAGACATGTGATGTGCTCGGGCTGATGGGTAGTGTAGTTCTGTGCCCTTTGCTGCTACCATGACATTAAGTTAAAACATATAGATGTTGCATGGTGAGGCTTTCTGTATGGAGACATTTAACATTTATGGACATTTTTACTTCATGCTAGAAACCTCATTGGTAACATCTACAGGACAGAGGACTTTGAGCTTTGCTGTTTCTCAGTTATGTACCAAGCTGTTAAAAAGAAACTGCGAATGAGAATTAACTGGTAACCCAACACACAATGGAAAGGGTTAAGACCTGTAGATGCATGAGTTAATAAGTTGTGGTTGTATTCTGTCCATGGGAGGTAGTAGCTCCAGTTATTCTGGTTGGTGGAGCAGTATGACCTCAGGAACCTCCCAATCTCCTGATTCAATCGTTCAACTTGGCCATTGGATTGTGTATGGTAACCTAAGGATAGACAGACATTGATATTAAGGCATGAATAAAATGCTTAACAGACTCTTGAAGAAAACTGGACTCCCCAGTCTGAAACAATGTCTTCTGGGAGACCGTAGTGCATGAATACTTCCTTGAAGACAACTTCAGCAGTTTCCATGGCAGAGGATATTTTGGGGCGGAGTATTAGTTGCCTTAGAGAAGCAATTAAAAAGAGTCAAGTTTGTGATGTTACCTTGAGAGTTAGGGAGGTCAATGATGAAGTTTACAGCAATTTTGGACCACGGTCTATGTAGAATGTGGACAGGCAATGACTGAGCACAGACAGCACAGGGTTTAACAATCTTCTCAACATCAGTAAACATTGATTGCCACCAGAACTTATTTTCTGCTAACCTCTTGGTTGGTTGGATGCTTGGGTGACCAGAACTGAATGAAATGTGTACCCAGCTCACCCATACTCTGTGGAACAAATTCAGTTTAGCAGAACTCTCTGGATCATCTGGGGCGGCTGTGGTTCAGGTGGTCTGCGGTAGAGCGGGTAGAGCGGTTTGTCCGCTAATCGTAGGGTTGGTGGTTCGATTCCTGGCCCACATGACTCCACATACTGAAGTGTCCTTGGGCAAGACACTGAACCCCAAGTTGCTCCCGATGGCAAGTTGGCGCCTTGCATGGCAGCTCTGCTACCATTGGTGTGTGAGTGTGTGTGTGAATGGGTGAATGAGACACAGTATAAAGCGCTTTGGATAAAAGCACTATATAAGTGCAGACCATTTACCATTACCTTTTACCATCATCTTGTTGGGTTCATTGGATGCCTTCCATGATGTTCCAATGAATGAGAGCTGCAAAAATGACTTGGGGAGGATCGTTTCAGGGAGAGTTTCTACGGGAGTGAGTTTATGTAGACGAGATCAGCATTAGCATTCTTTGACCTACTTTTGAATGCTAACCCAAACGTGAAGTGTGTGAAAAAGAGGGCCCACATGCCTTTTTGTGAATTCTATCATGTAGCTGTTTTGGTGTATTCTAGGTTTCATTGATCAATGAGGATAAGGAATTAATGTTCAGATTCCTCAAGCCAGTGTCACCAAGCAGCCTTGATTGTGAGAACTTCCTGGTTCCCAACATCATAGTTCCATTCGGTGGAGTTAAGCTTTCTCAAGAAGGATGATCATGGGTGGACTTTGGATGGATGATAATGATGTTGAGACAATACGGCTCCTATGCTGCTTTCAAATGCATCCACCTAAACCATAAATGGGAGAGTGTTAAGGTGTGGTAGGGGCATTTGTGAGCATCTGGATGTTAGTTAAGCAGCCACAGAGCTGAAGTACCAGTAAAAGTTTGAGAGCCACAGAAACAACTCTGCATTCACCCATTGGATCCATGGATAACCAAGGAACCAAAGAATGATAGAACTCACATTTTTGAGCTTTACAAACATGTGGTTTTTCAGGGGTTTCTGCAGCAACTGCTGGACATGGAGATTTTTTCTACCTCTGAGAATTAGAAAATTAGGATGTTCATGATGACAAATTGATTCAATAATTTTCTTTTGATTCAATAAGAGTCCGTAGGGCATAACAAGGTATTCATAGTGGCTGTATGTGGTAATAAATGTCAGTTTCCATTCTTAGCCTCCCCTGATGTCTGTGAGATTATAGGTGCTTCAAAAGTCCACCTCAGTGAATATTTTTGCTCCTTTGACATGAGGCTGAGGCTACAGAGGAAAAGGACAGACTTGTGGAATTCAGCCCTTAGTAATCTAAGCATGCCTGAAGACCGCCATCCTTTTTGTCCACAAAGAGGGCAAAATGGAGGGATGGATGAATCCTTGTTCTAATGCGTCCCTGATATATTCTTCCATTGCGTTGGTTTCAGGACTCAAAAGAGGATATGCTCTGTATCTAGTAGGAGAGTTGCCAGGTAGAAAGTCAATGACATAATCCCATGGCAGTGAGGAGATAGCTTAACGTCTTTGCTTTACTGAAGACTTCTGTTGGGTCATGGTATAGGTCAGAACTATTCACTTCCTTTTCTACTCATGGACACTCAATTTGTGCAGGATCAGCAAGAGACAAGTCTAAAAACAGCTAAGGGTCCATGACGTGAGCTCACCTTCTTTCCAGAGATTGTCTGCTTATGTGTGGTTAACAGTGAGCCCAGAACAATGGGCTTATGAGGAGATGTGGAGACCATGAACAAAAATTTTACAGGTGTAATCTGGAATACAATTGTGCATCAGGTAACTTTCTCCAGTGGGATGTTTTCCTTGTTTAAGGGTTAAAAGTCACCTGCATCCTTTCCCATGACATGGTTTTCAAAAACCTCTCAGAACTCCTGTTTGAACTACATGAATGTTTGGTGTAGTGTCATTTGATCAAACATGGTTATGGCCTAGGTGAATGGTAGAGAGAGGATTTGGTGAATTTTACACACATATTTGAGCTTTAACAACTGTCTAATGTTATTGTGCCATACCAATTTTTAAAAAATGACATAACCCATACTTTTTTTTTTTTTTTTTTAACTTTCATACTTATTTTCTGGTTTTGTGCTGGCATAAGCAATCAGTATGAATACAGTTTATACACTTGAATTCCCTGCAAGACAAAATGAATTGTGGACTTCATTAGGAAACTTGTTTCATCATGGTACTCTGGCCACCTACTGTGCTATAATCAAACTGACATCAAACTATATGCTACACAAACTGAAAACTGCAGAGCAAAGATTGCAGTGCACCTATTATCTTGCTTGCACCCACCTCCTACCTCTCACAATGCACCAGGCTTTTAAACAGTCCAATTAACACTGCTGCTTTGTACCAACCACCAAACTGTCAAATACAGTTTATACTAGTGCTGGGTCCGTGTCCACCTTTGTCGAGTTCGAGTTGAGACCACGTCCTTGACCAATCGAGTCCAAGTTCAAGTCCAAAAGGGGACTCAAGTCCGAGTCCTTAATGGCCCAGTCCAGAAAGTAATTAAATTGAAAAAAGATTTGAAATTGCAATTGTAAACTCAGCACTAAGCTGTTAAATTGATATTTCAACAAACCAATGGCAACATAAATGTAACAAAAAATACCACAATTACATCCTGCCATTGCCATTTAATATTTTTATTTCATGTCATCAGCACTTCAACTAGTTTCCTATTAAAATGGTTTCAATAAAAAAGGGATATAGAGGTATATGTAGAACTTTTTTATAATACAAGTGTATGAAAATAAAAAAATAACCTGTTTTGTTATTGTATCACACTATATTGTGTCCACCAGTTTGAGCTGACATTTCAATTATTTCATTCCTCTCCTCCACAGTTATATAGGCTGAGAGAGAGAGAGAGAGAGAGAGAGAGAGCGAGCGAGCAAGCACAGAGTAGAGTTACATTTAGCAGCATGTCATAACAATAAGCTTCATGCTTTATTACTGCTTTTAATCTGTCTATAAATGACAACAAAATCATTTCTGAACACAGCTCTGTTCTCGTAACTTTTTTCATTTGAATTCTTAAAATGAAATAAATAAATACATAAATAAATCACTTTCAGCAGGGTTTATGATATTTACTACATTATAACTGCATGTCCATTGCTTCCTGATCCAGCCACGAGAATGGTTTCAATACGTTCTTCTTTTGTCAAACGCATTCTTAAAGGCTATCTGAAATAAATATATATATAACATAAACTAAGTATGAAAATTTTTGGAAGACATCTTGCTAAAAAGTATTAATTTTAAAAAGTCCCCTATGTATGGAGACTTTTGGGACACCCTGTAGATGTATGTTGGGATAGTGCCTCAGCTGGGGTTACTGTACATGTTAACAAGATAAGTCATGGTATGAGTCAGGAATATTCACTTCCTTTTGTACTTAGGGACTCTATGCAGCATGACAGGGGAGTGAAACAAGTTTGAAAACAACTAGGATTCCTTGAAGTGAACTCACCTTTTTCCAGGAGACTGTCAGCTTACATGTGGTTAGCCAGAGTGAGCCCAGAATGAAATGTTTTCCAGATGTAATGTGCCTGTGCATATCTGGAGGGGAATTGTTCACCAGGTAACTTTTCCTTTCCCCATTAGGAAGGTTTGGGGGAAACAAGTGGCATATTCAATATTTCAGCTATATTTTTCATCCATGAACTTTCCTGCTGCCCTGGAATCAATGAGCTCTGGAAAATAGTTGAATCATGAAAACCACAGTAACTTTACTGCTACAATTTCTACAGTACAACTGATATAATATGTTTGATCACCTGGTCATGTCCCTTTTGGCCTCACGTCACAATCAGCTAAAAAATGACATCTGTTATCACAGAATAGAAACATTCTGCCTCGTCACAAGATGCAAGTTTAGTTTGAAGTGCTTCATTAATGTCCTGACAAAAGTTTTTAGTGCTGAGGATGTGAAAGGTCCATGCATACTCTGCAGCTGACTGTTTTCCTGGTTTAAAGTTTAAAAGTCTTTCACCTGCATTCTTTCTCTTGTGACAGTATGATCACAAACCTAGGTCTTGATTAACAATGTTTCTCAAACAAGTTTATATTTTTATAGTTACTCCTTTAGTCATGGATCTACTGTACTTTGGACTAAAATAGCTCTGCATAATGAATACAAATAATATTGTGATTTCCACTGGGTGGGACCATTTTGTATGCAAAACATCATAGCAGGCCTTCTGGAAGTCCTGGATATGTCACTGACTGAGACGATGAGTGGTAGCCTAAAAATCAAGCTGGCTGTTAGCTGCACAGTAAAACTATCAACTTGTTGAGAGCATGTCATGAAAAATGACAACCATCTAATTTAAACAGAATGTTTAGTGGACTGGAGTGCCCATTAAAAGGAAAAATTAAATATATCAAAATGCTGTAATGCCAGACAGATTTGATTGTGGATTTTCTGCTAAAAAATGGAGATAATTATGAATGGTCCATGTTGCCACTATTAGCATTGATAAATCAGTGAGTTACATTGCTTTTTCACACTCATACAGAGTGTTACAGCATTTCTTAGTGGTTGGCTGCTTATTGCTAATCGTGAATTGCATGATTATCCAGTGGCAAAATATATATTAAATTACACTTAGTTTGTTATTTTGATTGAGGTAAAGTATGCAATATGATCAATATAAACAAAGCTACTCACTGTACTCAAGAGAAAATTAATTGTGGATTTCATCATGGTCCTCTTGGCTGTATGCCATAGTCAAACTGACCTCAAACTGCATGTTAAATGGGAGAAAAGCTGCATATTATACAGATAGATTAGAATATTACTGTATATAAAATAGAGATGGGTGACAAAAAACAGTATCCCTTTGGAAGGATTTTGCTGGCATGGTTTGTGTCCACTTGTCTCCTCAGAGTGAAGCATCACTTTAAAATAATACAAAATTCTTCTGACTGATCACCTTTATCCTGTGAGGAAACATTTCTATTCTGATGACTATGGTCTGTTCCAGAATAACTAAGTCCTCATCCACCAGACATGAGGGCTCACAGAATGATTTGATGAGGATGACCACGATGTAAATCATTATCATTCATTAGATCTCACCCCAACTGAACACCTATGAAAGATTCTGGAGTGACATGTTAGACAGCACTCTCCACTGCATTCATCTATTCAAGGGAATATCTTTCGGACGAATGATGTATCTCTCCAGAATATTTTCAAATACATGTAGAATCTATGCCAAGGCACCATCAAACAGTTCTGGCACCTCATGGTGTCCTAACACCTTACTGAGACACTTCATGTTATTTTCATATAATTCATAGACATACAAACTTAGCATTGCTTATTTAGTGTGAGAGTGTATTAGTATAGAAGGAACAGGATACTAGAATCATTTTGTGACGTGAAGGCTGGCAGCATGAGAATCAGAAGGATGTTTGTTGCTAAATCAGGTGTTCCAATGGTGGGAAAAGGGGAAGTGGCCTCTTTTGCCACTGGCCTCTGAGCCAAGTAAACATGTACAAAGGAACCTGCAATCCAGCGCATCCCCTACTTTAATTAGCCTGCCAGGATGTCAATTGCAGCTGTGTATGTGAGTGTGTTAGTGAAAGGATGTGAGGTTGGAGAGGATGTGCGTGGTTTGATAGTGTAGTGTGAGTATGTGTGTGTGTGTGTGTGTGTGTGTGTGTGTGTGAGAGAGAGAGAGAGAGAGAGAGAGAGAGAGAGAGAGAGAGAGAGAGGGAGGATATGCATGTGTGTTTGTGTGAGTGTTATTGATTGTGTGCATGTGTGGAGAGAGGTGTTTTTTACAGGATATAATGAGAAGGATGTTCTTCAAAGAGAGCACAGGGGAAAATGTGAAAGTTCAAAACTGATGCAGCTACAGTGCAAAACAAAACATCTGAACCAAAGCTGCCTTTTTGTTCCGCCATTTTTCCAAAAGGTTCTGAGTTTGGGTACAAAAATAAAGTCGCTGTTTACCAGCTGATTACAGATATGTGGCCATTGAAACAAAGAAGATCTTGGTTGAAGTCTACATGTAACATTATATGATTAAGATACTCTAAAGATAGACTTTTATTGAATATAGAAAATCATTGCGTACTGCTTATGTCATCAATCATTAGTGGTTATTAATGACTTTTACATGAGCATCATAGCAGTGGCCACACTCTCAGATTTTAATCAAAAGTTTATGACACTGCCAGTACTTTGTTGTTGTTGTCTTTGGTTGTAATGGCAATAAAAAGGCTGCAGGTCACAATATCAGTTCTAAGACTGCAATTCTCAACTCATGACCAAAGAATTCTTTTACAGTGTGCGATTTAAGTCTGCAACAGCAAGACACAGTGTAAACCTGGTTCAAAGTATCACAACAGCACAGAAACCATGAAAAATATCTTCAAGGATATATTTATTTATTCTATTTCACATTTCCCTGTGAAGCTTCACCTGAGAAACTGTTAGGATTTTGTCTTGTCTTTAGTAAATCACCATGCTTTTAGCAGCGAGGACAGTCAGCGCTTAATAGCTCAAATGGTTGCTGATGTTCGGTTGTCAGTGACCGCTGTTTACCCTGCCTTTTGCAGTGTGAGTGCCACTTGCCTCCTCCAGACTCGTGTGGGATAATTTGTGTCAGAGCTGAGATATAGAGCCACACTAATGCCTGCTTACTTGTTCGCTGTTCATAGCTCAATTGCCCATGTAACAATAATGGCCAGCGGACATACATCTCAAAAGCAATGCACCCATTTAGGAAGGCAATCTGCTTGATCAAGGCATCCCTGCAGCAATTTTATCCAATTATTGAAATGGTCCTAAAAGGCTTGTGGAGAGGGTTTAGAAAGGGCTTGAATGTAGCTGGGGTTGAATGGACAAAGCAACATATACTTCCCGTGTATCTGTTCAAATCTATATATTCAAATATATAGTGAACATGCAGAGTTAATCTATATAGTATTGACTTCATGCACTTCTTGCACATTTCTCATCTGCAGCATCCCTTAGAGGCCACGTGATCCATCTGGAGGCATTCATTGTTAATATCAGCTGAGAGGACTAGCTCTTGTCTATTCTACTTTGCCTTCTGCTTCATTTCCTGTCAGTGTATGGTGTTCAGTCTTACACGCATAGCTGGACAGAGACACACTTTGGACACAGGATGTACCGCAAGCATCCCATGGCTCAGGATTAAGGCAAGGAGTGCAGAGTCTGATATAAACTCTTTCACTTCTTATTCAGGCAGAAGAATTGTGAAAATTTAGACCTAATGCTGCATTGTGTGGTTTTATTAAACACTTCTAAAAGTCTATCAGTGGGGAAGAGTCCACGCTTTGTGTTTTGCCCAGCTTCGTATAATCAAGAACCAAAAAGACAAATGTGTTAACTAATAGCACATGTTGATTTTCTTGCATGCTTGTCAATAGTTCTGCAGGTATATAATAAGAGAGAAGACAGCAGTGGGCTAATGCAAAAGCTAGGTAACACATAAAAAAATGATAAGACATAAATCATAATATCCAATCTCAATTAAAAATTAAGATGAACCAGAAATGATTAAAGAGAGTTCAGATAATTCAAGACTATAATAAAATCAGGAGGGCCTTTCACTTCTAAAGAGAACAGTAGTCTATGAAAGACATCTAGCTTCTACTAGACAGGTTGCTATTTTGCTTGGGACTTAGCATTAACATTCTAATCAGTATAGCGAGGCAGCTATCAGGTATCAGGTAAATATCAGGTATCAGCTATCAATTATCAGGTAGATAATTGGATAGCTATACACATCTATCTTAAATGTTATCTAATGCTATGTAGATATGTACAAGTCTGATCATCTCTGCATTTTCAGAGTAGAGTTAGCTGAATAGAGTTGGCTAGTTAACCTTAACATTTGCTAATCAAGTAGCTCATGGACAGGCTACATTAGATTTTAAATAGTGGGGGTTACATTATGTATTTCCTTTAAATATGTACAGTGGGGGAGATATATTTCCAATGAGGCTATTCACATAAATTTTCGCCAGACATCTGTATTAACTCAAGAAATCCAGAAATATAAATAATTCACAACATTAAAGTCCATAAATGAAGTTATGTGTAATAAAGTGGAATGAAAATAGTATTGAACACGCTAAGAAAAAGCAGTTCTCCAAGGCAAGGTAAGGCAAGGAACCAGCTGAAATCCATAAGTAATT
>JANDJT010000190.1:20285194-20295760 GCA_024331685.1 Stegophilus panzeri | reverse complement strand
TATTGTTGCAAAACATATTGATGGAATCGGATACAGACATATTTCAAAACTTCTGAATCCTCCAGTAAGCACCACTGAGGCCATTATCCACAAGTGGAAGCAACATCACTCCGCCATCAACCGGCCACGCACAGGAACTCCTCGGAAGATTTCTGACCAGGGAGTCAGAAGAATAGTCAGAGCAGTAGCCCAAGAGCCAAGGGCCACTACAATACTTAATTCCCCCACTGTACCATTATACAGTATGTGCCATTGTGTCTGAAACTGTGTACTTCACACACACACACACACACACACACACACACACACACGCTTAAATACACAAGTGAGTGTTCTATAATATTTGGTATATGTAACTTAAAAATTGGTTCATGTCTTTACATGAGAAAAACGCATAAGTAATAAACAGTGCTAGGTACAGTTAGGAAGATATATTGCTTCTGCAGGAGAGTCATGTTAAGGCATAGTTTCATGCATATTTTCAATAAAACAAATCCAGTAACACACAAAGCTTATCTAAAACCTGAAACATCGTGCAGTGTTTCAGACAAAATCTTTCATCTATTTACAATCATTTTCACATTAAAACAAAAACTTATAAAAATTGCATGTGTCCAGTGTTAAAGGCCACATTAACAAGGGAGCATATTGGAAGCAGTGCTACATAATGTACCATGTATACCACGTTAAGTTGATAGGAATAAATAACATTAACACTCAGTTGAGGTATTGACGTATTCCAGGACAGTAAGCATGCAGGCCGTAGTTTGTCCATATGTGAACTATTCAGGTAGTAGGGCCATTTTAGAACAAGATTATAATATATTTTAATTGAATCAGGTGTGTGATTACTTTCTTGCAATTCCTCAAGTGCATGTATTTGCTGAAAGGCTTTTCATACTGAGGTCTGAATGAGGAGGGTAGAAGCTTTAAGCTTAAGGTTTACTTTTAACATTTACATTCACTTTTTGCTAACTAACTAGCATTACCTAGTGCAGCTTTAAGCAGAGAAATTTTACAAAATAAAAAAATGTTAAAAATAAGTTTTAGAAAACATAAAATGTCAGTTAATTACCGAAAAAACAAACATTATTTTCAAACTCCAAGCCTTGAAGTGAAATTTTGAACAAGATGAGTTACTGAATTAAAGACATACATATTTAGACCTTTTTTGTATGTAATTACTCCTCCCTAATGAAGGCTATTTTACTTTAATACAAATATTTTAATACAAATTAAATGTGCGCTCAGATATCATATAAATGTCTCCTAATTAGCCCTAAGATATCTTCAATTTCTATTACAACCATTGAGTAATGGATAAATGCTGAACACTGATTTCTATAGCAGGTTATGGCAAGCAGATGAAATGTGATATTTCTTGGTACACTTTCAGTATTTAAGACCATTTGGACTACACATGAAAAGGTAAAAAGATTTATAAGAAAATGAAAACTATCTTAATATAGTATGCAACAATTCCATAGAAAAGAACTAAACGAAGTCAGCTGTTTTACACTGAAGTGTTTGTTGGTATGTGTTAATAAAAATGTCATCTCTCTCTCTTTGTTGCTTTTGCTTTCATTACACTGTGCTATTCACTCCCCCAAAGTGCTATTCATGTGTGTAGGCTGAGAAGCTTCCACTCAACACAGTGACTCACACTCTAGTCTACAGGTTGTGACTGAGTGTTTAACTTTCCATATGTATATGTATGCAATGTGTATGCTGTATGCACTACCTGTATGCTTGCATAATGGAGAGTGAATGCATAATTTCTAACACCAGATACTTTAAGATCCAGAAGGGCATTTTGTAACCAAAAGTTTGGAATGCAATAATGGTGTCTGGTTGGCTGTTATCCAGTCACTTGTCTTGCAATATAAAGTCCCAAAAAAACGTTATAAACACACAGATAAGACAATGTTGCAAGTAAGGTACATGTCTTGTGCTTTACATGAATTGATCTGGGCTCAGTTATATATATATATATATATATATATATATATATATATATATGGTTATTAGAAAATGTAAAAAAATTACACTAAGGTTACAAAAAGTTGAAAAGGGATAAAAGTCCAGGAATTACTTGTACAATTTAAAGTTGTACTCCAAATATAAATCATGCACACATGCAGTTTATGATAGTTTGCGACTTTATGATAGAGGCAGAGCTGTAGTTGACTTACTACTAGCTAAGAGGCAGAATATATACTCAGCGAAAAAGAAACGTCCTCTCACATTCAACTGCTTTTATTTCCAGTAAATGTCTTAACATGTGTAAATATTTGTATAAACATAAAAACATTCAACAACTGATACATAAACTGAATGTTTCACAGACATTTGAAGAACAGATATGGAATAACGAGTCCCTGAACAAAGGGGGGGGTCAATATCAAAAGTAACAGTCAGTATGTGGTGGCCTCCAGCTGGTTTAAGTACTACAATGCATCTCATCCTCATGGACTGCACCAGATTTATCAGATCTTGCTGTGAGATGTTACTCCACTCTTCCACCAAGGCATTTGCAAGTATTCGATCACGTCTGGGGGGACACATGGTTACATGAAATTTTCCACTGCAAGGACGATCAGCTGTCCTTACTGTCTCCCTGTAGCACTGTCTTAGGCGTCTTACATTACAGATATTGCAGTTTATTGCTCTGGACACATCTGCAGTCCTCATGCCTCCCTGCAGCAGGCCTATGGCATGTTCACGCAGGTGAGCAGGCACCCTAGGCATCTTTCTTCTAGGTTATTGTAACTGTGACCTTAATTGCCTACCGCCTGTAAACTGTTCGTGTCTTAAGGACTGTTCCACAGGTGCATGTACAACAAGTATGAAAAACATTGTTTAAATCCTTTCCAATAAAGATCTGTAAAGCTTATTTGGATTTTAAACAGTTATCTTTAAAATACAGTCTCCTGAAAAAGGGACGCTCATTTTTTTCCTGAGTATATATGAAGAAGGGAAGGCAACCAATATCTGAACCTACACAACCCAATGACATACTGTATGTCATGCTATATGAATTTCTGTTTAAAACTCTGATTCATTGCTCATTGTTCATTCATATCAGGATATGCTTAACAATCTTCATTTATTGCTGCAGGATGTAAGATTTGCTGTTGCTAGATACTTGCAGATGAACACTTTGTAAAATAGGCTGTCCTTTTCCTCCCCTGCATGTATTAATCTCAGTTAGGAGCGCACATTTGGATACTGTAAAGTTCAAGGCTCAAACTGCACAATGCACACTAAGTAGTATACCTAAATAGTGTTCAGTCCTTCTAGGATTTTGCGATTACAGAAATCAATGCAAAATCAAGCAAACTCCACAATATTCAGAGGAGCTTGCAATTTTTCAAAATTACCACAGATTTTCAGAAGATGTGAGCCAACACTTGTCATGTGACATCATCACAACACACATTCAATCAGCTCTTCGAACTCTTCGATTCACGTGTGCCGAACATGAGTACAACTAAAAGGTCTCATTTACCAACAAACATCACCGTAAAAGAAAAAACAATTCTGTGCAATTGCAATTTCGCCAATTCAAGTAGTTTTCCACAAAAAAACACAAAAAACTCCACAAATTGCATTGAAAATTTGGGGGGGAAAAAAGCAGCAGCAGCAACAATGGACGTTATTTTGGATGTAAAAAAAAACTCAGTGAACTCCTGTATGGACTGAGTAATGGCACAAATGCTGTAGTGATGTTCTCTTTAGTAAGGCAGTGTGCCATTTGGGATGCAGCCCAAGTATTGTTCATGATTGATTGATTGCCATTGGAGTTATGAGAATAAAATAACAATTTGTGCACATCAATGTGACTGTCACAATTACTGAGGACCAGATGAAAGAGAAAAACCTTTCAGCAAGAGCTAAAAAAACTAGCTTGAATCACTCTTGCCTGATATAATCATATTTGATGGCAAAACTCACCAACACCTTCTTTTCGTCACTAAGGGCAGTGGTAGTTAGGCCGGTTAAGGCTCTGGGTTACTGATCGTAAGATCGGGGATTCAAGCCCCGGCGCTGCCAAGCTGCCACTGTTGGGCCCTTGAGCAAGGCCCTTAACCCTCTCTGCTCCAGGGGCACTGTATCATGACTGTGGGGCAGTGGTGGCTCAGTGGTTAAAGGCTCTGGGTTACTGATCAGAAGGTCAGGAGTTCAAGCCCCAAGACTGCCACGCTTCCACTGTTGGGCCCTTGAGCAAGGCCCTTAATCCTCAACTGCTCAGGTGTATAAATGAGATAAATGTAAGTCTCTCTGGATAAGGGCATCTGCTAAATGCCATAAATGCCAAAAAAATAAATGGCTGACCCTGCACTCTGACCCCAACTTCCTGACATGCTGTGGTATGCAACGAAAATAATTTCACTGTGCTCTAATGTATATGTGACCAATAAAGACTAATTATTAACAGCTTTCATGAGTTCTCTAGCTAAAGTACTTTTCAATTAAGTTATAAATACAACTCCACAACAAGAATAAATCATCTGACTCGTTTTATGAGAAACTGGCAGGGGCAGTGGCATAGGTTTGCTTTTGTTCCAGAGATGTCCAGTCCTTCCTTTACTCTTTTGCACTTTTTTGACCTGACTTTTAACAAGTGCCCTCTGATATTGTCCTCACTGTCCTCAAAGATCACTACTTTGTGTCCTTCACACTTGCCCTCGATTCTCTCACCAACGACTCATACCTCTTTCCCTACTTGCCACCGTCTTCAGTTTATCTCTCCTTCTTCTCTAGCTTCCAGTATCCAATACTTTTCTCTCTTCAGTTTTTTCATCCACTGACCTCCTCTGCTTTTGATCTCATATTCCTAAGAAGTCTTGTCACCCTGCTCCTTGGCTGCCAGATGCTCTATGCAGAAATCTGAGAGAATTAGAGTCAGGTGAGAAAAAGTGGAAGAAATCACAACTTCATGCTGATCTCCTCTCATACTGCTCTCTTCTGTCAGAGTTCTCCTCTGATGTAACTGCTGCTAAGATTCAGTTTTGCCTTCTACAAGGCAGAGCTGGAGGTGCCTACATCTGATCTAAAGAAACCATACACCAACCCCCCAACCCCGTACACACACACACACACACACAAACACTTCTTAACCCTCCACCTCCCTGATCACAATCCTCCCTGATAGCTGATGTCATTTTGACATTTTCCTTGAAGAAAAGATAATCTTTCACTCCTACACCTATTGCACTGCAAAATGACTCTTCCCCTTAAAATGGTCTTGTCCAACCATCCAACCACCTGGATCCCATTCCCTCTACAATGCTCCAGACTATCTCGCAAAACCTCCTCATCTTCATCACTTGCACAAACAACTCCATAACATTTGGCCATGTACCGACTTCCTGCAAGACAGAAAAGGATCTATCCATTCTGAAACACTAGATACCTCATACATCAGCAACTACTGACCAATCTCACTTCTCTACTTTCTTTAGTCTTTAAGTCTTTAAGTCTTTAACCTGATGTATCCAATCAGCTGTTTCCCTCTCTTGGCCAGAAAACCTATAAGATCCAAACCAATCTGGCTTCAAAACGGCACACTCCACAAAAACTGCTTATGCTTATCAGCTGGATCTCATTGCTAAATCCCAGCAAGATTAAGCTGTATATCCCTGGCAATTCCTGTATTATCTCCATATCAAGATGTTTTGATCTCTCTGGGCAACTTTCAGATCTCACCTTTTGATACCATACAAACCTTTTGTGGTAGTTCTAGACAACACACTATCCTTCTCACTTCACACTGCTAACTTGACTTGGTCATACAGATTTCTCCTTTATAACATCATGAAGATTTCATTTCTATTTCTATTCATGGAGGCTGCTCAGGTGCTTGTTCATCCCCTTATCATCTCGGGACTGGACTGCTGCAACTTGATCCTGGCAGGTCTGACTCTGTGCGCCATCTGACCTTTTCAACTGATCCAGAATGCAGCCACCAAAGACTTGCATCTCCCCAAGTTCTCCCACACCACCCTGTGAGAGTTGACTTTGTTCATTTCATCAGCTTAATATTACGTACTATACATGTGAATTATTAGATGTTCATGATTACTAGTATGCTTAAGGGCTGTGCTTAGCAGTGGGATGTTTTAGATGTGTGCGTGTGGAAATGTTTACTTTTTCACGCAGCCGTGGCCCAGTGATAACCTTGAGATGCTACTGCGCCTTCTGCAACTGTGTGGGTACAAGATGTCTGAAGGAAAGAGCATTAGGTCACAGTGTTCTGCTGATTAGGCCATATGAGATTCATAAGTATGAGGTGGGCTGTACTAACAATAAAAAATTGTGTAATCCCTTTGCCACTGCCAATAAAATAAGTGTTCTTTGTCGCATGTGGTTAATAAGTAATTAGTTTGTAAAGTGTCTGGTTAATATGTTAATATGTAGTTGCTTGAAGATTTGCTTATAGATTTGCTTCCACAGCCATGAATAAAAAATAAACTTCACTCAGAGATTTTGTCTTAGTCTGTCTGTTTAATTTTTTATTCAAGCTTGCCATGACATTCTTGGAGGTTCTAACTGAGATTGCAAACTCCTCTGGGTTGTGTCCATTAGCATCCAGTGCTCCTGAGTGCCCCAACAACCCCACTGCTTCTTTCCCTCCACTAGCTTCCAGTTGCTACATGCATCAGATTAAAAAAAAACAAAACAAAAAAAAACAGACCAGCCCTCACCTTCCTGAAGGCACTCACCACAGCCTGCTCTGCACCCAAGAGTCTGTCAACGTGGCACATCTTGACTTGGCAATATTTTCCCACTCTTTATTGCAAAAACATTCTATATCCATCAGATTGTGAGGGCATTTCCTGTGCACAGCCCACTTCAGGTCATCCCACAGATTTTTTTAGTTGAATTTAGGGCTGGGCTCTGGCTAGGTCATTCAAAAACATTGATCTTCTTTTGGTTAAACCATTCCTTTGTTGAATTGGATGTATTCCTTGGGTCATTGTTGAAATTCCTTTTCATCTTCAGCTTACTAGCAGACACTTGAAAGTTTTGCACTAAAATTGACTGGTATTTGTAGCTATTCATGATTCCCTCAACTTTGATAAAAGCCCCAGTTCTGGTTAAAGAAAAGCAGCCCTAAAGCACAGTGCTAAGTACCTAAGCGAACTTTTGGTCTTCTATGATCCGCCATGCCTACTTAGATCAAAAGGTGCAGGCTATTTGTCGGTACCTCGAATAGTGAAGGCTATAGCAGGGGGAAGAGCTTTCACTTACAATGCCCCGCAGTTATAGAACAGCCTTACAATTAGTGTTTGGGACTCAGACACAGTCTCAGTGTTTAAATCTAGGCTGAAAACGTATTTGTTTACTCAAGCTTACCATTGTCGAGGAAAATCAATCTTTCCAGCCTAAGTCAAAAAACTTCAGAGACAGAGGGTTTGTAGATGTCAAAAAGTAACTTAACTTTATTGAAACAATAAAGTGAGACAGTCTGCAGAGGGTCCGAATTATACATACACATACATGTCTTTATATACCTCTCTGAAGCAGTAAAATTATCCCTAGGAGGAGCATTCAACTTTTCTTTCTGGAAACAAACCAATGTCCATCGCCTTAACTAATTATTCACATATTTGGGGTGCATGCGTAGTCAGTTGTATTTCCTCTAAAAGTTTTACCAGACCTGGGTATTTTACTGTGTCACATAATTCACCCTATAGCCTCATCTGGTACTTTCCTCCTAGAATTCTTATCTCTTCTTTTGACACTGATTTGCAAGCTTAGGGGGCTTTGTTTAGAAACCCAGTTTCTGGAATGTGTCTAATTGCTATTTTATTGCCACAAAGTGAAGCTGCTTTAGACAAACACAAAGCACTTAATGTACACATTTGGAATACCAGCTGTAGAAGTGTTTTATAGTTTTATATTATGCTTGCTGTGCAGAGGTACGGATTGACACAAACAATTAAAACAATTAGGAAAGAAAAAGAAAACAATTAGGCCTACTGTAAGACACAGAATTCTTCTAACTCAATACACACTTATAACTTGATCAACAAGTGTACTATGAATTTAGATAATGCTTCCCACAAGTAATTCTTAACTGTTGGGTATACATCGGGTATACATACCAGATTATACCTGATTTACATATCCAAACATTAGTAAACTTTGTAATTACACACATTGATTACACTTTTATATCCCATACCATGAATAAACTTTCTTTTACACAAAGTACACAGTCTTATCTATCACAGGATAGTAAGCAAACCTAACAATCTCTCCTTCTCTTTACCTCCCTCTTCCTCTCTCCCTCTCTCAAGCCACACATGATTTTATGAGGATGCCAGTGATCCTTACCTTTTCTGCACTCCGGACCTGCCTGATCCATCCGGATGCCCTACCTCTGGATGGAGCTCTCATCAACTGAAGGCTACAGCCTGGAGATTGCTTAGGATGGTAACGCTTGAAGTACAATGAAATGGTTTTGGACCTCAATTCCACATGGACACTCTTGCTGTGGTTGCTGGGACTACAGTTGCTACTATGGCTTTGGGACTGCAATTACCACATACAATTTCACACTCAGGTCTCCTTTAGTGAACAGTGGACTAGTTCAACAAAGACTTCATGTAAAAACCATAATGAACTTTCTTTTACTTTCACACTATCCGTGAGGATGGGTTCCCTTCTGAGTCTGGTTCCTCTCAAGATTTCTTCCTCATATCATGTTAGGGAGTTTTTCCTCGCCACTGTCGCCACCGGCTTGCTCAATAGGGATAAATCCACACACTTAACATCTGTATCCTTTGTTTATATGTTTCTGCTTTGAGACGATGGCCATTGTAAAAAGCGCTATACAAATTAGAATTGAATTACAAAAATTGAATCGAATTGAATTGAATTGCTGCCACCACCACGCTTCACCATGGGTATGGTGTTCTTTTGGTGATGTGCTTTTTTTGCACTAAACATACCTTTTGGAATTGTGGAATTATTATAGTTTTTGAAATTGGTCTCATCAGACCATAACACATTTTGCCACATGGTTTGGGGTGAGTTAGCTGGGCTTGGATGTTTTTTGCCACCCTACCCCATAGCCCAGACATGTGAAGAATTAGAGTTTGTGGTCACATGCAGAGAGTAATCAGTACTTCTTCAGCTCCTTTAATGTTGCTGTAGGTCTCTTGGCAGCCTCCCTGGTAAGTTTTTGTTTTGTCCTTTTGTAAATTTTGGAGTGACATCCTGTTCTTGGAAATGTCACTGTGGTGCTGAATTTTCTCCACTCCAACATATAATGTTTTGGATTTTTTTTGTACCCACCTCCTTATTGATACCTTTCATCAGTGAGACCCTGTACAGGCTTTGAAAAGGGTGTGCAAACTTATGCAACAAGGTTATTGTCACATTTTTAGGTTTCCAATTTTTCCCTAAAATGTTTCTAATTGTTCAAAATTTTAAAATGTTATACGTTGTAATTTCACATTGAGGATCAGAAAAGTTCTGACATGATTTTATCTTGATTTACATTTCTTTTCATCATAAAAACTTGCTATTTTAACAGGGGTGTGTAGACTTTTCATACCTAGTGAACTAGTATGAGGCTGTATTTTTGTTAGAGACTACAAAGCACTTCTATAAGTTCTGGATAAGGATATCTGTTAAATGCTGTAACTGTAATTTCATAGCTTCTCACCAAATTAGAGAATAAGTAAATGTTTAGCAAGAAAAAAAAGCTAAAACTTCATCAGTCCTCAATAATTTTCCTTACAGTGTAGCATTGGACTCTTTCACTCTTATTTAATTTGCTTACACTTTCACACTTTCTCCCCATTGGCTGTGGCTCCTGCCAGACATGGTGTAACCTGACTTCTTTCATAAAAAAAAAAATAAAATAAAAAAATAAAAAAAATAAAAAAAATAAAAAAAATAAAAATCTATGCACTGTAGCATTAAAAAAAAAATAATAAAAAAAAATGAATACAGACCTGAGAATAAACTCTTTATTAATGATTTTTGTGGTAGACCATATACAGTAGTCATATATCTCATTTTCTTTCCAAGTATATCAGAAATACTGTACAATATCAATGACACTGACATCAGAAGAGTCCTTCATACAGCTAAGAGTGTGGTTAGCATATTAATGTTCTTTTCACCCTAATAAACAGGGCGTGGGTGGGGTCATATCAAGTGAAAACGCCTAAAGTACTGCATTATGGCAATTTTTCATTTTGTGAAAACAGCTATGCTATCAACAACACAGGCAGTGCTGGTCCCAACATGCTCCATGACTGTGATATTACCTCATAAATCTGCCCCACCGTCTATCTATGGTCCACATTTGCTGGAAGGCCCGCAGAAATATTGCTTTTTGCACCTAAAACTAGTACAGCACAAACATAGAGACTTTACGAGATTTTAAGATTAAAACAAAAACAACTACTGAAAAGGCATGATTGTGTTTTACTGTGTAAATCATTTTAAAAATAATATTGCAGTACTTAACATGATCAAAACACATTTACATTCACAATAAATATCCCTAATGATAAAAACACACTTCCAGAGTGTGTTCATATA
>JANDJT010000190.1:20273912-20285165 GCA_024331685.1 Stegophilus panzeri | reverse complement strand
ACACACACACATATATATATACACACACACACACTATTGTTCTCCTTTGCCTCTTCTATATTTCAACGCATAAACTGTGCTGGTTTACATTGATGCCTATAATTATTTTTCAATAAAAATGAAAACAGGATGTTGTCAGAGTAAACTAAGAAGTGCAAGAGGTTCTGACTTTTTCACAAAATTGCCAGCAGCAAATGATAATATTGAAGATAGCACACTGAATAGAGTGCGGAATGTCCAAATGGCATTAAATCATATGTTAACATCAACATCACTAACTAAACAAACATTTACCAATGCAATCTTTTGAAGTGAACAAACGTTCTATGTAATGCAGAGAAGTCCAGAGAACATTTAATAGCATGGTCCTGAGCCCGTTTCACAGGGAAGAACCAATGAAAACAATGCTACTCACATCATCAACTTTAAAATAAATAAATAAATAAATAAATAACTTAATAACAAACACGACCCTGCCTTTTTCAACACACATGTTGAGACATCAGACACAATCATTACACACAATACATACACATGTACAGACATGTTCAAAATAGATATTCTAAGTTTACAATGTACATCATAGATACTCAATAATACATGAATACACTTGTTTGTATAGTCATACAGTATATACTCCTCACAGTAATTTAACAAAATGTACACTGATATTTACAGTTATTATATTGAGAATCACAATTTACATACATATACATAATAACAGCTTGCTCACAAATACCATGGCCTCCAGCACCACTTAAATATTACACCACTTAAATAAAAAATGCCTTCTATGAAAATAAGTTAGCTACAATAGGACTCGCCTGTCCTACTGGTGAGATTTAATAATGCTGGCCAGAGGCCCAAGAGTTGTAATCACTTTGATAGGTTTAGGAAACTCAGTAAACTCAATAAATATACAGCTGTGTTCGTGACAAATTCTAGATTGTCCTAAAAATTGTAACCCTGAATGAAAAGCTGTTTTGTAGATTATATAATGTGCTACTGGAAAACGTGCCATTTATATAAATCATACAAGTAATGTGCTTCGTACATGTGAGGATGTGGCTCTTCTTTCCAGCTTTGTGTGTGTTCGTGTGTGTGTCAGTGTGATTTACAGTCTTTGCCCTAGCTGTTTGTGTAGCTCTCATTTGTCAGAGAACTGCAAATATTTGATGACAAATTTGATGGAAATATAAATAGGGAGCCTTCACCTTCATATAACCCTTGGTTCATCCTTATTAATCAGCTACTGTGTGTTATTAAAGCCATCCCCTTGTCAGGTTGTTTGGGGTATTGGAGAAATTAAGTGCACTGGTCTCAAAGAAGCAAGCAAATTGTGCAACAAACAAACTAAAGATCAGGACAGTGTTACAGGAATAATCATAGGAACTGTCTTGCAGCTGTGCTTAGCAGGGGCAGGAGATACGGGGATGACATCTCTGAGATGCTGTCACAGAGACACGCCTTCATACAGCCTTTTATCAGTAAACGAGGCTACGTTGTGGTAACAATGTGGTATTACACCCGGAACGTGAACAACTATGATGCTGGACCTGACTGAACAAATTGCTTCTTGCTTGGAGTATTATCGGCCCAGGAAAAGTTTATCCAGTCAACTGATTACACACCCAGCATTATGAACTCAGCTAAACAGTAGTGGCATACTTGAATCATATTGAAACTTTGATCATTTCAGGAGTGGGTTAATTAAAGGAACCCAGTGAATTACATTACATTTCATTAATTCTTTCTCTCACTCAGGAACTTGGGGAGCATGCAAGCCCTCTGCTTGTTTGTTCCCTGTTGATGTAAAGGTTTGTTGCCAGGGGCTCCACGAGACTTGTGTAGGAACAGCATGTTTATGCTGGGAATTGTGGGCCTTCCATCCTCCACCTCACCCGATGAGAATTCGTTAGCATGCTGTCTGGGACACGGGCTCCCATGGGGAAACACCGTGGTGAAGTATGCTGCTCAGGCCTATTTTTACATCACGAGTCATCATGGCAGTTGCAGGAGGAGCGAACACAGAGCTGCCAAGTGATCAAAAGCTCTGCTGCATTATTTGCCAAGATGCAAAACTGGTGTATAGTGTGAAGTGCAGATATACTTGGGGGATAGAGTAAAGACCAGGGCAATAATAGTCTATGACCTTTCCAAAGAAGGTCTACCATATACATCCTATTTCTGTCATATATTCTGTATAGGGATACATTAAATAAAATGAAAAAGCAATTTTCAAAATCTAGCACGTTTGGTTCTCCAAAATCCAATTCAACACCCTTTGTCTTTTTGTGAGGTGTTCATCAGTAGACCTGTGCAGGCTGCTTAGGCAGTATCTGTTCAAATATACTGCAAGTTGTGGAAAATGATTGTTATACTATAACATAATTTTGGCATACATAACATCTACAGACTTTAATATAAACCATTTTCAGTTACAGGTTTTGCTGAAGCAGAAGCTGTTCTCATGGATCTTGAATAATTACATCCGTTCCTTTCAGAAAGGGCTAAGCAAGAAAACTACATTGTAAAAATAAAGCTATTAACTGTTTTTGCTATAAAGTCTATCTGTAAAAACTGACAGTGTGAATACCTAAGCTAATTAGACTCGACTGGTGTACAGTTTCCCCAAGTTAAGTTAAAATCATGTTAATTGGTAGAAGGAGAGCGAGGAATAATTGAAGTGATGCTCACGCTATCAGTTTACAATGATCCTTGTGCTGCAGTGCTTTTTCGAACCTGGGCCTGTACATTCACAGAACAGGCACATAATCCTATCAATGTTCACTGAGGACCATTATTACTAATATTATTAATATGTTTGTATTATGTGCAATGTGTATTTTTTCTGTCATCTGCTATATTTATACTAATATATACTATAGATCTTGTATGTACTTAAAACTGCTGTGCTTGATAAAGACTTTGTCTTTGTCAAAAATTGTCTTAGTATTATTGCAACCCACCACTTTAAATGTGCTTCTTTTTTTGTGCTGTGCACATCTGGCAGTCATTTGATTGCTAAAACTAGATGTACATATATCTGAAATGTTAAGTGTGGCAAAATATTCTGAAATAAGCCACAAAGGCATGCTGTTATTGATACTGTGTGTGTGTGTGTGTGTGTGTGTGTGTGTGTGTGTGTGTGATACTGCATTAAAACTAGATGCATTGTAGGGGTTTTGGTGCATATACTCCCCCGAGTGGAAACATCTGGTCAGTACTGTATGAGATTAAGGTATATTGTGCTGGGCCTAGTGATCTATGGGCATAAACACTTACACAGGACAAGAGTTATGGTAAATATATCAACATTATCTACACCAGGGGTGTCCAATCTTATCCGGAAAGGGCCGGTGTGGGTGCAGGTTTTCATTCCAACCAAGTGGAAGCCACACCTGAGTCTATTGAAAGCCAAGATCAACTGATTAATCAGGTGGAATCAGGTGTGGCTCTTGCTTGGTTGGAATGAAAACCTGCACCCACACCAGCCTTTTGCAGATAAGATTGGACACCCCTGATCTATACAGTACATTTCTCTCTGTTGTACTACTTGGCCAGGTTTTATTTGCTTTCCTCAGTCAAATTTAATTTCTAAACAAAACTGTTCCTCACAAAACACTGCACTAACGTACTCACTGATTCTTTGTATTGGAGTAATATTGACTTGAAATGCAGTATCTGAAAATAATAAAAGTATCTGATCAAATCTGATCTGAGCCACTGAAATACAGTATATATTTGGATTTTTACCCCATTTCCTCCTAATCTGATTGTTTGCCAATTCCCACCTACTGGCCAGTTCTCCCCTGTCACATGACATCTACCAAGCAGGGAGGGTCAAGGCTAGCATGTGCTTCCTCCGAGAGTTGCTGTGCTTGACAGGGGAGAGAGAGTAATGAATTTATCATTATTATTAATTTTTTTTTCACATATATGCTGGGAATGTGCTTGAAGTTGGCATACAATTTTCTTCATATATTGAAAATAGCTTAGCAATATTATTTCCACTCTTTTCAATTTGTGGTTCTCAGAGCAAGCCTTTTGCAATTATTTGTGTAATTAGGTTTTACATCAGTTTCATGTATTATCCATTATTCAGAACTGTGATATGTGCATTGTGTTGAAACAGGAAGTAAAAAAAAAAAAAAAGATGGGATCAGTGGATCCCTACTTAGCAGTTTTCACACCTCAACCCAGGCATGAAGAATAGTTACAACTGAAAGAAACATAGTAAAACACCTTTGTGCTTCATTCCCCTGTAAGCATTACTAGACCCAAAGATTCTGGCTATGGAGGGTCAGTGGCTATTTAGTCAGTGGCTTAAATGTTTTTTAAAAATGAATCTACATTCATTCTTATACATATCTACAGTATGTGTAAAATTCAGTAGGGCATTTTTTAGTGAATGACTTACCGGAAGATTATGTAAATCTCTCAGTGTTATGTGGATGATTCAGTGCTTTCTGTCCACTAGCTATCCTGTAGAAATGCCTCTGGTCCAAATGTGTAGGTGTAGGTAGGAAAGAGAAGGAACTAATTGCAACTCACCGTCTGCTAATTAGGGCTAAATATGGAGAAATGTCCTTCTGTGACTGTTTTCTTTCTTTCCTTTTTTTCAGTCCTCTATTATTCACTGATCACCCCTTCACACACTCTCACACACACACATCATCACTCTCACCCTTTATGGCTTCAATTAAATAATGATAAATGCTGTGGCTTCTCACACCCTTTTCCTTTTGGTTTATCAGTCTTTCGTGGGCGATGCCTTCAGATCAGGGAGGAACTCAGGACTCAGATTTAGGTGGAACAGGGTTGGTCTGGTAGCCGCTGCCATAGCCGCTGATGGACGTGGAGTTGGTGATGAGCTCGACAGGTGATGTGTTGCCCGGGCCAAGGTACGCCCGGTGGCTGGGCATGGGAGAGGGAGTCTCGCTGGGGTGTTTACCCAGGATGAAACGTGTCTCGTCCTCCAGGTTGGAGGTGTCCTTCGTCAGACTCTTGCGGTAGGAGACGGACAGTTTGTTGGAGCCGTCAGGGAGCCAGTTAAAGTGGCGTGCGAGGAATACCAGTGGCAGAGGAAGCATGGCTACAATGATGAGAGCGAAACACATGGTCAGAGCCCATGGAGGGTAGCTCTGGAAGCGCTCGATCGCCTAGAGCGAGAAGACAAAAAAGAGGAGTCTGAGGTAATGTTGATACACAGGTGATGCCATATCAGTAATCGATAATGATGTCCCACAAATAATTTCAATTTCATGAATATAGATAACAATTAAACAATAGACAAAACAACAACAACAACAAAAAAAAACACTATTGTGGTATAAGTTTTATTATACCACAGCAATTTGCCATTACTTTTTTAAAATTAAAGAACACATTTTTTCCTGTTTATAGTTACATTTAATTTTGTAGCATGTCCGTGATATATTGTAGAATGTCCAAAAAATAATTCAGTCATTCCCTCTCTCTTTCTCTCTCTCACATGCACGCACACACACACACACACACAAAATGAAGCTTGTTATGTTACCAAGCAATTTAAAAGCGCAATTTAAAAGTCCTCTGTCCTGAAGACTCCTTCCATAAATGTTAAACAAACGTCTCTTAAGAGAAAGCTTCACCATATCAACAATTATACATTCATTTTTGTTAAATAACATTTTGAATTCATTTACTATTAATCTCATGTCATCGAATTGAAATTTTAATTCAATTAAAACTACCAAAAATATGATATTGTATTGCATGGTTATCATAATGTGAATTCTTCACATGGTTCCACCTCTAGTCATACAATGAAATATATAGGCATTTTAAAGCTGAGTTTCACTCACCAGGTCCTGAACCCATGCATTGTATCCAGGTGGACTGATGGCCATATCAATAACACTAGCAGTAATAAGAACAAGGAGGCAGATTGGAGACACATACTTCCACAGATAAAAGTAGAATCTGTATGGTTTGAAACCCAGCATATCTTCTAGATCCTGCATGAATCTGATAATAAACCATACAAATATTTTTGCATGAACATTTGAAACTGATTACAGTAAAAAAGATATGATATTATAGCACACATTTTGTGTTAAACTTTTCTGTGTTGTTTCTGGGCAAATTCATGGGATTTGCATACTGTTTTAAAATAACTTCAAAAAGGTCAGCATTACTTATGCAACGAAACTTGTGCACAAACTAACCAGACAGAAAGCACTGCTAAATATACATAGTGTACCTTTTGGTGCCATAAATCCAGGCCACAGATATATTTTCCAAGATGACTACGATTGTGAGTGGAAGGCCAGCAGAGTAGTCATCAAACATGGTGACGAAATAATTCCCTGATCGTTGGACGAATAACAGGCCGCAAAAAAATGCAATGATACAGCAAACCACTGAGGAGAAATAAGGGTCAGAGGTTATCCAGTGTCTCCTAAAGAAAATGAGACCCTTTCTCACAGTCCACTCCCATACAAAAAATGTACACTGCACAAGATTAGAGCCAAATCTAGCAATGTATCTTCTCCAGATCCACATAGCAGAGCCGGCCCAAGGTCATTTTGCACAATGGCATAATAGTGGCCAAAAGAAATTTAGTGTTGGCCCAGGTTAACAAAAAATATTATTACATCCTGACCCTAAGCTGATGCAGGGCTGAATGTTATCGTCAAAATAGCAAACAAAATTATGAATATTTTCACCACAGCATTTTTCTGCAGAAATAATTTTAAACAGGCAAACATAAAAGTACAGACATAAAATAAATGTTTATAAAGTGGAATTATGCTTTCAGTGCAGTAATGTTGTAATATTATATATAATAATAATAATAATAATAATTCCTTACCTTTATAGTGCTTTTTTTTCTAGAAACTCAAAGCGCTTTACATAGTATGTGGTGTGTGGTGCGCCAGAACGCCCACCACACACCAGCTGCTAGTGGAGATGAGAGTGATGTAGCCAATTCAGAGATGGGGATTATTAGGGGGCCATGAAAAAGAAAGGCCAATGGGGGGAATTTCGTCAGGACACCGGGGTATACCCCTACTCTTTTACGGTAAGTGTCCTGGGATTTATAATGACCACAAGTGTATACCACTCCCGCTGTTCACTGCTGTGTTTCTTAGCTGAACCCTCATGAGATGGATGGTAATGCTTGGTAACAGTAAAGCTCTTTATGACCAAACAATCTGATCATGGTTCTTGGCGTCTTCACTGGTAGCTTCATAGGCAACTGTGTTCATGCGAACAGCCACCATAGTCCTACTCATAATGTTTGAACACATACAGGTAGCGGTACTTTTGGGTGGATAACACGCATCCTGTCAATGACAGAAGTTGCCTGAAGTATAGTCACAGTCAAGTATAGTCAGCTGCATGAGTCATAGTGCCACAACTTCAGACCCCAAATATTAGACCTGCACTCTCAGATCCTTCACAAGTACACCTCTAGTGGCATATTTCTGAAATGCAGCTACACCTTCAGCTCCATTAGGAGTACACTGGATATATCATATCTGGACACGAGAGTACAGGTCTGAAAGGGAGGCACTGTGTTCTGCATATAGAAGTATCAGCAAATATAAACATAACATATTGGGCCAAAATTTTGGAAATCATGGTGAATAAAATATTTCATTTATTAATAAATATATTGTAATCAGCCTTCTCAAATTTGATAGATGTGTCTCATTGCATTCTGAGTCTGCTGACTGACAGACTGTTCAGCGCCATTAACAGCTGCTTGGTCTAAACTTGGCATCTGCTCAAGTCTGCATCGTAGATGTGACTGCCAGAACTATTTTATAACTCCCATGGTTATTTGACCCAAAACTATCAGGGCTATTACCTCCAGTAGTTAGATAAGTCATCCAAATACAAGCAGCTTATTAATATCACAGATACTCATAAAGTCATTCCTAAAATAATGTATAAAATGTGTTAGTGAGTACTTGAGTGTGTGTGTGTGTGTGTGTGTGTGTGTGTGTGTGTGTGTGTGGCAGTTCTCACCAGTCAGGATCTCCTTGCGTATTTTGAATGTGTCAAGGATGGGAGTAGTGATGCCAGTCATGGTGCCAATCATGCTTCCCAGACCCAGGTTGATCAGCATGAAAAAGAACATCACTGACCAAAATGGAGATGCTGGGAAGTGTGTCATGGCCTCTGTAAAAGCAATGAAGGCCAAACCAGTACCTTGAACAGCCTGAGGGTGAAATGAGACAGAGATAAATTAGACAGGGACAGAAAAATTTGGGAAAAAGGCTTTCAAAGGTCCAAAATAAGTAAGATATAAAACTCAATGGGACATGCTATTATAGGAGTATATGGTGGTGTGATGTCATTCCCAACCAAAAATGCATTGTTTTCAAATGATACCACATCTCAAAGTGTTTATTCTTGTTATACCACAACAATCTGCCAATGCTAACAATTTACTGATTATATTATATTATATTGTATTATATTAAACATCATACTGTAACTTTTATCCATTTATAGTTATATTTTATGTAATGGAACATATGTGAAACCCGTTAGGTTCTGTTATCACTCCTATTATAACAATATATTATAACAATAATAGCTATGAACAGTCATTCCTGCACCAGCTGTCTGTCCTGAATACTTTCCAGTGTTGGAAAACCTGAAGGAACAGCTTTACCTCTGACTGTTAGAAAGTGCTGACACTGGAGACTCCGTCCAAAAATGCTACATAACCCTCAGAGAAAACCTCACAATATCAATAATTACACAGGTTTTTAAATCAGTTTATGTGGTGAATCTACCATAAAAGTCTCTGTGTAAGTTATTATTATGCATTAATCTACTGTAAACCTTGCAATCTGAACTGTCAGCACCATGCTGTTGCAGAAAATGAATGAATACTTTCTGACCAATCAGAGTTGAACATTCAGCAGTGCTGTGTTATAAAGAATATTTACTCACTGGATTACAACCTGAATTGATCCAAGGGTAAAATAAAATTGCAACGCTAATAAGCATATAAACATAACCAAACATCATTAATTCAGTGGATTTTAGACTGACTTTATTGAGTTCATCCTCCAGTAGACACTGGTCCAGGCCCAGCTGAGCAAAGCTGTCCTCCTTCACAATTTTAATCACTTCATACATCTCAGCATAGTCTGATGAGGAGAGGTGGGAGAAATTAACATGAGGAGGGATCAGATCATGACTCAGCACATTGGAGTTCAGGTAGCCCAAAATCTTCTCAGCATTCCTAGAAAGAGAACACAGCCATTAGATTAATGTCTGATATCAATTTTGCATACTAATCTCTAATCACATCACCAATCAACCTTTTGCATATCTTATGAACTACTTACTCATTGAATAATGCCTCATAAATTTGCTGATTACATTCAGATTTTATACTATTAATAGCAAATTCAGTAAAAGAGTGCACTCACTCCACCACACATTTTTCGTTCATAATGTTGGCCTTGAAACCAAGAACTGCAAACACCACCAGCGTGGCCAGGATGGAGGTGAAGAAATTGATGAAAGACACTAGGACAGCATCAAAATGGCAGTTGTTGTCCCTTTTGTTGTAGCTGGAGAAAGCAATGACTCCACCGAAACCCAGACCCAAAGCGAAGAAGACCTGCGTTGCAGCCTCACGCCATACCTGTGGCTCCAGCATGATCTCCAGCTGCAGGAATATGTATTCGGTGGAATGTTCATCCATCTCATGTATGATCAAGAGTACTTGACAATTTCCCTTTCTTTCTTTCATCTCATGCAATGATTTATTATTTGAAAATTAGTTTCCTGTACCTATTTATATGCACCTACTTAATAACTCACATAGTCCCATGGTCCCTTTCGGTCATGCATGAGTAATGAGTAATAAATTTATAGCTCTATAAATACGCATAACGTCATCCTGAGTTCACCACCAGGGGGAGACAGCGGTCAGAGTGACATGATATAATAAGTACAGAAGACTAAACCTTGAAATTGGCTTCTGTTCAGAGGTGCTGACTCTCAAGTCAATTTAAGAGCATGTATTTGTGAGTGCCTTCTTACCTTTGGTGTGAACATGTGAGCAATGCCGTCTACCGCCCCTTTAAGAAACAATCCCCGTACCAGGAAACAAAAGAGCACCAGATACGGGAACAGAGAGCTGAAGTACATCACCTAAGGAGTTCCCCACAGTGCACAGGGAGTAGAAGAAAGTTTTCTTAACAAGATCAAGCACATTATCTGGTAAATTAGTAAAAACTCTGCCAGTTTACAGGAAGAGAGGATTATTTTCATCTTCTACCTATAGATGATTACCTATAGGTGATACATCTTCTACATATAAATGAGTGATCAATCACCAAATATATACATGCCTAAAATATACTGTATATGTGCTTGAAATCTTCGGTGGTCAAAAAACGATTGTACTGAGCTTGTATTCACCTTTCCAGAGGACTGGATGCCCTTGATGACAGCCAGGCAGACAATGATCCACGCAGCCAGCAGAGACAGAGTCATCCTCCAGTTTAGCCCTCCACTGTCCGCAATACTGCTGGTTATGTTTAGTGTCTCACGATACCAAAAATATGTGGTGGCGGAGCTTTTCTCGCACTCTGGCTCTACAACTGTTCAGGAGTAAAAGCAGGAAGGCAAGACACAAACTGTGATGCCTCACTGTCCACAATGTTAGTGAGTAGTTATGTGCATTCAATACAGCTAAATACTAGCTGGTTATTCTGGTTGAGATACATGATTTTGGTTTTGAGTTGAGGAAAACCTGTAATTTTCAAAACCTGATATAGCTGAATATATAAAAATTTCACCACGTAAAAGGTTTTCTACATATGACATGCATGCGCTCAGATTTGAATCAGGGTTATATATATTTGCATTAAAACACCATAGAAGAAAATAAAATAATCAAAATAAAAACATATGTACTATGCTCAGTGACTACATTTACATGAACAGCAGTAATCTAATTATTGACCTTATTCTGAATAAGACAATATTGTGATTATGGTGTTTACACAAGTTGTCTTTAGAATATTCCTCCATGTTATAGAACATAGATGGATTAATGGCACACATCATTACGTCCCCACGCCACGCAGTCTGACATTCCCTCCAGAATTTCACGTATCAACATACAGTTCGCCTTCGTTATGGTACTGTATATACTCCTCTTCATCTCCCTCCACTGGCTTCCTGTAGCCGCCCGCATCAAATTCAAGGCCTTGATGCTCACCTACAAGA
>JANDJT010000190.1:20257054-20273812 GCA_024331685.1 Stegophilus panzeri | reverse complement strand
TTTGCTTCTTCTGGAACTCAATTAATAGATCTTGTATGGTAGTACTACTTGTATTGTTCTCTGCTTGATATATCGCTTTGCTTGTATTTTCTCATTTGTAAGTCTGTATACAGTTTTGGGTGTATATACAATTTTTAATTTCCCGAGAGCTTCAAGTTCTGTTAATTATTTGTCATGCTATACCTGCAAATAGAGGAGTGCTTGAAGCCGTGGCCTGCGTCCAAAACCGCATGCTTACCTAATATATAATGGCCGAAATACATGTATTTAACCTACTATATAGTAGGTAAATAAGAGGTTTCGGAAGGAGCCCCGCTCTCTTGCTTACCGTCAAATCGTTGAGCACTGCCGTGTGTGTACGTGTCCTGTCGCAAAATGCGGTGAAAACTCCCACACAACGTTAATGGTGTGATTAAGGTGTGTACATGTCTGTAATGCACTTTGATAATGCAACTAAAACAGGAGTACTCCACGTCTTAATTCGATTTGTGTTTACTTCGAGTATGACTTTAGTTGGATTAAGGTCATCAGTAATCGCTGTTTACATGCAAGTTTCTTAATCAGAGTATTGTCTTAATCGGGTTAATATCGGATTATTGTTGTCCATGTAAACATACTGACTGTCACAGATCAACATGAAAACGTGTACTTGTGTTACACATCAGTCATTTTGCTTGAGCTTAATAAGGTGAAACGTTATTAATAAAGGTGAAACCTTGACCGGTCTTTGTAAATGTGAAACAAAAATATAATTTATATCCCTGTCATGCTACTGCTATGAGGATCCACCATGAGGATCCAAGGCATGTAAAGAATTTTTGTCCATTTCCTTAAATATTGTGTGCATTCCTATTTACATGAATTCAAGACATCCTGGGGATTTCAAAATAACATTTTCAAGGTTATTACTGTGAAATCAAAAGAGATGACTACAATCAATGGAATTAAGTACCAGATATCACATATGATGATGGTTAATCTACATTTGATGCTTTCTATACAGTCAAACATTTGCTTCTTCTCTCCAAGGAGTCTATACACTTATGGAGCTTGCGAACTGACAAAAGCATTTGAATGCCAATTTCTTACAGATTTTAACTATATTCTTATATATTATATTCTTTTTTCTGTATTGTGTAAATTTACATTTTGCCAAATGTTTTTTTTTGTTTGTTTTTGTTTTGAGCTTGCTAGGAGTAAGATTAGCCTTTTAAAACATAAAATTCGAAGTTACAGGTTATAGTTTTGAGACAGAAAAATCAGAACCCTAAATACAAAATAAAAGTCAAATATCATAATACAGATTTTGTGCAAATTAGGACAAAGGTGAAGCATCTGGGATGCTCCCAGGGAAAAGTAGCTAGTTTCCTCAGGAGAATAGTGATGTTAAACACTCAGCGCTAACATTCTCGCTATTTGGGCTATGCTAATGTTAGCTTGCTGGTAAAGTTAGCTGCTTAATTGAATGCAGCTATTTTTAGTAGAACATAAAACCTTTAAATGCACTTAAATCATTATGATTCATATCTTCCATTTTGCCTCCACTTAACTCCACGTCTCTTCACTTGACTTCACAGACATGGACGTAAGATGTGACTGTGATTAGCTAAATGCTGAGTGTGATCACTCTGAAAGTGTGATCTACTTTTCCCTGGGAATGCCAGATGATTCATCTGTGTCCTAATTTACATGAAATTCTGTATGTATTTATTTATGTATGTATTTCTGTGTATGTATTTATTGTATTTAAGGTTCAAAGGAAAGGCTTCAGAAGAAGATCAATGTTATGAAATGGCCCAGTCAGAGCCCAGACCTAAATCCTATCATAAAATCTGTGGAATGACTTCAAGAGAGCTGTACACAGGAGATCCCCTCACAATTTGATAGATCTTGAGCATTTTTTACAAAGAAGGGTGGAATAAAATTGTCAAATCAAGATGTGCTAAGCTTGTAGACTCTTACCCAGTAAGACTGCATTACAAGCAAAAGTATTTAACAAAGTATTAGTTAAGGGGTGTACACACTTATGCAACCTGGTTATTGTATGTTTTTTCTTTTTCTAAAACATTTCTATTTGTTTGTTTTTCACTTGAATTCTGTTGGTTGCTATATCACAAAAACCTTATTTTTGCAATCAGCAATATTAACAGGAGTGTGTAGATGTTTTATAGCTACTGTATATAGAAGTTTTCACATGAAAACTTTAATTTCTTTATTTTGCATTGTTTATTGCAGTGTCACAAATAGGTGTCACAAAACTATCATTTTTGTACATAATCTCCAGTCTGTTCAGTAGGCCTACAAGTGTCTAGGACTTAACAAAAGTCAGGATTCAAATTTATGTTGCACATTTAAGGTTTTCATTTGACTCAGCCTTAAGTCAAATATACAAAATCAATATTAAATTACTTTCGTCAGCTTCTAAGCTCCATACATGCATACGTTCCTTAAGTAATCAGATATATGTATAGATTGCTATGAAAATAATAGAAGATCACAGTGCAGGACCATATACAAAAGTGCAGTGCTATAACTGCTTCATGTATGGAAATAGTAAGCCATTAAAGAGCCTTTCTTTCAATATTGCAGCACACTCACTGGCTTGGCTTCCATTTCTCCGGATGGGACAGTTAGCCCAGGGCAGAGGGAACTGGAATGACTGGAAGAAGTAGAATATGCTCCAGCCAATGATCACATTGTAGTACAGACCCACAAAGCCACACACCTTCAGACAGAGGATAGAAGACAAAGAGAACATGACCATTTTGTTTTCTGCAGTTTTTAAAATAACTCCAATTCCAAAAAAGTTGGGGCATTGTGTAAAATGTAAATAAAAACAGAATGCAATGATTTGCAAATCTCATAAGCCCATATGTCATTCACAGTAGAACATAGAAAACATATCAAATACCAATGAACCTCCAGCTGTTTCTTTTAAGCAACACTTTTCCAGCCTTTTGTTGCCCCCGTCCCAAATTTTTGGAGACGCGTTGTGGCCATCAAATTCAAAATTACCTTATCTTTTTCTTAAAATGGAACATTTCCTCAGTTTAAACATTTGATATGTTTTCTCTGTTCTATTGTGAATAACATATTGGTTTAAGAGATTTGCAAATCATTGCATTCTGTTTTTATTTACATTTTACACAGCATCCCAACTTTTTTGGAATTGGGTTTGTATACATTTGTACATTTTATTCTTGATGTCTTTAGGCCTGGTGTGCAAAATGGCTTCTGGCAACATCACAGGTCCACAGCCAGGAGAGTTAGTGAATTATTAAAGCACATCTTCTCTCTGGCATGGGCCACTCTCTCTCTTTGTGGCTATTAATAGCTGTTCTCCTCACGGCAGATTCACTTCTAGGCATTTCAGGACTGCTTTACTAATCTTAAATACTGATATGTCCCTCAAACTGGCACCTCATTATAAACAAGATGGCCATGATGCAAGATCAGTTCATGAACAGAACACAACAGATGCAGCTGCTTCAACTGCTTTTGGCAACAGTGAAGACTTCTCTCAGTGGAGCACTGAGACTAGTTTTTGTCACTATATAAAGTATGTGATGATCCAGGGAAGATTTTGTTCAGATGATTCTGGTTGGTCTACAATTTGAGTTAGCGAATCACCCAACAACCAGGCAGGTCAGGGCTGAGTGACTCATCAAAAATGTATGGTTTCTTCACTTCATTTAGCTAACCATGTCAAGTCCCAGTTTGGAATAAAGCAGTCATCAGTCACTGCATTGAAGGTATTCTGGTGTCCAGCTACAACCCCAATTCCGAAAAAGTTGGGACAGTATGGAAAATGCAAAAAAAACCAAACAAAAAGAGTCATTCGAAAATTCAATTCACCCTGTACTATATTGAAAACACATTACTAACACATTATTTGATGTTTTACTTTGTAAATTTAATTTATTTGTGAAAATATACACTCATTTCAAATCTGATGACTGTAACACACTCCAAAAAAGTTGAGACAGTCGACTGTTTACCACTGTGTAACATCACCTTTTCTTTTAATAATATTTATTAATTGTTTGAGCGTTGAAGACACCATTTTGTTCAGTTTAGCAAGCGGAATTTTCCCCATTCATCCATTATCCATTTCTTCAACTGCGCAACTGTACGGGGCCTTCGTTGTCTTATTTTGCGCTTCATAATGCGCCACACATTCTCAATTGGAGACAGGTCAGAACTGCAGGCAGGCCATGCTAGCACCCGCACTCTCTGCTTACTCAACCATGCGTTTGTAATCCGGGCAGAACGTGGTTTGGCATTGTCCTGCTCTGGATGGCAGCATATGTTGCTCAAAATATGTACATATATTTCTGCATTAATGGTGCCCTCACAGATGTGCAAGTTACCCATGCCATGAGCACTGACACACCCCTATATCATGACAGACGCTGGCTTTTGGACCTGACGCTGATAACAGATTGGATTGTCCTTTCCCTATTTGGCTTGGAGAGCATGAAAAATATTGTCCAAAAACTATTTGAAATGTTGACTCGTCGGACCACAAAACACAATTCCACTGTACTACTGTCCATCTCAGATGAGACCGAGTCCAGAGAAGTCCACGGCGCTTCTGGACAGTGTTGATGTATGGCTTCTGCTTTGCACAGTAAAGACTTAACTTGCATCTGTAGATGCAGCGGCGAATGGTGTTGACTAACAAAGTTTTACCAAAGTATTCCTGAGCCCATGTCAGGATCTCCATTACAGATTCATGACGGTTTTTAAGACAGTGACATCTGAGGGATCGGAAATTCAGAAGTGGTTTTCGGCCTTGCCCTTTACACATGGAGATTTGACCGTATTCCTTGAATCTTTTAATTATATCGTGCACTGTAGAAGGTGAAATGCCAAAAATCATACCGATTTGTCTTTGGGGAGTGTTGTTCTCAAAGTGTTGGTTTATTCATTGACACATCTGTTGGCAGATTGGCAAGCCTCAACACATCCATGTACTATGATTAGACGATTGCCCTACCTGTTTCACATCACCTTCTTATTTCAACTTGTCACATTGCTATTAGTCCTAAATTGCCCCTGTCCCAACTTTTTTGGAACATGTTGCATGTATCAATTTCAAAATAAACATTTATCTTCAAAATCTATGCAGTTGATTAGGTAAAACATCAAATACCTTGTCTTTATACGTTTTTGTTTAATTTTGTTTAAATACAAGTCAGAGTACATTTAAAAATCACTCCTCTTTGTTTTTATTAGCATTTTCCATACTGTCCCAACTTTTCAGAATTAAGGTTGTAGAACAGCTACTATACATTAGTCATGCTGTATGAACTGATGGATTATGTGGTCTTTGATAATGTAATTAATAAACTACAGTTGAGAGTGTGCCTAGCCATAGCTATTCTTGTGGTCCTGAACGACCTTACAGAAAACTCTACTGCCATCTCTCTAGACTACCTACAGAGAAAGCTGAGAAACTTTAGTTAACTAATAAGCCACCAGCCTGCATTTATCTCCATTTGCTCACCATTAGGCTGGACACGCCAATGCCACCCAGTCGAGGACAAACGTAGTTCCAAACCCCAATGCTTCCTCTGCGGATCCTCTGACCCACTGCCAATTCCAGGAAGAAAAGTGGGATGCCAATGAGGATGAGGAGGATGAAGTAGGGGACAAGGTAGGCACCTGAAAACAAGATAACACAATTTAGAGATAACCTTACAAGAAATGCATTTAATGAATGAGTAGAGAGATTATATTTTACACAACATGGGTCAGTATCACCAACTATTTATTCACACTGCATGTCATTTATCAAGCTGGATACAAACAAATTTATTTGATTTTATTGTTTGCAGGAGCATTTACAGAAATATTGTTTTCATGAAAATCTTCTGAGTTCAGAATAAGGTTTGTAGCCCACAAGAGCTCATGAGTTTGTGTAAATTCATGTATAAGTTGGCTGACAAATGTCAACTTCGATCGATAGGATTTAAATGATTTAACTAATGATGAGTTACTGAATTTTTCTGTGGACTATGCTGTCACGTTTAAACCCTATAAAAGAAGGAATAGTTAATGCATGCTTATGCTGCAGTGGTTGAGCTGCATTACTGGAAGATTTAGCACACATTGTGCTTAGGAGACACTCTTTCACCATGTAGTCATCATTTTGTCATTTCAGCTGTCTGTGAGCTTTGCCTTTTATGGAGTTTTTTGAGCATCACTAAATGTTAATGAGCTGTGCTATGAATGGAATTTATGGCTGATTGGCATTTCTCACAAAGAAAATAAGCATTACAGAAACGTTTGTAAATCTGGCAGGAATGTAGTTTGATTTGGCCCAGGAAAATATTTATACAAAACTTTAAGATTGATAAATGAGGCTCATTATAGGCAAGTAGTCATCTGTTTTAATCTTCACTTTTACTAATAACTAACATTAAACCTATTACTCTTATCCTCAGATACATACAGCTCTTTTAAGCTAAAATATTACATCTTAAGGCCCCCACTTATTATTTAATTATTTGCCTTAAAGCATATTATTATAAAGCATATTATTCAGTAACTATGAGTTTACAGGGTTTAAGACAGGTTCACTGTAGCACTACTCACTTCTGAATGACCATGCCGTTTTAATATTTCCCATTTCCTTCTATCATGGATCTCATATATAAATAAAAAAACAAGAATACATCTATAGAGTACATTTTCTCTGGAATGTGCCTTGCTCAACTAATTAAAATCACATAAGGATAGCTGAAAGCCCAGTAAGCATGAATGAGCAGATAGAGCCTGATGCGACACAATGAAACAGCAAATCATTCAGAGGCTTGACGTCAAGTAGCTCCATGGTGACGGAGATTTCAGCCGGAGATGACCGACAGCACCTTGATCCTGTTTTTCGCAAGTCTCTGTTTGAAGTCAGAGAGAGCACTCTCGAAATAACTGCATAGTAGACAGGGACTAATACAAGGTTATGACTTTGATCAGACAGTTTGATGAGTACATTTAAAAAAAAAATCTGCTTGCTATCAGTTTGATTGTGGAGCTTGTTTGCTGTTGGGCGACACACCACTGCTCTGTTTAGCCTTTTTGTCCATGGTTATTCATCCTGCCTGATAATGAAAGGAAAATTGCAGGCCTTGCATATAACTATAGGAGACAGACCGAAGGGAGTACAGCGGGTAAGAGATTGAGAGAGAGGTAGGATAAAGGAAACCAGGTCCAGTGGGATGTAAAAAAAAAAAAAAAAAAAGAGGCAACTCCATGGCTACTAGACAAGCCAGGACATGTCAGATTGCCACGTTTTACCTATAGGCACACCAGCACTAAAATATAGAACTATATCTATATCTTATAATATCTCTTCTTTATACAAATGCAGGAATTTGAGATGCAAGTACAAGATCTAAAAAAATCATTTTGTCTAAAATTAATGCTAATGGCAGGGAACTGAAAGGCATGATGATTTTGACATTTTCAGCAACAAATCCAGTGTCAACACAGAAAACGTAAATGTCTCAACATTCAACTCTGACCTGTACACCTGAATGTGCTATGAGGTAGAAAGAAATTCCTGTTCCTTTAACAGACACATTTTCTGTGTCTATAATAATGATGACTTCTGTGTACAAAGACAAACTGGGAATGTTTCTGTTTTCTGCAACATATCTCTCAGGTCACTCTATTTTCATCTACTACACGACAATGCTACAATAAGACAACAAATACTATTCAGTGCAATAAATACTAAGCTGTATGTTGTTGTTTTTTAGCATCGTACTCACAATACACAGCCTTAGCAGAGAGAGTAATAGCTGCTAGAAACATAATTGGTAAGGTAAGATTATAAATATCGTGCCCTCTGTGGCCTTGACTAGCTCTTTTATAAAGTGTCTCTGCCTTTGGTTGCCATAAATAACTATGCTAAGTTGCCAGTTCAATAAATCTGGAACACAATGACTGCACACTTCAAGCCTAATATAACTGAAGAACATTTCTATAAAACGTTATGTAAAGATTAGTCTAGCACCAGGGTTGGGCTGTAATGGAATACAATTAACAGTGTTACATATTCACAATACAAAACTGAAGTGTCTTCTGCATTCAGAATACACACACTTTTTATTGTTAGGATAATCTTTTAAGAATAAACACATTTTATAATCACCTCCACATTTTCTCATTTATGTTCTGCTCTAGAGAGCAGAGGTACGTGGCAAAAGTTCAAACACATACCCATGACAGACTTCCTCTAGTGAAAATACAAACATTATTTATACAACTCTCAAACTATCAATTATAATTATCATTCATTTCATTGCGGAGTTTTTTACATGAAGAGTAATTCATAAATTTACCATCCAAAAGAATAACATAAATAATACTGCCAACCAATAACAGCAATGAACAGTGTCTATAGTGAAAGTGAAGAATGACCACACAGCACTGTTATTACTCATGTGTCTTTTCATGATGTATTCTGAATAAGTTGCCTTTTATGAACTGTGATATGGAATACATTTAGGAAGATGTATTCACTGTGCAACCATCAATATTCGTTAATCTGCTCAACTTTGTCTTGCACTTAAAGAATGAAATAGCTCCTAAAAATTTCTTCTCATTAATATCGTCTGGCACTGACATGACATTAGCTAAAAAACATGAAGAATTTTCCGGTGCTTATTCTAGGACTAACGATATGCTCACAATAAGGTTTGACTATATAGTAGTAGGAGAGTAATAAAGTATAAACTCTCAATCCAGTGTCAGAGGATGAGGATGAGAAGAGGATGGGTTCCCTTCTGAGTCTGGTTCCTCTCAGGGTTTCTTCGTCATGTCATCTCAGTGTTTCCATGCCAATGTTGCCTCTGGTATTTAAAGCTACATCTGTAAAGCTCATTTGTGACAATATCTATTGTTGAAAGTGCTATATAAATAAAACTGAATTCATTTTAAAAGCCACAGAAAAACATCCACACTGGAGTCAAGCAACCACCAACTCCTTACCTCCTCCGTTCTTCTGGCACAAGTATGGAAAGCGCCATACGTTGCCAAGCCCCACTGAGAAGCCCACCTGGGCGAGGATGTACTGCAACTTGCTGTTCCAGGCTGGCCGGCCATCCTCCAGGTCTGGAGAGATGTCAGGCTTTGGTGCTGCGCCTCCTCCAGGCATGCTCATGCTCATCTGGCTACTCTTATAGTCCATAGGGGCCTCCAGGGCCAGCAGGTCAGCCACAGACTCTGTAACATGTTCACTGCTGTGCTCACGCTGTGTCACTTTACTGCTCTTAGGCATGGCTGAACTGGATTAAATCAGAAATATGAGTGGGACAAGATGACTGGTATGCTAGTCACCACTCTGATGAGATAGGAGTTCTGTGCTGTGGGGGATCAGAGGAGAGAATTAGATATGACTGGGACAATTTTAAGCCAGTACTTAACTGTAATTACATTCTGAAAAAAAAAAAAAAAAAAAAAAATGGAACAAAACTTAAAATTGATGTGGAAATAATATCTCAACCATGAAACATTATGTGATTTGCCCAATTTCTCTAATAAAAATGAGATTTTTTAAAAATCATAGTTTTTTTTTGTCCCTGTTGAACTACTAAAATCTAATTTGCACATGCCACAGATGTTTCTCGCTACTTCCTAGAAAATTCTGCTCTGAAAGAGGAGAAGCTTTGTCTGAATTGTTTAGAAATAAGGTCATGGTGGCAACAATCAGCTTGTGTAAACTTTGTGGAAGTTTTCAACAAATCCTTTAATTCCAGTGGGTTACAATCAATAGCTCTAAATGAAGTCTGTGCAGGCCATTTTTGCAAACGCAGTCATTTTCCACATTGAAATACAAACCTATGTTTATTAAAGATAACTGATACACCGTATGGGGGAAAAAAAATCATATGTGATATATAATACAAAGCAATTTTCTATCAAGAAACATAAAAATAACTACGAGATATAAAAATACGATTACCACGAGACTGGATTTCCCTGCATCAAATTACAATGATAAGGAGAATATGGCTAGTGTCACATAATCAGGCTCTTTATCTAATAGAAAAACGGCCACGTTTAATCAATCGAGGGCAAACATTGCAAGGAATGTCTGTGTTGCTAGGCAATGCCCACTGAGTGTGCTTCGCATCCTCATCATGCAAATACCATTCCAGCAGGACTCAATTCTGTCTCAAGCACTGTATCTGAAGTACCAATGTACAGCCCACATTATGTAGATTTAAGTGCAGATATGCACACCTGTGCCATATCAGCATATTACACAACATTAGGTATGTAACGATCAGTTCTACAGACCTCAGGGATCAGTCGGCTTTGGCAGCCCTTTTGCTTCATTTAGACTGTTTCTTTCTAAACCGAAGGAAATGTGTCACAATGGGATTAAATCAACTTACTGCAGATCACTCACTGGATTTTGATATTCTCATCAACATGTGACTATGCTACCTAGTCACATGTACCTAGCTAAGATCTCCAGCAAAATACAAAACACAATAGCTTTCTGAACTGCATGCAATCATTCAAAACTCATTTTCATTGCAGTTGTTTAGTGGATGATAGGATTTTTATGTTTATTAAATAGAAAGTGCACTCTAAACTCACAGTCATCTTTATTTCGTAACAGGCATGCATTAGAAATGCAGGTGCCGAGAAATAGAACAAATTAAGCAGACCTGTCTGACCTGCCAAGACTACTAAAACATTGCATTGATTATGTCCACTAAGCTGCCAAGACTAAAACTTACTTCCACTTAGGATATACTTCCAGGATATACGTAGCACTTTGCGTCACTGCAGATGTCAACCCTGCTGCTGGGATTCAGATTCACGGTCTCAGAAGTGACCATGTAGGTGGGCCTTGATATCACTGAGCTAAATGTAAACTAATAAACTAAATGTCTTTCACAAAACAGCCATTTTTTGTTCTCATCTGAATACACTGTGGCAAGGTATGGCTTTTAGTTTAGTGTATGCCAAAAGACATGCATGTATCCCACATAGATTTATATCAGAGATCTGAAAAACTGTATTATCAAATTATATATATATATATATATATATATATATATAATTATTATTATTATTATTAAAAAAAGAATTACGCAAGTCTGTCTAACATGTAGGATAGTTTGATATGTGGCTTGTGTACTGATATTTCTCTTAAGAAATTACAGCATTTAAGCTGTAATGCTAGCATAAGTCTAGCTCAGCTTTTGTAGCTGGGTTGTCAAGATCCAAAGATCCAATTGCTCTTACACATTACATCCCAGTTGCCAGCTGTAATAGGAAATGCTCCAGTCTGTCTCAATGTGTTGCTAGGCAGTAGCAAAATTCTCACTTCCCTGCTTGCTTCATGTGATCCTCTGCTTTCTTTCTCAATCATCCATCTGTCTGCATTCTGACTGTCCACAAATCAGATAACAATATCCTGGATCAAGAGAATTTAACTTTCTTGAAGGCTTATTATGATGTCTGGCACTGTCCAGGTCCACATCAGTTCACTGGTATGAGTTAAATCTTCTAACGGAGCCATAAGAACACATCGGACCTGCACATTAACAGGTGCAATGCTAAGGCAAATGTTATGAAGAACCTTACAGCATGAGATTAGACTCTTTAATGGATGACAACAATCCTACTGGTACACTTACCTGACAATGAGATTTTGATTAAATACTTGTTCACAGATCTCATTCATTATAAGGGTTGAATTGCCTTCGGGGACACTTATCTATTTTAGTCTAATTTGTTTTCATTTATAGTGAGCAGTATATTCTAGCAGCGTGACACAATATTGCAGTGGGTTGCGTGGCCTCCTTGCAGGTCCAGGGCCCCTAGGTCAATCCAAGGTTTGACTTACTATCTGTGCGGAATTAAAAGGTTCTTCCCGTGTCACGTGGGGTTCCTCTGGGTTCTCAGGTTTCCTCCAATCTCCCAAAACATATGCTGTTAAGCTACACAACATTTCCTAGGTGTAAATGTGTGTGTGTGCATAGTACCCTGTGATGGACTGGCATCTCACCCAAAGTGTATCCGCACCTTGCAACCGGTGTTCTCTAGAAAGAGTCTGGATCTACTACAACCTTAAAGCAATTACTGAAGATGAATAAAAGTATGAATATATTCTAGCATGCTTCCACTAAATAACACATGGTCAATACTCTGGACTTCGCACGTGATCACGTATTGGGAACTGGGACATCTAGTTCACCTGCGGTGATGGACAAAGGTGTCACACATTCACTGCGCAACATGCTCGTGTCTTATGACCCATTAAGACGTAAGCAAATAGACGAGCACACCGGAGTGATAACATCAGCACGTGCTGCGCATAAACAGTCACGTCGGTGGAAGACAGCGGGCGCAGAGCATCCTCAAGGTCAAACAAGTGTGTCACGTTTCCTCTCAGAAATCGACGCATCACATACGCAGGTCCGGTCAGGATAATCTATCCGCTAATCATTTTTACTGACACGCCAGAACATGCACACTACACAGGATGAATACAAACCCATGCACAGAATCAGTGATGAGCTGAAATCTGCTCGAGCCTTTATCATAAACCAAAAACAAAGCATCATATCAGAATACGTCGCCAGGTAGAAGTCATCATTTTACTCTTTCTTGCAGATAATGTCTAGGGAGCGTTTGGCAAAAATAGTGAAGATTGCTTACCTTTTTGGACGTGAAAAAACCGCAATAAAGAAGCGCCAGCGTATAAATCAGAGAGTGCATGTATAGTAGCTCGACGTTTCAGCAATAACCAGTGCGCAGCGCGAGCCTTGCGCAAAGCTCCACTGAAGCTGATACAGCGTCGCTATCAACCCAAAATAGTAACTTCAGCATCACACCCGGTCCAGCCACGGCGGTCACAGGAGGCGGGCATGTAGTCCAACCAACTCGCTGATTTGTGTTCGAAAAATTCGCAGCGCCGCCAGCTTTTTATCGCGAGAGCAAATTAGCCTACTATAAGTGCGCGTGAGTCACCAGCGTGCTTGTGCGTCAGCACCGCGTAACCCAGGTAGCGCGGGAACTGGCTGATGAAATACTAATAGCAGATGATGCCGAGCTTATCTTTTCTTTCATTATATCTATAAGAACATTCGATAGAAATATGATTAACAGTGGAACATACCTTTTTCCTCTTAACCAAACGAAAAGGATTGAACAGACTTTTGGTGGGAAAGAAAACAATACTTTGGAACATTTTATTGTACAGGTTTTGTTTGGGGCAGGTTTTGGAATTATAAGATTTTTTTCCCATTATGTGATTATGTGAATGTGGCAAAACATATGAAAGTGTATTTCACAATTTTATTGCCTGAGGTTGCGCATGTGAACAATATGTGATCAAGAAAAAGAACTATTCACGTGAATCTCATGTCCTTACGTATGAAATATTAGCATATGAAAATACACCGATCAGCCATAACATTAAAATCCACCTGCCTAAAATTGTGTAGGTCTCCCTTGTGTCACCAAAACAGCTCTGACCTGTTGAGGCATGGACTCTACAAGACCTCTAAAGGTGTGCTGTGGTATCTGGCACCAAGACATTAATAGCAGATTATCCTGTAAATTGCGAGGTGAGGCCTCCATGGATGGGATTTGTTTGTCCAGAACATCCTAGACATGATCGATCTGATTGAGATCTGGGGAATTTGGAAGCCAAGTCAACACCTTGAACTCTTTGTCATGTTCCTCAAACCATTCCTGAACAATTTTTGCAGTGTGGCAGGGTGGATTATCCTGCTGAAAGAGGCCACTGCCATTAGGGAATACAGTTGCCATGAAGGGGTGTACTTGGTCTGCAACAGTGTTTAGGTAGGTGGTACGTGTCAGAGTAACATCCACATAAATGCCAGGACCCAAAGTTTCCCGGCAGAACATTGCCCAGAGCATCACACTGCCTCCACCGGCTTGCCTTCTGCCTGTAGTGCACTCTGGTGCCAACTCTTCCCAAGGTAAGCGATGCACACACACCTGGCCGCTCATAATGTTTAAGAAATGTTTAATGTGATTCATTAGACCAGGCCACCTTCTTCCATTTCTCCTTGGTCCAGTTCTGATGCTCAAGTGCTCATTGTAGGCATTTTCAGGGGTGGACAGGGGTCAGCATGGGTACTCTGACTGGTCTGTGGTTACGCAGCCCCATACACGACAATCTGCAATCATCAGTGAGCCTTGCACGCCCATGACCCTGTCACCGGTTCACTGGTTGGACTTCCTTGGGCCACTTTTGGTAGGTACTAACCACTGCATTCCAGGGACACCCCACAAAACCTGTCATTTTGGAGATGCTCTGACCCATTTGTCTGGCCATCACAATTTGGCCCTTGTCAAAGTCGCTCAGATCCTTACGCTCGCCCATTTTTCCTGCTCCTAACACATCAGTTTCGAGAACTGACTGTTCATTTGCTGCCGAATATATCCCACCCCTTGGCAGGTGCCATTGTAATGAGATAATCAGTGTTATTCACTTCAACTGTCAGTATTATGGCTGATTTTAATGTTATGGCTGGGACAGCAGTCCATCATAGGGCACCACTGACACACTCATTAACACCCAGCGGCAATTTAGAGTAGTCACTCCTCCTTCTGGCATGTTTTTGGAGGTGGGAGAAAACCAGAGAACTAGGTGGAAACCCACACAGACACATGGAACATTCACAGAATCTCCAAACATACAGTAATCCAAGCTCAGGATCAGACCAAGGACCCTGGAGCTGTGAGGCTGCAACACTGCCTGCTGCACCACCATGCAACCCTGTGAGAAAATCACACCTGAAAATTACCTACATGTCAAAATGTATTTAGTTTATTAATAATATTAATCATATAAAAAACACCTGAACATAAAAGCAATTACATGTCAGAAAAACTAGGAAACAATGTGTAGATTATTCACACGTGGAGATTTTCTCAGAAGGAGGTCTACAATCACTTTCAGGAGAGGTGTCAGACTGTGTTTGACTCATACTTTTTCCTCACACCAGAAAATGTAGCCTGTCCTTGACTTTAGCTATGTGTATTCAGTGTGGGTGAGATACTGATGATTTGTCTGTTTTACCACATTATGTTACTCCTCTACCAGATAGTTTAGGGTATACATATAGGTGAAGGCTATTATTTCCTATTTTACATGGGTTGCCATGAAAAGTGATGCCAGAAAATACCTTTTGCACTTTCATCTGAGTTAATTAAAAAGAGTGTGGGTTCATTACTTTTCAGCTGTATACAGTCATACTGTATAAGGATTGGACTGAGGGATTTCAAATATTCACTGATCAAATATATCAGTCATGAGAATAAACAGAAAATGAAGGCAGGCAGGCAGTCTGCGTGGAAGGCAGTCTGTGTGTGTGTTGGATGTTTACAGAAAGGCTGGTGTAAGCTATGGATATCAAATGTCCTGATGTGGGAGATCAGTGCATGGACACAGCTGTTCAGCTCTGTATAGACTCTGGAACATTAAACAGGTAGCTGTAGTCACACCAGGTGTGTGCAAGAGAAAATGATAATTGTATATATTTCCAAAAGATTCAAATAATTGCTTTAAATCATTTTGCATTGGGCCTACAAATGGCATAATTTTTGATGAAGCACCATGTAAGGACATGCATGATAACAGTGAAAACAAATTAAACAAATCTAAAGCGCTCAGTAATCCCTTGTGCAAAAACATGCAACCTTGTTTACACTGGAGCTTCCCAAGCCTGAAGCAATTGTGCGTGTGTGTGTGTGCGTGTGTGCGTGTGTGTGTGTGTGCATGCATGCATGTGTGCATGCGCTCGTGCGTGTGGTTCTCTCTTATGAGGTACACAGAAAGCTTCTCTCATGTGACTCACCTCACCAGAGCCCACTGCTGGGATCAGTTTCTATGGCAACAGCGGATCATATGATTCTTGCTCATTGCACGCCTGCTTTTGTAAGGGTAGCATGAATGGGCCATGGAGAAACGAAAAGCGGATATTAAAACAATGACAGTGACGCAGACCTGCTCTAAGCATCTTTTATCAGATAACTTTTTTGTTCTGTCATGTCTCATAATTAACAATTTAATTTCTCTTCAAAAAATAAAATGTTGTTTCTGGTCTGGCATGATTATATCTCACAACTGTGTTTCTGCAGTACTGTAGCATGTGACATGACACATACATTGCTGTTGTATCAGAATTTCCCTGCACACCGAAATGCAGCAAAGTGGCTTTGCTATTAATTATTGAGAAATCTCCATGATCACATTGATGACCTTGAGCATGATGTATCTCAGTAGCTGGGCAACACACGCTCTGATCACCCCACAAACTGAAGTTTGTTTGGCATATCAGTAGTGCAGCACTACACTGGCTTGTTGGGATGCAGGTTTTCAAATATAAAGTAACTGCTAATAATGCCCATATCTCATGTGTGTGTGTGGGTTCAATTTATCCCTAGAAAGTGCTCATCATTACTCTTTACTGATAGAGACATCATATGCTGTGTGTAAAGGTTCATAGGAACTGGATGCAGGAACCTGACAGGTTGGATGTTTATTACTGAACTAATGGAGCATGGGGAAGAGACTGAATTTATAGCATGTTTGGCCCTGGTGTTTATAGCTGCTGTTTATATTTAGAGATAATACTTAAATAGAGACCTGCTATCACTCACTGCTTCCATACTGATGGGATGGGATTAGTTAAGACAGTGGTTTTAGATAAGACAGGCCTGGGGGGCCTCAACAATTTGGTCTGAAAAATAAAT
>JANDJT010000190.1:20244723-20254866 GCA_024331685.1 Stegophilus panzeri | reverse complement strand
GGGGTCAACCAGTTATTAATTCTAAGGGTTCACTTACTTTTTCCACTGCCATTTTGAATGTTGAATGAGTGTGTTCATGAAAGACATGAAAGATCAGAATTTTTTTGTGTTATTATTTTAGACACATTATATTTGTCAGTACCTTTGACTTAGAAGAAGATCAGATCACATTTTATGACAAATTTATTCAGAAAACCATGAAATTCCAAAAGGTTCATAAACATTTTCTTGCCACTGTATGTGGATTAGCTATGCTAAATTGCCCCAGAAGTAAATGAGTGTGTGAATGTGTATATGTGATGACCTATGATGAACTGGCTTCCCATCTGGGGTGAATTCCCCCTCTTTGTGCCCAGTAATCCCGGGATAGGATTTGGATCCATCATGACTTTGACAAGGATAAAGCAGTTACTAATGATAAATGAATGAATGATGTGCAATGAAAACAATTGCATTTACACAAACTGTTGCAATCTGCTAAAATACAAACAATATATGTAATGTTAATGGAGTGGACTTAATGTAGTGTAAGGAGCATTTAAATTGATATGCCAAAGCCACAGTAATCATTTAATCACTGTAGGCAATACCTGGTTAGCTAGTTAACTAAATGTAGCTGAAATTCTGCATTTACATGATGTTTTGTTTTTTTGGCCACTGCACTTATTATGCTACTGGGCAATAATGGTGTTTGTAACACATTACATAGCTGTGCTACTGAATGGCCAAACTGATTGAAAGATTGCATGTTATCAGGTTAGTGAAAGCCAGCATTATGTTTGTTAACTTCCTGTTTAAGTTGCTGTATATGGGAGAACAATAAGTCACCCAGAATGGAACCTTGGCACACCCTACTGCACACTTGGTAATGGTCTGTCAAAGTAGGATCTAAAACAGGCAAGGACTTGAGTGTCTAGTTCAGTCCATTAAAATATTATAGTCAATAACGTTAAATGCTGCACTCAAGTCCAGCAGTATAAAAACAGAAACATATCCACAACCCAAGGAACATAGTAGGTCATTGACTACTTTAGTCAGTGCTGATTCTGCTCTTTTCTGGAAAAAAGACTGAAATACACTATGATATTTAAGGGTTTTATTTGACTCACTCTCTTATTTAGTGTGTTAGATGACCTTCAAACTACTTACCTGATCTACTACATCTAGCAGAAATTCTACCATCTGGACCAAATGTACAAGGTTACACACCTTGTGCCTCACTCATCAAAGTAGATACGAATTAGTTTATTCATTTTGCATTTATTAAAATCCAGTTTGAAAAAAACATTTGTATCCTACAAGAGCTCCTGAAATAAATGTGCATATAAGGAGACTCACTAATGTGAACCTCAATTGATAGAATGAGTTACTGCAACTTCATATACGGATTATGTTGGCAGGTTTAAATAGCTTATTTATTTCAATTGCACACGAATTTACTTTCAATTTTGTGAGACTCGTTCACAAAATTTCATGTTAATGACTTGAAAGAAACAAATCCATAAATCTAAATAAATAAACTAGCTATTTAATTGGGATAGTAAAAGTAATAGCACCCTATAAATGGAGGAAGAGTTAATGTAGTATGTGCCTATAATAGCCTACAAGATAATAGAATACAGTGCATTCAGAAAGTATTCAGACCCCTTCATTTTTTTAATTCAGTTCAGTTCAATTTATTTGTATAGCGCTTTTAACAATTTACATTGTCACAAAGCAGCTTTACAGAAATATATAAAGTCAGGATATACATTTTAAAAAATATATACCTAATGAGCAAGCCAGAAGTGATAGTGGCAAGGAAGAACTCCCTGAGACGAAATGACAAAGAAACCTTGAGAGGAACCAGACTTAAAAGGGAACCCAGTCTCATCTAGATGACAATGAATAGTGCAATTATAAATAATTCCCTTCTATTACTTTGTACTATATGGTCAAATAGTGCAATTGTGTAACCAGGAAATTCATTATAGTTTTCACATAAAGTCTATTTTGTTGAAGTTATCCACTGTTCACTGGTGGAGACTTGAGTGCAAAACTGTCCAGTCCTAAAGCTATCATAGCAATTGTAGTCCTAAGCCATCAGAGCAAAACTATTAATTTGCAAAACTATTCAATTGCAGTCCAAAAACATCTTCATGGTTTTTAAGTGATAGCATCCTCTCACTTAATGCGACAAATTCTACCTCTCATTGATCTTTAGGCTGTCCATGTTGGGCCATCCTCAGTAACAGCTGAGGTTGATGTCCAAGTGATGTCCAACCAGGTTGATGTCCAACCAGAAGTAGGGTATCAGGCTGGATCAGGCATCCAGAAGGTTTTGTTATGTTGCAGCCTTATTCTAAAATGCTTTGCATTTTTTTTCACATCAATCTACACTACATACCACATAATGAAAAAGCAAAAGATTTGCAACCAGATTTGTGGTTAATAAACAATTTTATTAAAAAGAAAAAAATTAAATATCACATTGACATAAGTATTCAGATCCTTTGCTATGACACATGACATTTAGCTCAGGTCCATCCTATTTCTCTATCTCATCTCTGAGATGTTACTATACTTTGAATGGAGTCCACCTGTGACAAATTCAGTTGATTGGACATGATTTGGAAAGGCACACACCTGTCTATATAATATAAGGTCTAACAGCTGAAAATGGTTATCCAAGCAAAATCCAAGCCATGAGGTCAAAGGAACTGCCTGCAGGGCTCAGAGACAGGATTGTGTCAAGGCACAGATCTGGGGAAGGCTAGATCTGGGGAAGGCTAGATGAAAAGAATTCTGCTGCATTGAAGATTCCTGGGCACATGGTGGCTTAGTGGTTAGCATGTTCGCCTCACACTGCCAGGGTTGGGGGTTCAATTCCTGCCTCTGCCTTGTGTGTGTGGAGTTTGCATGTTCTACCCGTGCTGCGGGGGTTTCCTCCATGTTCTCCGGTTTCCTCCCCCAGTGCAAAGTCATGCTTGGTAGGCTGATTGGCATGTCCAATGTGTCCGTAGTGTATAAATGGGTGTGTGAATGTGTATGTGAGTGTGCCCTGTGATGGATTGGCACCCTTTCCACGGTGTACCCCGCCTTGTGCCCGATGCTCCCTGGGATAGGCTCCAGGTTCCCTGTGACCCTGAAGGATAAGCGTTATAGAAGATGGATGGATGAAGGTTCCCAAGAGCACAGTGGCCTTATGTAAAGGAAGAATGTACTGCAAGAAATGTACTGCAAGTACTGCAAGTACTGCAATGTACTGAATGTACTGCAAGAATGTGTATTGCAAGAAACAAGATTCTCTAGTGTGATGAAACGAAGATTGCCCTCAGTTCTAAGCTTCATGTCTGGAGGAACCCAGGCACTGCTCATCATCTGGCATCATGCTGTGGGGGTATTTTTCAGCAGCAGAGACTGGGGAACTGGTCAGGGTAGAAGGAAAGCTGGACCTTTAGTCTATGCCAAAGGTTCACCTTCCAATAGGACAATGACCCTAGGGACAACTCTGTGAATATCCGTGAGTGGCCCAGCCAGAGACTGGACTTGAACTTCTCTGGAGAGACCTGAAAATGGCTGACTACTGATGGTCCTATTCCACCCTGAGTGAGCTTGACAGGATCTGCAGAGAAGAACGACAGAAAATCCCCAAATCCAGGTGTGCAAAGCTTGTCACATCACATCCAAAAAGGCTGTAATATCTGCCATACATACTAAGGACTGAGTTAGGGGTCTGAATACTTATGTCAATGTTATATTTCAGTTTTGTATGCTTACTGAATGTATTGTAAGTTGTATTACTAGAAGATTTAGCACACATGCTGTTGTTTCACTAGTTAGTAATCATTTTGTAGTAAAAACTACTAATAACAGTACCAGTGGCCCATCCAAAGAATTTACACAGGAAAACAGTAAAGCCTTGTTTAAAGAAGAAAGAACAAGACATTTTTAATGTAAATGATGCAAACAAACAGTTCACATTATTATATTCAGCAAGGATGAGTAAATTACATTTACAGCATTTTGGCAGACGGCCTTATCCAGAGCAACTTACATCTTTCTCATTTATACAGCTGAGCAGTTGAGGGTTAAGGGCCTTGCCCGAGGGCCCAACAGTGGTAGCTTGGCAGTGCAGGGACATGAACACCTGACCTTCTGATCAGTCACCCAGAGCCTTTAACCACTGAGCCACCACTGCCCCAAATCAGCCTCAACAGCTTCTGAAGCTGAGTGAATGTTGGCATCATTGCTAAGCTGATAATAAATATGGTTTGCACATTGTTATGTGAATTGATGCTCATATTTAAGTTATATCTGAAACTTTATTAGTTACCTGAAAGACTGTGTTGGGGCCTTGGTGGATTATGGTTTCCTGTTCTTCCTTATTGAAAGTTCATTGCATTCTGAACAAAATATATCTAACTTAGATATTTTATTTAAAGATGAATAGGATTTTGCTGATTAAAGAACAGGTTTCTTGGTTAGCTTATTTTGCATATATAAATATTACCTTTGTGTTTGTTGATGTGTTTTTTCTTATTAATATTACTGAAATTTCTGATAATGTAATCCTAATATAGTCTAATATAGTGTTTTCCTATGCTGCAGAGTCCTGCCACTGGGCAGCTGTGCCTTCAGAAAGCAAATGCCGCTATCTTTGTGTTAGTCATCTTCAGTGTGGTTGTGGCTCTTATGTAAAACGTTCCTGGATTGAGAAGATTAAATCAGGCCTAAATCCCACATTATACTGCAAGGCATGATTTGCAGAGACAATGTGCTTCACAGAAACAGACAGACAGAGGTGTGTGTGTGTGTGTGTGTGTGTGTGTGTACGCTTGAGTATTCACTCACTGGCCACTTTAAGAACACCTGCTCTTCTGCATTTTTGCAGTTTTATGGGAGTTGCTTTTCTGTACACCTTGTAAAGAGTGGTTATTTGAGTCACTGTAGCCTCCCTATCAGCTTAAACCAGTCTGGCCATTCTCTTCTGACCTCTCTAATAAACAAGGCATTTCTGTCTACAGAACTACTGCTCACTGGATTTTTTTTTCACCATTCGGTGTTAACTTCATAGATCAGCAGGAGATCCGTTTGTCATGACCAAACAGGTCACAATCAAAGTCCCTGAAATTACATTTTTTCCCATTCTGGTGTTTGACGAGAACATTAACTGAAGCTGTTAATCTGTAGCTACAGTAGTTCACGCATTGTGCTGCTGCTACATGATTGGCTGATTGGATAATTGCATGAATGAGCAGCTGTACAGGTGTTCCCAGTAAAGTGGTTGGGGAGTGTAAAAGCTGGCACAGAATGACATAAAGTGTAAGTATTATTAATAATTGGCTTCTAAAGCAAAAAGCAAGTATTGACACACATATGAAAAACTGTTGTAACATTTTTTTTTTATATCTTTTTTTGGTCACACTTCAAGAGTGTATACATACACACTATGTATGGTGCTTTGAATGAGGCACCTGCAATATGCCCTAACTAAAGTGGTAAACCATTATACCATGGCTATAAGTGCTACTCTAAAGGATCTCTCCAATGTACTGTTTATGCTGCCATTTACACTGTCAAACCAGAAATGAAGATATTAACAACATAGTTTATGCTGTATTGAGTTAAGGTGGCTGACAAGCTAAAAGAGGGGAAGGGTGGTAATACAGTTTATACAGAAACATGCTATAAATAGAATATTAAAACCATTTGAAGAATCACACTGCCACATTATTTAGGGAATTCCCACCTAGGCACTGTCTCTTGAGCATGTTAGTTTTATCTGTATCTGGCTCAGAGTAAAGCAGTAAACTGTGTTGGTTGACACTTGCATTCATACATTCATACATATTAAATACATGTTAGCTCTCTTTAAAAAGATCAAACAAGATCAGGGATTGCACACAATAATGTACAGAAAACTGTGCTATATTAAAACTGCTGTTTTTTTATTTTTATTTGTGGCAGTGCATTTGTACACTTCTAATCTGTAACCACATGTTAATTTACCTTAATTTACCTAATTTACATGTTAATTAACAATGCCTACATTGTTCACTCTCAGACGTCTGTGATGAAATTAAAGGGAAAAAAGAAAGGCACTATGTAGCTATGAAGTGTTTAGAGCACAGATACAGCATTATAACCAGAGTGAGATGGTTATAAATAATATGCAAATTTTCCATGCATTTATCCATGTTCCATACCGCTTATCTTACACAGGGTCATGGGGGAGGCTGGAGCATATCCCTGGGAACTCAGGGAACTCAGGGACACACTGGATGGGGTGCCAACCCATCACAGGACACAATTGCACACACAGTCACACACTACCGACAATTTGGAAATGCCAATCAGCCTATGGTTCATGTCTTTAGACTAGGAGAGGAAACCAGAGCACCCAAAAGAAACCCACAATGCACAGGAAGAAATGCAAACTCTGCACACACAGGTGATGTGAGGCAAACATGCTAGTATCTTTACTTTCAATCTTTTAGACTGACAGTTACTCTAACTCCTTATAGTAAAACCAGTCCTATTCCCATTTTATTGCTTGTTCAACAAGGACTCAGGTGATAAATGCTGGCAGTAGACAGACTAGTAAATGGCTTTCTGCCCCACGAATCTTATCTCCCTTTAGGCTGAAGCTAGAGCTAATTATAGCGATATTCAAAATGTGCAACATAAATGAACAAGTCCTCATTGTCTGACTGTTATGAGCATTGTTTCAGAAAAAGCCAGAGATCAATGATCTATTTTTGGGCCTGTTCATATTATCAGTTGAATCTCACATAAAAGCTGTCTAAGGTTACTAGTTTTAACACAGATCCTGTGCGTTCACTGAGAAGGGCCTGGTCTGTAATGAGATGTCTGGGTGTCAGGACAAAGATTCTCTCATCCTGTCTGCCTCTTTTTCAGTTAAGCCGACATGGGAATATACAGTGGCTGAGAGAGGACGAGTAGAGTACTAGTCATATATGCAATAGCTATTACAAGGACAATGTAAATCTAAGGCCGTTTTTGAAGAACCTACAGTATTGTCAAAATACAATGAAAGTACAAACCCAGGGTCTTGGGTTCAATCCTAAGATTTGGTTACAGTCTGTGCAGATAAGTGTATGTCCCCGTGAGTTTGGCTGGGTTTTCTCTGGGTTCTCCATTTTCCTCCCACCGTCCATAAACATAGAGGCTGGCAGACCGGCTAAGGTAAATTGTCTGTAGTTGTGAATAAATGAATGAATGTTTATGCATTGTTCCCTGCAATTGTCTGGCATCCCATCCATTGTGATGTCTCCTACCTTGCACCCAGTGTTACCACGACTGACTCTGGATCCACAGAGCCATAATTAATGCTATACTTATACCTGAATCTAACTCTAACATTAACATCAGAAATCAAAAAGAAACACTTTGGTTCATTCAAATAAAACTTGCAGTTTTTGTAAGAAAACAGAGTTTTCCTTATGGGGACCAACCAAATGTCCACAAAAGGTCAAAACTTCCAGATATTCCTATACTTGTGTGGACATTTGGTCCCTACGTTGCTATTGCACTAATACATAATACAAAAAGTAAAGAGACTTTTGTATTTATTTATTTAGTTGTTATTATTTTGAAATAAGGGTGCATTAGGAGACATTGCCCATTAATATTTTATGTTGGTTGGATTAGACAAGGAGGTAAAATGTCACAATTACAATAGACACAAACTCAGTAGTAGATGCTTTAGTGCCCTCTTGTGATAGTTTTTGAACAGTTTTTATATCCCAGTGGTTCTCAAAAGCAGTTCTCAGGGACCTCCAGATGGACAATGAAACGAGTTGGAGAATCACTACATAAGTTGAACATCAAGTTACATGAACATCTGTATCTATATTCAATTAAAGCTTATATGTGTATTTAATTTAGGGTTTTGGGTGTTCACTCTCTTGAACAGCCTCTTAATAACCAAACTTAACATATTTACAGCAGTTTCAAGCTCTATCAGGTTCTCCTTTGGATTTGCATGTCTGTGAAATATTCCTCCAAATCCTGTGCTGCTGCTGTTTGATTGTGTCAGTCTTAAAAGTCACTTCAGTGATTGAGAACATCCACACCAGGGAACAGGCATTTACATCACTCATTCTAGTCTGTGCCTAGATTTTCCACTGCAGCAAATACATTGCTAAAGCAGGGCTGCACCTTACAAGACTGGACATGGTCTTGTAAGAATTAATTTAGGATTGTGATTAACAGGCATTTACAATGACTTTTTAGTTTAACCTCTTAAACTCCTGACTAACATTCCTCACTCTTGTAACAACATACCATTCCTATTAGTGTTACTGTAGTTACTGAATAATTAATAATATTGGAAATCTGTTTTAGGATGAATGACAAGTCGAAAGAGGTTAAATTGCACGTTCTCTAGATTTCAACATTACACTGGTGTTCAAGATAATCGACTTTACTTAAATGCCTGTTTTGCGATGTCAAGTAAATGTCAGGCTAGATTTCATCAGAGAATTCCATTGCTTATGTGCATTTTGTGGAGCTGATTACTTCCTGAAAAATGACAGAGCCACACACACACACACACACACACACACACACACACACACACACACATGTTTTTTTTATTTCTTAGTATCCACATCCCTCTCTTGCCTCTCATCCATGACAAATGATAGTGTCACAACATGGGTGACTTGCCATCCCTCCTCAGCCCTCTTTCTCTTCATGCCTTATTGTGCTATTGATTTCACTCTCTACTCCTGCAAATGAAGACATCCCCTAGTGTCTTCTTTAGGCTCTGCATCTCAGAATTACCCCCTGGCCCAGGTTCAAAAACTTTTATCAAATACACTGATATTTAAACTCATACATCCATTGAAACCCCCCTATTGTTTTATGATTCATACTGAGCACATGGATGAAGATCACCTGGCTCAACTTCTGTGAGCTGATGTTTGTATTCAGGATATGATATACTATGGACAAAAAAAAATGGTAAACTTGGAACATTTATAGAGATGGCTTTCAAGATGGGGAAAAAGGGGGAGAAATAGAGAAAGAAAAAAGTGAAAACAGCATCTTTTTTACATTAGACCTTGTCTGCTGATGTATTCATGAAAACAGGCAATATTGCACTACTATGGTTATAAGCGACCTTTGTCTATGTGTTGCACATAGTGAAAAGCACTATAAAGAACTCAATGGTCTTTTAACTGATACACAGTTTTATTTTTCTTAAACACCCAGCTTCTTTACCTCAAGCAGACTGGTCATTATAGAGAATGATTATAGACATATATCTCATGCCTGGCTCGTCTCGCTTTTTGAAGTAGCGACTCCTGGGTTTTGGCCTTTTCAGTAGAGAAGATTCATTATTACTCAAAGGCAGCGACAAAGAATAGGTTTTCCATCATAAACTGCATGGTGCCAGTGCATGTAGGGAGTTTTTTAGGCCTCAAATTGAAGTTAAAAGTTAAAAACTGCAAACTAAAGTTTTTAACCAAGCCACAGCATAGAATGTTTCCTTAAAAGGTGCTAATAACAATTATCAGCAACATGTTAAGCTGCATGTTTTATAATGTTTGATTTTTGTATGTAGGGAGTATAAGATGTGGTGTGTTCGAAATTTAGAGAAATGGCTGTTGACATATGTATAAGTCTTACTGAGTGAAGATTTATGGTTGTGATATAGTCTGTTAAATGAATGACAGCAACCCTGACCTTAGGTACAAAATATACCAACATCATATGTTGAAAGTGTATTATAGTATTATAGGTACAGTATATACGGTACAGTCAGGTACATAAATTTTTGGACATTGAACAAGTTATGGTTATTTTAGCTGTCTACCATTATTATTGGAGCTGAAATCAAATAATTTAAACAGCAGACATTCAGCTTTAATTTGAGGGAATTCATGTCTAAATCAAGTGAACAGTATAGGAATTACACCACTTTTTATATGTGCCCATCCCTCCCTTTTTAAAGGACCTAAAGTCATTGGACCAACTAAAAGAATCATAAATTAAATTGTCATTTTTAGTACTTGGTTGCAAATCCTTTCCAAGTCTGGAACCCACAGACATCACCAAATGCCTTTACTGCTGTTTGCAGTTTTATCTATCTATCTATCTATCTATCTATCTATTTATCTATCTATCTAATAT
>JANDJT010000190.1:20204588-20223155 GCA_024331685.1 Stegophilus panzeri | reverse complement strand
AATAATACTTCAGATTACAAAATGTAATATACCATCTGTCGGTTAAAATAACTTAGACACTGGTGAATAATATAGCTTACAGAAACCAACAAAAGAACAAGAATTTGGCTACATGTTTTACGGATAGCCTGCAACAAATAATGTTGTGACATTTAGCCTACCAAATTATGTAACACTCTTGGTTAATTTCAAATACAAATACTCAGTGTTTGATTGCGATCTTTAGTGATTTGAAATGACTATACATGTTATAACATTGAAGACATTTAGGCACCTAAAATTTATTGATGAAAAATTTCTTTGTTACTTGTTAAAATCACAACCTCTCCTGTTCTTAAAAGCATTCTGCTTTATTTTCTGGATATGATGCATGGAACTGTCAGGAAGTACTTTCCTAATATTTTTTTAAATTGTTTTAACAGAAACAGCAGGCAATTTTTAAAAATGGACAAATGACACACAATGACCTTGAAAAAAAGGCTTTTCAAGAATGTTTTCAAGTGTTTATTGGATAATTAAGTGTTCCTAGCTTAATTAAAGGGTTCTCCATTAAACATTTTAGCGTTCGCCCAGAGGGATAACTAGAGGGTTCTACATTTTTATAACTGCACATAAAACTGTACTACATAACAAGCAACTCGGTTTCCATACAAAATCCATGCTATTGGATGAACAAACCTCATTCCAGGCTGACATAAATGAAAACTCAAAGAAATAAACACTTGTGAATTTGTGTTTTGTTTGTTTGTTTCTGTGTTTGTTTTTAATTTTGAGCTTAAAGGCTGAATCAAATCAGTGTCAATTCAGATAGCACTGACGGGTAATTTTCTACTATAAATTTATTTCTCATGACTCATCTCTACTGAGTCATGGAAAATGTAAGACCTAAGGGTGCAACATGTATGATTTGTTCATGTATTAACTGTTTTAACTGTTTTAGTATTACAAATGACCTGGAAATATATGAAGGGTCAGACAACATGGTTGTGTTTACGTGTACCTCCTAGTCTTGTTACATACACTCCCCCAAGGCCCCTTCACTCCAAGGCAAACATGGGGGAATCTTTTACATAAAGAACAAGCAATTTCCAACACTTTCAGATTCACATGTCTGTAATTAAATTAAATACATGTCTGTATTTAATAGCAGAATAGCAGAATATTGTATCGAAGTATAGGAATAGATTAGCAATCATGTTCATTGTCAAGAATATCTAACATATATGTTGGTCTAACACAGAGAGATCAGTGAAAGTCAGTAATTTTTCTCTAGCAGGCTAGAAAAGCAACTTTATTTTTTGACAAACACAGAAATATTTATTCATCTCTCATGAACACAATGTTTTTGGACTTGAGCCCATAGATCTCTACATATATGAAGATAATCTAGTCCACTTTAGGGGACAGTTTCCCTCAAAAAGCACTAGACATCTAAATTAAAAAACAAACCCCAGATATTTCTCCCCCACTTTATAGTAAACATTAGTTTATGTTTATGGTTGTGCAAATCCTTTAGTTTTGTGTTTATGCAAACCAAATACAAAACCACATTTGTTTGTTTATCTTTGAAAATCATTTCTTCTCAGTTCTCTGGAGAGAGTCAGTGCCAAAAGACAATTCATATCACTGCGTACTTGTTAATATCTCCTGAATATAGTCGGTTTGCATCCTATTTATAAGTGAACATATTATTTATTTAAATAATAGTTTATATGCATTTACTTTATCAAATTCAAACATTCAAAGAAATAATAAAAATGACAGTAAAATATTATTATACTATTCATTAATATAATACAGTAATATACTATACCATACTGTGCCATACTATACTATACCAAAATAGTACAGAGGTGTAGTTTGTAGCATTCTTCACAACTCCTAGTTTGAACCTGAGCTCAGGTTACTGTGTTTCTCTGGTTTCCTGCTACTTCACAAAACATTCTAGTAGATGGATTGAATACTCTAAATTGTCATTTGTGTGATGGTGTCCCATCCAAGAAGTATTCTCACCTCACACCCAGTGTTCCCAGAATAAGCTCCTGATCCAAGTTGACCCTGAAACTACAGTATACTGTACTATATTATACTACACTACTCTATACTACACTACACTACACTATACCACACTATACTACACTATACCACACTATACCACACTACACTACACTATACCACACTATACCACACTACACTACACTACACTATACTACACTATACCACACTATACCACACTATACTACACTATACCACACTATACCACATTACACTACACTACACTATACTACACTATACCACACTACACTACACTACACTATACCACACTATACTACACTACATTACACTATACCACACTACACTACACTACACTATACCACACTACACTACACTACACTACACTAAACCACACTATACCACACTATACTAAACTATACCACACTATACTACACTACACTACACTATACCACACTATACCACACTATACTACACTATACCACACTATACTACACTATACCACACTACACTACACTATACCACACTACACTACACTAAACCACACTATACCACACTATACTAAACTATACCTCACTATACTACACTACACTACACTATACCACACTATACCACACTATACTACACTATACCACACTATACTACACTATACCACACTACACTACACTATACCACACTATACCACACTACACTACACTACACTATACCACACTATACTACACTACACTACACTAAACTACACTATACCACACTATACTACACTTCACTACACTACACTATACTATACTATACTGTACTATACTATACATTTTTCTTACCGTTCATCATTACATTAAATTTTACAAAAAAAAAAGTCTGCAACTATCTACTTTACATCTACATTTTTGTTGGTTAGTACGGATTATAACAAATTGTACAATTTGTATAAAGTTAATAATAAGTTAAAGCACTTCAGCTTTAAAATTAATATACTGACGTATGGTCTTCACAGGTGGAGAACTGCTTTCTGTCTTTGTATATGCATTTAGCAGTGTTATAATTATATGTGTTATATATTGTGAAAACAGGCTGTTTTTTGGGTAAGCTTTTACACACACACACACACACACACACACACACACACACACACACTCACCTCTTCTAATTTATATCTTCTGAAGGTTTATAGAGAACCAAGTCTTGTCTTGTCTCTTCTGTCCTCAGTGGGGGAGAAGTCATTGCCAAAGCCTTTGGCTTATCCTGTTCTGGACTCTGAATGCTGTGGCAAACTGAAAGAGTCTTCAGATGGACTAAATGAAGGAGACTCCATCGCAGACTCAATCAACTTGTCAGGCAAGAACAAGAAAAGAAGAAACCGCACAACATTTAGTACCTTTCAGCTGGAAGAACTGGAGAAGGTCTTTCAGAAGACACACTACCCTGACGTGTATGCACGGGAGCAGTTGGCCCTGAGGACTGAGCTCACTGAAGCACGAGTGCAGGTACTCTATGAGTCTTTGGTACATAAATCTATTTAAACACACTGACATTTTGTTTATTTAAAATCAAATTATGTAACTGGAGTTAGAAAAAAATGTCATCTGGTTATTTTTTGTGAAAGGATCAGGACCATCAGTACCATTGTCTTTTCAAAGTTATACATGTGTTAATGTTATAAAGTTAAACAATTTTAGCATTGTAATATAAAATTTATATTTATATTACTTTGTAAGATAAAAGTATTTCTATAATCTTTTGTCTGTTTTGGGATACTTTGACAGGTGTGGTTCCAAAACAGAAGGGCTAAATGGAGGAAGCGGGAGCGATATGGCAAAATGCAGGAAGTGAGAAATCATTTTGCTGCTACATATGATATCTCCCTGCTCCCTCGCTCCAATACCTACCAGGTACACACATACAATGAGTACACCATAGATGTGTTATGAAGATGACACCCATTTTCATGCTGCTGATCACACAAGATTATCATGTTAAGATATTTAGTGAAATATTCTATAGGTTATTTGTAACAATTATTTTTTCTACCAATAAAATTGTGCAACAAAATGTTCATGGACAATACTTTGGTCTATTTGATTTGATTTGATTTGATTCAACTGATTCATGTGTAGATGTGTGACTGATCACTCTGTGCATTAATTAGCCAGAGTTGAATTGTCTAGGACATCTACTGATGTCAATTCTGTCTGAGCTTAATACTTTTGCATGCGTATTTTTAACATTTATCATCTGTCTCAACTCATAGATGCAGGGTAACCTGTGGCCTGGAGGAGGATGTGCAGGAGGGGCCAGTGGGGGCTGTGTCCTGGGCACAGACAGCATGCCTTCTTCCTGCATGGCTCCTTACCCTCATCCCCATGCACACCCCCATGCTCATGGGCTTATGGGAATGTCTACATCCCCGACTCACCCTCCTCATCATCCTCATCCTCACCATCCAGGCATCAATGGCCTGTACTCCCTGCACAGCTTCCAGGGAGGTCTGGGGGCTCATTCCTTTGAGCCCAGCCCTGAGTCTGACTACAAGCCTTCAGGCCTGGTGGCACTGCGCATGAAACCCAAAGACCCTGGCAGCCTCTTGTCTTGGCCAACGTGACTGATATTTAATTAGGACTGAGCCAACATATAATCAATGGATTCACACAGAAATCCAAACATTAGAGTTTTGGACAGTGTCCATCGAGCAAGAGGAACAGTTCCAGTCCTAATCCTTTACTAGATTTGCAGTTGATGTAATAGTAATAACAAAAATAAATGCCACCTGTATATGCTGTTTATATGTTTCCATATGGGAGCATGTATTTTGTTACTGTCAATCCTTTTAAAATATGCAAGGTTGCTTTAATGTTCAATTTTTAAAGAATGTATTCTATGAAAATAGCATAATTGTCCAAATAAAAGGGTGACTTGTTTATTTAAAGTAGTTAATCACATATTTCCAGTGTATACTGATTTTTATTGTAGTATGACAGTCAATAAGTGGCTTTCATGTTTCAGTTGTGCTGCCATTAAAGTTAATTTGTAACTACAAAAATCCTTTCCCCACACCTTCCCTGTTAATTCACAACAAACAGATACACATGACACATGATAACTGTGTGCTTATAATATTCTTGTATAATTAGCCAAATTTAAGCACTTAGCAAATGGTCTTTTTGCATAATGTTAATAATTTAACCTTCAGTATTTCCAAATATTATGGTACAATGGATTCAGAGCAGGCTACTCTTTACTTTTTACTGTATGTAGTATGTACTGCATGCCCGTATCATTTTACAGTGAGGACAATCCTTAGTCAATGTAAAAAAGGAAGTAATGTGAGCCTATCGTAGTTCAGGGGGCCTTCAGATATCAGCCAATATAAGCAAGTGCCATTTAAAAAAAAATGTTTACTCTTTAAACAGCATTGAACTTTATAAAGCTTCATATTTAATATCAGTGATGCATTTCAGGGCATCTTTCTTTTCATTAACAATGCTTTCTCCCAGCAGACATTTACTGCAACCTTAACGAATTATATATTTACATTTACATTTATGGCATTTGGCAGACACCCTTATCCATAGCGACTTACCTTTATCTCATTTATACAATTGAGCAATTGAGGGTTAAGGGCCTTGCCCAAGGGCTCAGCAGTGTTAGCTTGAACTCCTGACCTTCTGATCAGTAATCCAGAGCCTTTAACCATTGAGCCACCACTGGCCCTATAGAGTAACTTTCTGTATAATAACAATATTGTTATGTACCATATTTCAAGGTGTTTGGACAAGACACAAACTACAACCCATACTGAATGAAATCTGACAATCCTGCACAACCTGGTATTTTGCATGAGGAATTATTATTGGTGCTTACGATTTCAGACTGTTAATACTCTTATTTTAACCATGACACCTTAATCATGTAACATACATGCAGGAAGCACCGGGCATCCACTGAAGTGCAGCATGGCCGACTAGGTATGTGGTACTGCACAGGACAGCTCCATCTGGATCTAATGACTGCATACCAGTCCTGTCAGCCACTATTTCAGTATAAAGAATAACTAGGATGTAACTCTAAAGTAACATACAACAGTTTTAACATGTTCATAGCCATTTTCATTGTTCTGGTTATCTGAGTGAGCCTTAAAGGAGGATTGCTTCAGTATTTCCATTATACGTTAAACATCATATCTGTGTTGGACCACATTACGTGCCAGTCTGGCATACCATGTAATGCTGTAGTGAGAGAAAGGACATGTGTTTCCAATAGAGGAAGGAGAGAGAGAGAGAGAGAGAGAGAGAGAGAGAGAGACGCACACCCTCCACACCCACGGCTTAGAATTCCAGCCTGGTCCTTTGAGACAGACATGCTTGCTCCAGCTACACAGACTTTGCTCCTATTAATGTAATGATATAAGAAAAATAATATACAAAAACAAAACTTTTGTGAAATAATTTCTGAACAGATATATGGAGTAAAAAATACTTTTTTAATGCTGTTGCCATTAACAGGTTGTTTTAGATCTTCAAATGAAATACAACATAAAACAAAGGCAACCTGAGTAAACACACAATACAGTTTATATTTTAATTTGAATTTAATTTCAATTTATTTTTATTGAAGCAAAAAAAAAGGTTATCCAACACCTATCACCCATGTGAAAAACTAATTGCTCCCTTAAACTTAAAATCTGGTTGTGACACCTTCAGCAGCAATAACTGTAACCAAATGCTTCTGATAGCTGGAGATAGTCTTTCACAAAGCCGTGCTGGAATTTTGGCCCACTCTTCTTTGCAGAAATGCTTTAGTTCAGCCACACTGGAGGGTTTTCAAGCATGAACTACCCGTTTAAAGTCCTGCCACAGCATCTCAATTGGTTCAAGTCAGGACCAACTTAACTAACTTCATACTGTTGAAAAAGTTCTATTTAAATGTTGTTGATTGAACAGGGTTCGCAGTAATCAGGCCTGATTGAGTCTAGTCCAACTGAACCCCATTATGAATGCAGTTTCATAGATTTGTGGAATTAGTAACTACGGGCGCTAATACATTTTCACACACGCCCAGATGGTATTTGGATAACTTTTTTTTGCATCGATAAATAATCATTTAAAAACTGCATTTTGTGTTTACTCAAGTTGCCGTTGTTTTATCTTAGATTTTATTTTCTGAAACAATTTAGTATGAGATATACACAAAAACAGAAGAAGAAAAAAGCAAATACTTTTTCACAGCACTGTACATAAGCCTATAATAGGTCACCATAAACCTATTTTTGTATACTAGTTTGGCTGTTTCTGGAAATAAACATTAATCAAATATTTGAAAATGATCATTTTTGCCTGACAGTTCTTTGAAACATTAGTTGAAAATTAAAGAAAAATAAATACCAATTTAGAAACTTAAAATCTGCATCACAAAAGAAGAGACAGACAAAATATATACATTATTATTATTATTATTATTATTATTATTATTATAATATTGTATTTACAGTATATAAGTACGTGCATATTTGCAAGTCTTTTTAAAACTAAAAACACAGGTGGCGACATCTCTTGGACATAAGATGAACATGCTGAATTTGCTTCCCGTAAAGGTCACCGGTCTCAGATGTAAAATAAAACAATTTTCCCCATTTTTTGCAGAAATGTCGGGCATTATAATGACTAAACGTTTTAATTCGCAGTGTCTGTATATACCATTCAAAAGTAACTATTGTAAAACCCATAATTATCATATTTTTCAGTGTTTATTTCCGCATGCCACGAGGGTGAAGCATCTCTATGCGAAGAAAAACCATCTGGGCGTTTACGGGCTTCCTTGATTGACGTGAACTATAGCCAATAGAATTACACTGTGTCAGCTTAGTAAACCAATCAAATTCTTATGGCGAGGAACGCTGTAGTCTATACAAGATGGCGTACGTGGTTGTTTTCCAGCTACAATATTGAGCGAATTTCAGAAATTTGTCGTCTAAATTAATTAATTACGGTAGTGTAGTCCCTTCGTAATTGTTTGTTATAAGCCGTAGAGACGTGGAATATCCATCATGAAAGGAAAAGAAAGGTCGCCAGTGAAAAAACGCTCCAGGGCCTTGGACGATGTTCGAGACAGGGGAGGAAGCCACCCGAGCAGTAAGAAAATGGGGGTTGTGGCGATTTCTGGCGGAAGCAACAATGGAAATAGCTCTTCCAAAAGCGAAGGAGGTTCGGCGAGAAGGAGTTTACTTGGAGACAAAAGGGATAGTCGGGACTTTGACGGACATGCTTCTAGTCGCACGGGAAACAGTCACAGCTACACCGGCCCCGTTGCTAGCGCTAGCAGCAAGAATCACAACTCGAGCCTGTCGCTCGAAGCGGCCGCGAGAGGCAACTCGCGTTCAGACCAGCGCAGCCAGCTCGCCGCTAACGAGAGTGAGTACAAAACGCTCAAAATAAGCGAACTCGGGTCGCAGCTGAGCGACGAGGAGATCGAGGACGGTTTGTTTCACGAGTTCAAGAAATTCGGCGACGTGAGCGTGAAAATTAGCCGCGTTAACGACGAAAGAATAGCTTTTGTGAACTTCAGGAGGCCCGACGATGCCAGGGCGGCGAAACACGCCCGAGGGCGCCTGGTGCTCTATGACCGTCCTTTGAAAATCGAGGCGATGTACATGAACAAAAGGAAAAGTCGATCACCCGTCGAGAAAGACCACTTTTCTGCCGTGGCTGGCCACAGACATTTGCACACCCAGAGGCCTCTGTCCCCTACTGGACTAGGTTATAGGGACTACAGGCTCCAGCAGTTAGCACTTGGTCGACTTCCTCCACCCCCACCGCCTCCTTTACCCAGAGAGCTGGAGAGAGAAAGAGAGTTTGCCTTTTATGAAGCCAGAGCAAGACCCACCTACATTGCTGAACGAGCTGCTGCCTTTCGCGAAGAGGATTTTATTTCTCCAGAGGACGACCAAAGAGCTAACCGAACGTTGTTTTTGGGTAACTTGGACATTACAGTAACAGAAAATGATCTGAGGAGGGCATTTGACCGCTTTGGGGCCATCACTGAAGTGGACATCAAGAGACCCACCCGGGGCCAAAACAGCACGTATGGCTTTCTTAAGTTTGAGAACTTGGACATGGCCCACAGAGCAAAGATCAGCATGTCAGGAAAAGTTGTCGGCCGAAATGCTATTAAAATTGGTTACGGAAAGGCGACCCCAACAACACGCCTCTGGGTTGGGGGCCTTGGACCATGGGTTCCCGTTGCTGCGTTAGCAAGGGAGTTTGATCGATTTGGCACTATTAGGACTATAGATTACAGGAAAGGGGACACGTGGGCCTACATTCAGTATGAAAGCTTGGATGCTGCTCAGGCAGCTTGCACAAACATGCGTGGTTTTCCTCTTGGAGGCCAGGACCGACGGCTGAGAGTGGATTTTGCAGACACTGAGCACCGCTACCAACAGCAGTTCCTGCAGCCGCTCCCGCTCCCGCCCCACTACGAGGTCATGGCTGAGTCCTTTGTTCACCGTGCAACCCCTGAAGCTATCAGGGTCCGAGAAAGAACCCCCCCGCCACTGCATTTTAGAGAACGGGAGCTCTATGCTGGTGTGGAGTGGCCAGCCCCTGCCATCCGTGAACGTGTAAGAACTCCTGCATTTGAACCTCTGGAGCACTTGGAACGAGATCGACGGCCCAGAGAGCCATGGTCCCTGGAGCGGGAGCTGCCGAGCAGAGATGCTGGAAGAAAACGGCGCCTTCTAGAGGATGGACGGCACCTAGACTGTTCACCCGACAGCAGCAGTGAGTGGGCACTCCGGCGCCGGAGAGCCCCATCCACTGAGGGCAGCCCGGGAGGTAGCAGTCGCGACGGCCGCTTCAGCGACTCTGAGCGTCCAATGAGGGCAGAGCGGCTGTCACCGGCACGAGAGCGCCGCAGCAGCCTAGACAGGGCTCCTGGAGAGAAGCGCCTCAAGAGCAACAGCAGCCTGTCTGAGTCCAGCATTGGTGCAAGCCCGTCAGAAAGAAAACGCAAAGCAAATGAAGCGAGCAAAGGGCCTTCAAAAAGAGAGCGAGCTGAAGGTAGCTCAAAGAGCAGTCAGTCATCCAAGCAGGACACTGGCGGGAAGCTGAGCATGGCCTGGAACGGAATGCTGCTCCTGAAGAATAGCAATTTCCCAGCCAGCATGCACATCCTGGAGGGAGACCCGAGTGTGGCCAACACCCTCCTGGTCGACGGCAGCACGGGAGGGAAGGTGACGCAGCTTCGCATCACGCAGCGCCTTCGGCTCGACCAGCCCAAGATGGATGAGGTGTCACGCCGCATCAAAGTGGCAGGCCCAGGCGGGTATGCCATTCTCCTTGCTGTTCCTGCCAGCTCCGAGGATGCATCTTCATCCTCCTCGTCGACAGACCCAGCGGCTTCGACCCAGCGTCCTCTGCGCAACCTGGTTTCGTATCTGAAGCAAAAGCAGGCAGCCGGGGTAATCAGTTTACCCGTGGGGGGCACTCGCGATAAAGACAACGCGGGGGTGCTGCACGCGTTCCCACCCTGCGATTTCTCTCAGCAGTTCTTAGATTCCTCTGCAAAAGCTCTTGCCAAAACAGAAGAGGACTATCTTGTCATGATCATTGTCCGTGGAGCATCCTAACAATCAGAACACAAACAAGCAAAAAAAGCATTGTTATAAAAAAAGAAATGTCTCATTTGCATGCTCTGTTAAGCCTGGTGCAGCAACCATAGTTTAAACAGTTCTTAAAAGGGTATGTGTCATCTGTTCTGCCAAATGCAATGCATGAAAAACATCTCATATAGCAAAATTGGTTTTCATATTGCAATATTTGCTCACCATTGCAAGTTGAGTTTCCAAACCAAATCATTGTGATACTGTGCAACTGTTTGAAAGAGTGAAAGATAAAAGGCAGACACAATTTGAAAACTGAAGATTTACACTATACACTGTACTGCTGAAAATCTTATACATGTTTGTTTAGCCATTAGATTGTAAGCAGTTCCCTATATGGATATTAACAAGAATGTTGGTTCATGTAGGTATATTCTATATATTTTTTATTTAAAAAAAAAAAAAAAAAAAAAAAAAAAAGGAAGAGGTTATTGAGTCATTGTGGTTTAACGCTCGGAACAATCAGTTAATGATGAAGAGAAAGTGTAATATAGGCCTAGGTGTGTAGTTCTATAGTTCACCTAAACAGTCCAGGTATTTCTCACTTAAAGCTGCATGTTGACTGTTGTCCTGTTTTGAAACCGTTATGGGGTAGTTCACAGTCTAAAGTTTGCAGACTATAAACTAATGTATACACAACTGTACTTTAGTATTGAAGTGTTTATCAGTGTGTAACTGGGCAAGCATTTAATGAGGCTACAAATTGTTTTCTCCCAGATTTTATTATACCCAAGGCATCTTGTAATATGAATCAGTGATTATTTTGGTCTTCTTTTAATTCTAACATGTTTCAAAACCACCATTTGCACAGACCATTGCACATAGCGTATCCCTTTTTTTTTGTATTTGACAAGATCTGAAAAACTAGTTCTATTGAGACATATTTTCCATTTTTACTTTGTTTTTTGCTCTTCCCTAATAATTTCTGTAGTCAGCCACTAGTTTTTACTGATTTCAGTGCTTTTTTTACTGATTTTTTTTTTTTTTTCCCTCCTTCCTTCTTTTTTAATTTTTAATTTTAAAGTAATCTTGCTCGTAGAACACAGTACAAAAATCAAAGAACACTTGATAGAATAGCAGTATATAATGCATGTGGCTTTTTTTTCGTTTTTGTCAGCATTGGCCTCAGTTTTGTTCAATATGCCACATTAAAGGAATTGTTAAATTGATGTCAAGGTACTAAAATGTGAGTGGAAACGTGTTCCTTCCAATTTGATAAACATAATAATGCCTATGGTGATGTAATTCTTCTATGATCTATATTCCCCCATATATTAACACACTTTAATTGTCAGCTTTAGGCATACTTGAAGCAGGGCTGTACAATTAGAGGTGATCAAAGTGTTTAGTATTTTTCAGTACATTATTAATGACTATGGTTCAGTGCAAAAACACAAAAGCGCTGTAATTGGTCAGCATATGTGATTGTGCAGTGATCATACCACTAAAGAGCATGCATTAATTGTTGAGTCTACTTGTTGGAGTATGCTTAATTGTGCAGCCCTAAACTTAAGTATGTTTTAAGTTGAATAATGAGCTATGTATGATTAGTTTGAATAGACATGCAACATACTTTTATAACCCCCCCCCGTCTGAAATTTTTAGCATTTATATCAATGTTGAGGTTTTTTTTTTTCTTTTTTCTTTTTTTTTTTTTTGCAGAGTCTTGAGTCTGATTATTAACATAAGTGTTAATTCCATCTGTGTTATGCCATCTATCATTTTAAAATCACACTAAATTGCATTTTTAAAGCAGATTTAGAAATTGGTTTGTGAATTAAGATTATTAATCTGTTCTATATGTATGGGTGAGTAGGAGATACTGTACTTCCAGTAGCCATCTCTCAGGATGAAAAAGGACCGTTGCAACAGAGGACTTCCCATGGCTGGAATCAAAAAGATTGACAGGAGCCCTTTGGATACAGAGGGGCAAGAGCTTTCCGTTTACTGATTGTGTATTCTCGCTGAGAGAGCAGCTTCACACTTGTGTAAATGTTTTTGTGCTTACACTTCCCATATTTAAACGGAAATATGACCGTCTTGCTTTGTGGTGTGTTTACCTGGTTTCTTGAAGGAGAGGAAAAAAAGAGGAATCGCTCATTCACATCTTGCACAGCTAAGAAATAGCTGTCCACATACACACAAAGTGCACTGGCACTTATTTGATTTTGTCTTACTATCAATAAATTGTTTCATTTGAGGGAGAAATGTTCATTCGTTGGAAATGAATCGAAGACCAGCTCCTGCTGTTTTGCGGTTGTATTTCAATGGAATTGTTGCTGATTGTTTCTGCTCAGGAAAAAAAAATTCCCATATGTGGATCAGTGATGACATTAAGAGCCAAGAGCGAGAGCGTTTTATTGCCGCGTTGTCAGTGTTTTCCAACCTTGTGTCCCGGAGTTGCCCGGCTTTGCTAATTAACAGCCCTTGCACACTCCTGCCCTAAACCGCCCCCTTATTCCCGAGGGAAACGAGAGCAGAAAGACGGGGGCTTTTGCTACTGTGCTCTCTGTAGCAGGCTTGTGCTCTGCTGCTGACCACAGTCAGAGGGGAGATGTTGATTGCACAGACCTTCAGATAAGATGCGAGTTTTGTTCCAGCACTGCCACTGGTGTCCTCCAAGGTTCTTCCCTACCTGCATCAGCTGGAAGAGGTCAGGTCTGCCGTAACCCAGCTGCTTTGCATTGGCAGCACAACCATCTGCGAATTAAAGGTCAAATTTGAATGCTTTCTATTTCAGTGGAGCAGGCATTTGTTTACCCCATCCTTTGGTTTTTGCCCATTTGATTTTATTTTTCCACTCCATTGAGATATCAGTACAGGAAGAGGATTTCCATGATCAGGAAAAAGGAGAGCGATAGAAAGTTTTTTTAAAAAAAAAAAAAAAAGCCCTTCTAGGCCCTGAAGGAAAGCTGATAGTTTTGTCTTCCTCCACTTTGCATTTGTGACAGAAGTATTTAAATCCACACCTGTCTTAAATTGACCCGAAATTCAAGTGTTGCCAACTAGACTGCCGGTTTCCTCAAAGAGTTAACACATGGAGGAGGCACTTGCAAGAAGCTTCAGATGGAGAGAAAAAAAGGCCTCCTTTCTTCCTTATTAAGCTGTTGTGTTCACCTTCATCACCTCTCCTACAGGTCATCCAGCAGTGAGTGCCTGCCTGATGGCGGTGAGTAGGGCTAGTGGGTTTTTTACTGGGGCTGCTTCTCAAAGCCTGTCAGCGAAAGGTAAGTATCAGTGCAGGACAGAGTAACTCTCATGTAGGATTTGACTGTTTACTTTTGCCACTAAACTGACAGTTCCACAGATTATATGACCCCATGTAGCGCCATTATTAATATGACTGGAGAAGATTTTTGTCCAGTAAGTTCTGGATTTTCATTAATATGTATTTAAACATGTGAATTCATGAGCTGAGTTGACACGTTCAGTAGTAGTTAATAATAAAAAAAAATCTTTACCTTTTAGCTGTAAGTTAAAAAAAAAATCTGGTTTGCCAGACAGGTTTAACTTGCACTGTAATTTCTGGCCATCATATTTCACCAGTATGTGGGATTGTGGGACTAACATGCTTTAGAGGAGGTAAGTCTTGGACATATGGGGATTTTCAGTGGTGTATCACTTTCTGCCTTTTAGTTCAGGACTAGGATTCATTTTCAGAGAATTGTCTCTGGATAGTGACTCACTGTGGACAATTTGTTTTTAAAGGTAGGTTTGACTGCTCGCTGGGAAGCTCAATAATATAAGAAACTTTTAGGATCAGACTGACTTGAAATATTTGAATATACAAGCTCATAAATCTTTCCTCTGTCCATGTGAATATTATCTCTAATATAGAATTTACTGACTGGAAGGTGGTAAGAAGACAAAAATCCCTAAAATAACTGAATGAGTGCTTCAGTGCCTGGTCAATTTCTTTAGAGCTGTTTTAAAAAAAAAAAAAAAAAAATAGGCCTTGTTGAGGCACCAGATTATAAGAGATTTAGCATGTGGAAATATTTTCCTCGTCCTCTGAGCGATAAAAGAACATTTAGGGTCTGAACGATGACTGTTCGGCCTATAATGCGGTTTTAAATGTGGACACATGTTAGAAATGACTAATCAGAAGTTGTGCTCTGATAGGCTTTTAATTTGCCATCTTGTCACCTACCAGTGGTTTCCAAACCTGGTTGTGGATTCCACTGCACTGCACACGTTCAGCCGCTCCATGGTGTGTGTGTGTGTGTGTGTGTGTGTGTGTGTGTGTGAGTGAGAGAGAACAGGGAAATTTTACTGAGCGAAAATGAAATATATAGCAAAGCCATAGCATGCTGAATAAAATAATCTACTGACAATTTGCTGACTAACGCACAGGTCACAGTTTATTATGTAAATATTTAGACCAGGCATATTGTCTTTCTTGGCAGATTTATGTGGAAGTCAGAACAACAGCTGGTTGGCTTCAAATTTCTTTGACCTTGGAAGGTAATAAAACTAATATAAATAATGTATTATGTACGCAATGTTATTAGTCATGATACTACCAGTATAAAGAAGATAATAGGATTTTTGGACAGTATATTAACTTTGATAACAGGTTAATATGGGTTTTTATAGATATATATAGATAAATAAATTACACACAGAGGAGTGACAAATTAAAGGAAAAACAACATAAATTGTCTTAATGGGATACGAGCAGCTTCAGTGTGTCATTCTACAAGTCTCTGGATTTGTACTGGAGGGATGAACATCATTCTTCCAAAAGATATTCCCCTACAGATGTTTTGGTCATGGTGGTACAGAACACTTACACAACAGTCCATAATCCCCCATAGGTGTTCAGTTGGGTTGATATCTGGTGAATATGAAGACCATAGAATGTGATTTACTGCATTTTCATAGTCATTAAACTTTTCAGTGAGCCATCCTGGAGGGGGGAAGGGTCATCCTGGAAGAGACCACTCCCATCAGGTTAGAAAAGTTTCCTCATGGGATGAAGGTGATCAGTCAGTATTGTTTTGTAGGGACTCTTCCCTGTTCTCAACCCTGGTCATGGAGTACCCGTTGTCCTGTGTTTTCCTGGTCTAAAACAACTGCTTCAATCAACCTGATTAACAGCCCTTTGTGAATTGAAGTGGGTGTGTTAGAGCAGGGAAAACACTTCAATGTGCAGGATGCCATGACCGAGACTGGGAACCTGTGCTGTAAGGGGACAAATGGAGCCAAGCACTGCCAGCAAAATGCCTACGACAGCAACAGTTTTCCTGTTTTCATCTATTTGCATGTGTATATATGAAGTATTAGATGTTAGATTTGACATCTGCATAGAAATTAGAAGTGAATGATTTAGATAAATCTAAAGCATTACCTTATTGTATGCAGGTATTGACATATGTTGTCATTGAAATGATGGACTGTCAGTAGTGAATATGATGAACATTTGTGATCTCCACTAAAACTCGGGCAGATTTTTAAAGTTTTTAAAATCAGACCACTTTAGAAAACAAGGAAACAATTTGGGTATCAATCAGTTTGGTGCAAGAGTAAAATGGGGTTTGTGTCTGGGGGAAGCCTGGACATTCTGCTAAAGGCAGATACTATAATATTTGCAACTGTAGTAAACAGTTATGGAGTTGTAGACTATAAGATTATTATTGTTAACATTAATACTTCATTATTGTTCAACTGAATCCTTTCTAGGCTGATGTGGGAAATGTGACTACAGCTGCAGTAATGAAGTGGTGAGCAGTTTGTCTCCGTAAGTGCACTGTGGGTAATAATCTTCTCTCTTCATTTTTGATATGACAGTCAGTGTTTATATGTATTTATTCACTTATTTTTGTAACAGTACCAGTGGTGGTATTGGATTGTGAACTTCAGTCCAGATCCAGTTTCATCTCTTAGTCCATAAAGAACCATGAGCTACGATTATTACTTACAAATGGTGAGTAGTTGAACTTTAGTTTATATGTGATGTGTGTTTAGTGGAAATTTAACTAGATTTGTTTTTGCGATTGCTAAAAATAGTATGTAGTATTATTTGTGGATCTTGTTTAAAGGTGCACAAAATGTTTGGAATCTTGCTGATACCATTTATAACTGCATAAATGTATCTGAAATCACAATAAAAGCAGTATTTTTCTATTGGTTTGTGTTGTTACAGTCAAGAAAGCCATCTTTTTGAAATCCCTATCAGAAACCTCATCAGAATAGTGTATGTTGTAAACACAGTTTATATGAAATTCAAACACATTTTCCATTTGCTTTAATTTCAGTTATGAAAAACTTCACAATCATAAGAAGTCCACCTTTGATTTTTTTTGTTTTTTTTACACTTCCAAAATTTACACAGTAACACACATCCATGTATAAAAGACAGACTTTATGTTCACACACACTATACTACACTGAGCTGACACATTTCTTATGCTACTTTGTAATTTTTATTCTTAAATTTCAATCTGTGGCTCATAGAGACACCTTTATTGCCATTAAATATTAACTTCCATGGCTCCATGAGAAAAGGTCTTGGGAGATTGAATAAGAAGTGCTTCCCAATCGCACAGAGATATTCAAACATGATACAAAATACTTTATTAAACAATCAATCAGAACAAACTCAGATTTTCAACAGGAGTGTATTTAATTGGTGCTACTTACCAGCTCAGTTTTTGCCACTTTTTGATCTTTGTGAAATTTATAAAAAAAAAAACAAAAAAAAAAACACTCCACACTTGTAGCACTCCAGCATACTCACAACAATTAGCACTGTACAGTAATTAATGCTAGCTTTCAGTAGTAGTACAATGTTTGCACCACTAGAGGACTCTGTCACAAAATAAACTATATGGCATATAAGAAGCAACCATTAAATAAACAATTACTAAGAAAAGGTTTTGATTTTAAAAATAAATGAAAAAAGTAAAATTCTACACAAGCCTGAGGGTAAAATGCAAAAAATAATAAAAAAAAAACCAGTCTCTCTCGCATCTTTGGCTCATATCTCAATAGTTAGTACAGTTATGCGGTACATCAAAGGCAACTACTGGTGAGAAACAGAACACTACAGTTATTTCAATACAAATGACTGTTTTTGAAAACAAAATGTCTAACAATGGTGTATCTATAAGCACAGTGCCCTAAATCGTTTAGGTTGAGCCCTTGAAGTATTTTTACTCCTATCAGGTTGAAAGCGGTTTAAAGCCGTTTTGTTTTGGAAATTCTTTTCATCTTAGACAACTGTAATTTGGGACCACCAGCTAGGGAAAAAAAAAAAATCTATTTCCAAGATCCAGCGACACAGTCACCCAAATACACCTTCCAACATACCTTGAAATAATTATAATCCATTTTACGTAGTGGTTAAGCCTCATATGAGTATGAAGATTGCCGACTGGAACTTTGTTGATGATGGAGCATCAAAATAAACCAATCTGATTTGCTGCTTACAAGGAAAAACTTTGACCTTGGATCAGCAGGCAAATTGCATAGAGAATAATCAGCATTTGGTACATTAAATTATTTAAGCATTTTAAGGGTAATTTTTTTTTATACTATAAATATTGTCGTATGCTCTGATCAATAATACACATGCTGTTATAGCAAGCAAAAGGAACTACACACCAACTGTCTGCTTATATATATATTTATGAAATTTATTACACAGTGCCCTCCACTAATATTGGCACCCTTGTTAAATATGAGCACAGAAGGCTGTGAAAAATGGTCTTTATTGTTTAACCTTTTGATCTTTTGTTCATAAAATTCACAAAAATAATTTGCTCTCATGGATATCAAACAGTTGCAAACACAAAAAAGGTTTATCAACAAAAAAAAGTGTGCGTCACAATTATTGGCACCCTTTTAGTCAATAATTTGTGCTACCTCCCTTTGCCAAGATAACAGCTCTGAGTCTTCTCCTA
>JANDJT010000190.1:20177487-20204386 GCA_024331685.1 Stegophilus panzeri | reverse complement strand
TTATTGCCAAAAAGCTCTATTTTGGTTTCATCTGACCATAGAACCCGATCCCATTTGAAGTTCCAGTAGTGTCTGGCGAACTGAAGACGCTCAAGTTTGTTTTTGGATGAGAGTAGAGGCTTTTTTTCTTTCTTCCAATCAACTTGGTGATGGTGGTGATGTAGATGACTTCGGATTGTAGTTTTGGAGACTTTCTGACCCCAAGACGAGACTAACTTCTGCAATTCTCCAGCTGTGATCTTTGGAGATTTTTTGGCCACTCGAACCATCCACTTCATGGTGCGGTGAGACAATATAGACATGTGTCCAGTTCCAGGTTGATTCATAACATTTCCACTTGACTGGAACTTCTTAATTATTGCCCTGATAGTGGAAATGGGCATTTTCAATGCTTGTGCTATTTTATATTTTCTATCTAGCCACTTCTCATTTTGTGACGCTCAACAACCTTTTACTGCACATCACAACTATATTCCTTGTTCTTTCCCATTGTTATGAATGACTAAGGGAATTTGGCTTATGTTTTACCTCATATTTATATCCCTGTGATACAGGAAGTCATGGTTGAATAATTTCCTGCTCCTAGTCACCCAGGTGTACTAAAATAAAAGTAAAATATCAATGGGAATATACATTAAATATATTTTTCCCTCATATGAATTCATAGGGGTGCCAATACTTATGACACATATTTAAAAAAATGTTTTTTTGGATAAACCTGTATTGTAATTGATATCCATGAGAGCAGAGTATTTTTGTGAATTTTTTTTAAACAAAATGTAAAATAGACAATTTTTCACATCCTGCTTTGCTCATATTTACCAAGGGTGCCAATATTGATGGAAGGCACTGTTATTTATTTATATATATATATATATATATACATACACACACACACACAGATATGGACATTAATAGAAAAGTTACATGTTTTCTTAAATTTTCAGTTTTGTAGTATGGTAAAACGTATGTAATCTAATATATGAAGTGTTTTTTTTTGTTTTGGTTTTTTTTAACTGGAATTTAGAGACCACATAATGTGTTTGCTGGAACTAAAATGATCCATGATGGTGTCTTCAAACTTTGTGACTAAGTTGGTCATACCAGAGTATTCACAAAAGCCATTCACAAAAGCCTTCTTCCCTCAAAAGCCTGGTGCCATTGTGCTCTACTACAAGGTTCAGGTCCACTTTAGGAGGATAAAAAACACAACAAAAAAAGGTGAGTGGCATGGCCATGCGGAGTAGCTATACCACCCCGTTTGTCTGAGGTGCTGGACAGAAGCAGTCACTGCTCCATGCCAGCTCTTTATTGAGCAGCTCCTGCTGCTTTTTTCTGGCCTGCCAGTGCTGTGCAAGTGGCTCCAGGAAGAGAGAGACTGACGAGAGCAGGTAACACACACCAGCCAAGTAGAAGGAGCAGTCGTAGGTTCGGGTGTAGTCATACAGAAAACCTGGGGGACACGAGTGAGGAGTCAAGCATGTGCTGTTCTTGATACAGTTCATGGAGGACATCTTTGAGTAAGACTATATTTAGCAAGGTTCAATTTACTGCTCAGTAAAAATTGCTAGATTTTCCTCACACCATAAAAAAAAAAAAAAAGATATTTCATTACAAAGAATACCACTACATTTACTCACATAAAATAAGATTAAACCAAATTTGAAAAAGAAAAAATGCTTGCATCTAAGAATGTCTTTCTGTTATGGTGATTGTAATTCTATATGATACACTGCCCAAACTGAGTCAGCACTCCCTAACTGAGGCTCAGGTGTACATGGTTTGGGTTTGTGTGACTGTAGGGCGAAGGTCAAGGAGTACAGTGCCTACACTATAAAGCTGCCATCATTACTGACTGAGAGGCCCAGCATGTAAGGCTGCATACCGCCCTAAACCACAGCCAATCACAAGAGCACAGCCAATCTCGCTGAAGGATTTAAAAATAAATAAATAAATAAATTAGAAAGCCACTTGTCTGTACTTCATTAAAACACTACGATGTTCTCCATGCAATGGATAATGGTGCTATCCAATCTTCCTGTAAGGAAAACATTTAGCTCATCAGACCTGAGCAGTGTGAAATGAAGGTAATTAATTCACATTTGTATTATCCTTGCAATACAAGAAAGGTATTAATTTTCCAATTTTTATTTATGGATTTGTTATTGATTATTGTTGTAATTTGGGGAATAGAAAAGAAGGGATTTGGTTTGATTTTTGTTTTAGTGTTGAATTGAACTGATTTTAATTGATCTAAACCAAGCAAACACTTGATATGACATTTTATTCAGATTCTTTTTAGATGGCAGTTGCACAGAAACCTCTTGACAGCTAGCTAATATTTAAATAGTAAAAGGTAGCTAGCTAATATAAATATTTTTTACATTGGGCAGGCTCAGGATGTGTGACTTTTTTTTAGAATTCTTTTTACACAGTTTTTGAAAGAAATGCAGACAGCCAGCTATGACGGTTTTTAAAACAACCTCTCTCTCTCTCTCAGGAATGATACACTGCCTTATAACCAGCTGGTATGGTGCCTTTCTCTCTTACATACACAGCCTTCTCCCATTGAGATCCTACACTTCCCCCACTTAGAAACAGTAAACATACCCCCCACTGCAAATAGGGCCTGCACAAGCCCCTCCTAAACAGGGGTCTGTTTAAGGGTGAGTGTGTACAATTTCTAAGAATTTTATCTATGACCATCGAGGCATGTCCCAGGCATGTTTTAAGTGGACATCGTGGCAGTACAACCAAACAATTTTCTCAACTTACTGTATATTCACACACCCTGAATTAAATAGAACCGTGGTTCTCAAAGTGAGCTCCCTAGGTAATTTTTTAAAAATGATTTTATCTTTTTGCGTCGTTAAAAATCACATGATGAAGGCCGTAGGTCTGTGGGGGGGGAAACAACTACATGCAACTGAGCAAGTTAACATGCTGCTAAATAAAGAGAAGTGACATGATCTGCCTGGCAATGTCAAAAGGAGATATATTTGTTCCCCCTTTAAGAAAGATGACACACACAGTTCAGGTACCAAAGTTGTATCTTCCAAGTCTAATAAACCATGCAAAGCATTTTAACCCTGGCTGTGTTGAATCACTCCTCGTTCTCTGACAGCATGTGTAGTATTAATCAATCATTTACTTATTATGGGAAAAAAAGCTTACCTGCCAATGGTGGACCTGTTAGACAGCCAAGTCCCACAAAGAACATGGAAAAACCCATAGAGTTGTTCACCTTTTCAGAACCTACCAAGTCAACCTGTAAAAGATGAACACTTTAACACTTTAGAATACGGATCTGTCATTAATGATTAACTAGACGGGAAAAAATGAATAATGCAGTATTAACTTTCTAGTAACTACTATTATCTAACTAGAAACTCAGATTAACGAATTAGTAAGTAATAGCACACAGTTGAATGCGGTAGTTCACTATTAGCTAATCAGGAACTACTATTTCTTTCATGCCTCCCGGAGAACTACTAAGAAACTAGATACAGTTTCATAATTAATGCGAAACCACTACTGTTAACTAATAGTCAAGATTGTTTACAAAATAAATAGGTAATAGCAGACTTATGATTTGGGTAAGCTGTTTGTGAGGGACCAGGGCAGTCAAGGCACAAGTGACACAGTTTCCCAAAAAAAGTTTGATGAATCAAAAGATGTATTTACAAATAAATCAAATTAAATTAAAATAATCAAAATCAATATTTGAACCTATAAAAGAGGTCAACTTGTAACGTGGGCCACATCATAATCAATTTGTTACAAACTGAAGAGAACTTAACTGAAATAACTGAGGACTGAACAGAACCAAACAAATAATTCGACAGAGGCGGCAATACAGATGGACTAGTCCACTTTAGACACACAGCGGGGAAACAAAACATTACAAACTTCAAAGTACAACATTAAAGACAAGGCCAGCTGAGTAACTAAAATAACAATAGAAACAAATAAATCAAGAAAAAGAAAGAAAAAAAGACATAATTATGAATAAGAAAGTAAAGAAAACAAACACAAAACATCCCACTCTCCCCACAGCCAATCTGCCTCTTGGTACTGGCAAGCGGAAACAAAAATAGCAGTGAATGCGACGTGTCGGCCTTTAATGCGCACCGACCCCATCGGAGATTCCGCAAGGCAACTATACACCAGCCGTCCACTCCTCAGCTCATCCCACACAACAGTAACTCGACTCAAATAAAACAGTGTTAACAAAAGTGTGTACAGTACAACACAAAGTAGAATGTGTGCACTCCAACTAGCTAAATAATGCACTGGAATTAATAAAGTATTTGAATGAAACATAAACTGAGTCTTACTATGTAGTGATTACCGATATGCAAATATGTAAACCACTGAGTGAATGGAAATTAAAAAAAAAAACCTAAAGATAATGCATTTCCCCCCCAGTTATGATGAATAAATATAATGCAACCAAACACTGAAGTCAGTGTAAGCTTTTCAGTGTACGTTTTTGTAAGGTTTTGGTTAATAATTAATTCTGACGGATTTGGTAACACTGGAGTCATTACTAGGGAGTTATCATGATCTTCACTTTAGAATATGGTTCCAAATAATTAGTCATTCCTTCTGAAGGATGTAGTAGTCATTATTAGTGGGCTACTATGATTCTTATAATAGTTATTAATGAAAACCTAATCCTGAAGTATAGAATATTCTAACCATGAGGTAGAAGACTTACATAGAACCATATATTTCTGTGAGGTGCGTTAAATAAATAAATCACTGTATAGGTTACAATTTTTTCTGGCAATTGGGGTATGGCTAATGACTTGAAATGTTCCAGTAGTCTCTGTGATTCTAGTGATTCAGTGAGAAGTGTGGACCTAAGCTGTCTTCTCTTTATTTAAGTATTAATAATAATGTGGAAAAATGATTACAAATAAGGGTGAAGTTCAAAGGCATGACGGAAAAGTGGCCACAGGAGTAAGGTCCCGAAATGTGCATTAAAAAGCTATTTCTTTACAATTATCCACAGTTTGTAAATAGTTCTTTAGGAGGAATGATAAAATGTAATAATTATTAACAGCTTACCCAAATCATAAGTCTGCTATTACGTATTGACTATGTAAACAATCTTGTCTATTCATTAACACTCATAGGAGAAATCAACATGAACATGTCTCTAATTTAGAATGTTCTAAGTCTCTTCGGTCTGTTTAGAGAGTGGCCAATACGATAACAAAATGTCCTACCAGTGTCATGAAGCAATGTTCACAAAGTTCAAAAACTGGGATTCACCACTGCAACAGCTATTCCATTGCAAGCCCATATAACAACTTTGAATATACTGTATGTTTTAATGTTAACTTCTTAAACCTATCACTGAAGATCCTCTATAATTTTATTAACACTTTCCTTTGTTCAACTCTTTTTGTTTCGTTCTAATACTTCAGTTTCTTCATCTGTCATAGCTGCACGCTTACTCCGTATCCAAAGTTTATGTGCATTGAAAAGGCAAAATTATTATTTATTATTAGTGATGCAAAATGTACAAAATTTCTGCACCAATTCCGATATCAGATTTTTTAAGAATGACATCCGTCGATACCGATAGTTTGGTGGTTCTGTTTTTTTAATACCTTGTTTCAGATGACCGATAAGTAATTTTGAAAAGAAAAGCAAATAATAACTTTATTCGCTCTATCTACATGTTTTCCATGTTTCAGAGTAACTGGTCTCAGTTATAAACAGAAAACACACCACTTTCCATCATGCCTTTAGCCTTATTCCTCGTATTGTCATGTACAACAACGTGCACTCTTGATTTGTCAGTTTTCCGTCTATCTAACATGTCAAGTTTAAAATCACGATCGATCCATTGAGCAGTGAGACTGAGCATGCTCACTGGGCACATCTGAAGACCAAATATCTGTGGTGATACTCATTGCTGAGTCATTCTGAAGAAGCTTGTGAATATGATCTGCTACACTGTTGTATGTCTCCAGTAAGCAGACTTCTACGAAATAACACAGACTCTATCAGACTTTATTGGACTGGCTGTTAAATTGATTGATTATAGCTTGTTCACTGACTTGCAAAGCTACACAAGCCACCACATTATTTGTCTGGCCTACTTGCTGATTACCATCTACCAGACACATCCCCCCCCCCCCAAACACTCTCTTAGCTGTGGCTTGCTCTCTGTTCTAAGACGTATAAGACAAAGAAAAACTCAGCAGGTGAGAGGGCTTTTCTTTTAGAGCCATTTTATGGAATCAACTTTAGGAACTATTAAGAGGCTTAAACTAACAACATTTAGGCCTAAAGGTAAATTACCGATTGGCAGAGCTTAAAAACAGCAGCAGCAGCAGGTTTACAATCTGTTCTTATTTCTTTATTTTTCTCTATTTATTTAATTAAAAAAATTGTTTGTTATTATCAACCATGTCTTATTTCAGCTGTTACTTTATCTCAGATCATATGTGTATAGTACCTTTCACAATTAAATATAGGGATGTATCAATACCAGTACTAGTATCAGGTATTGGTCCAATGCAGTGCTCATTTTCTCAAACCTCTAAAAAAAAAAAAAAAAAATGAATAAAAATGCTCCAATACCAACATCTGATACCAGGTGATACTAAGTGATGTACAGTCCCCTCTGAAACAAGGCCAATTTTACTTTTTGCTATACAGTGAAGACATTTATCTTTGAGATCAAAAGATGAATATGAGATGATAGATCAGAATTTCAGCTTTCATTTCCTGTTATTTACATCTAGATGTGTTAAACAACTTAAAACATGGCTCCTTTTGTTTGAACCCACTTATTTTTATTTTTTTATGATGGCAAACATATAGACTAAATCTAAGCAACAGAAGCTCAGTGCTAGCAGATCATTGCAGCAACCAGCACCAGAGTAAATACTAGCTAGGCAATAAAAAATGTCTACAGACAACACTGGGTGAGAGAAATTAACAGCTATGATATGAATGAAGATACAGTATGTATCTTTACCATCAGCCACTACTAGTGAAAAAAACAAAAAAAATTACACATGCACAAAAGCACTTTTCCCAAGTGAAACAAAACCTGCTCTTCTCCACTGCAACCCTACTCAATCCAAGATAACTAAATGTATCTAGCAAATGCACTTCATTTAAAACCAAATAGCTAAATGATAAAGAATGACCCTAGCCGACTAAGTGCTTGAATAAGCACGTGTGTTTTTCACGGCCATTATGTAATTACAGATTGATATCGGTAGCGTGTACTAAACAAACATGTATTCATACTCAGTCCAACAAAAAAAAAAATGTTAGTGATGAATCCATAATTAAACTATTAAATAATACAATACAGTAGTAATCTACAACATAGAAACCTGATCTTCTGTAGGTTTTGTTTGATGCTAAATCCTGATGACATAAAGTGTATTGTTTCTGAGTGTTACTTCATTACTCACCAGGACTGGAAGGAGCAGAGCCATGTATCCTCCACAGAAGATGGCAAAGAACACGGCGTAGATCATGAGCTGAATGAAGGAGGTGGCGAGGGGAGAGAGCAGGTTGACGATCCCACACAGGATCAGATAGGCCTTGTGGTAATGGTACTTATGCACCAGGTTCCTGTCTGTCACCCAGCCAGAGGCTAGCTGAGCCACAGTTTCTGTTATACCTGTGTAAGACAAGAATCCACCCATCACACACTCCCACGCTGTATCTGCACAATGCATGAATAAAAATCACTGGTGTGACGAGTTCGAGAACAGGGTCACTGATGTCCCCTACATGAACATTATTGAGTCAGTAATGTTGCTAAAAGCATCAATCGACAGGGCTCAGTGAGCAGTGACTTCTCTGTTGTGGTGAATGAGCATATGAAGGCATGTATAAGAGGCCTGACATATACATGGGTTCAACCATGGATCACTGGCTCCATTACTCTCCAGCCTATTATACTCTAGAAGTAAACAGTTGTCAGTCACAGAAAGGCTTTAAACCAGCTTTATGCTGTATGATTTTCAGCCCGATTTTTATCACAGTAAAAAATCACATGTAAAATTATTCATGTTCGCTAGCTGAGATTAAAACGCACAAATAGGGACATTTAGAACCTAGTTCTGGCAGTGTCAGGATTTTTTTTTATTAATATCCCAGAGTAACACTGCTACAATGCTTGTCTAAAATTTACCAAAAGGGAGAGAGTATAGAATTACAAACTCATGGGACAGCTACAAATACGGTAGGCAAAATGTCATGTAAATTTGCTAATGCGCAGAAACATTATCCCTATTATCTCAATCTCACTTTGAAGAATGTTTCTGTTTTTCTGTTCAGTTTCTGCATGAGCTCAGATCGCAGTGATGACATAAGTAGGACATAGTAATTTTCTTTAATCGCAGGAGGAACTTCACTGTTATCGCGTCTGTTATAACGTCTGTTATAAAATTCGGCCGAGATTTTATTCATCATCTCCTGCAATGTGAAAAAGTAATCTTAAAAGACTGCTGAAATTACACAGTGTAACACAGCCTTTAAACAAATTTACTTATTATATAAAAGGATACAATGATGGATTTATTATTTTGCGTATGTCAGCTGCATACATTGAGCCATAGAAGTTAAATGAAAAATTTCAGAATGCATTTAAAACTTTATATCATTCCATCATAAAATTTACTGGATGTGTATGATGTGATGTGTTCGCTTACATTTTTCTTTCAAGCAAACTATTTATGGATCAGTGGTACTGATCACAGCCATGACTGCACACTAGATACACAGCTGTGTACTATATTATGGACTATTTGCAGTTTGAAAGAATAATAGTGCATTAAAAATGCATTATTTTAGAAATGTATGCAATGGTTTTAACTTCAGAACCATTCCAGCATACTACGACCCAAGTAATTAATAGGAGGCCAGGAGAATGTGGGAAACTTGCCAAATGTGCACAGAACACTGTATTGAATAGACAAGCAAGTCAATAAGGTCAACCATAAAATGTAGGCCACTCTTAATGCAGTGGCAGTATTGAAGCACACACAGTGATGTTCTTCATAGTGGTCAGGCATGAAGCGAAACAGCTGGACAATGTTTGTCTGTCCTCACCACACCACCAAAGGCTTTATCCTGGCGTGCCCCTACTTGAGCACAGAGACTTTTGGGGATTTGCTTGTGTGTTTAAGGCACAGCAGGTCCAGTGAAACTCACAGCTGTCTTTATCATGTACTACACAATTACACTTCAATAGCAAGGAACCAAAATGGAGCTTTTAAATCGCTTTACCATTCTGCTATCACACAATTAAAAGTATAGCATACAAGAGGCTCAATTCAGCAATCAATTCAACAGCACAGGTGTTTGTGCTTTTATCGAGTTACCTAAACAACCACTGAAAATGTAGGAATGCAGTGTCCCTACTGCATAAAAAGAGACAGTGAGCTCATGGTGGGGGACGATGGACCAAATGCATGTCCAATTTCCCAGTCCACTCATTAAGAGCACAAGCGTTTTTGGCCGCTCTCTTCTCCTGCTATTATGCCCCAGTGCTCCCCAGTACAATGTCAGCCACTTTAGAGGCGGTTGTGGAATTGGGAAGCCTTGCCGTTGCTTAGCGACTTCCCCAGCTCGGTGACACAGAATGGTCCATGATGAGGAGACGCTTTTAGTGTCCTGAGTAGCACTCAGTTGCTCAGGCTGTCCAACTTGAAAAATAAATAAATAAATAAAAAGCTCTGAATCAAGGTTGAGCAGCTTTTCTATGAACGTGTAATCAAAACGAGACTGACATACAACTACTACTTACTTTTAATTATTAAAGCAACCGATTAGATGCTTTGGATACTTGGATAAGACAATATTTAATCCCCTTTTGTGGGTGTTTGTTTAAACCTTGCATTCTGCATTATTTATGACCATGCATTTTCTGCCAGTTTTCAGAAAGGGCAAAAACTGGCAGCTGTGTTCTAGGCACTAAACCTGACAGGCTTACATGCTGCGGCATATGTTTGGGTTACAAAGTAAAGGAAAAACCAATGGCTCCGCTATGCTGTAATGTGGTGGGGGGAATTTACTTTGTTGCTACGATTTGGGTCCACTTGTTCCCTTAGAGGAAAGTGTCACTGCACATCAATACAAAGTTATTCTGACTGATCACTTTATCCTATGATGAAACATTTCTATCCTGATGGGAGTCCCATGCACAGAGAATGACAGCTGACTGAATGAATATCTCATCCCAACTGAACACTTATAGGAGAAATTGAGCAATGTATTACACAGCATTCTCCACCGCCATCATCAAAACACCAATTGAGAGAATATATTTTGGAAGAATTGCACTCCTTCCTCCAATATAATTCCAGAGACTTGTAGAACCTATGGTCTGCGGTGAGCCAATGCATTACTAATGCACATTAGGCTACTTTTTCCTTTTATTTGTCACCCCTGGGTGCAGAATCAGTGTCAAGGCACATTACTTTATGTTGGATTTTCCTTCATTTTAAATTTGAACGTGTTCTACTTTAACTATTTTAATGCATACACACACACACACACACACACAAAAAAAAAAAAAAACAAACAAAAAAACCCACCATATACTGGACATTTTGAGAGGAGGTCTTTTTCTCTGATGTAGTCTCACCATTGGTATACTTCTGAACCCAACAGCTCTGGCCACTGGGATAAAGTTCATCTTTTATGTAAGATTCATTACATAACTCGCCACATTTGCAGTAGCCTACAAATAATTAGTGTGCAGACACTGACGGGAGGCTTTTTGCATCTACTTTTAAACTATTCATTCAAATATGGCTCAGTGTAAAACATAGTAACATGCATGACAAACACAAAACAAAATAAAACACAAAGATCAAACTTAGCCCCTCTTATGACTTTCAACTGTAGTGGTCACAGTTTGTCTATTGTTTGTCATATGCACAGGTTGCTATAGATGTCATTGAAAGTTAGCTTTTCTCCTTCTCTCTCTTAGGACTAGAAAACATCAGGTCTCAAATATTCCTGCTCTGCGATTTCCTATACAAAAGTAATTATAGTGTAGACTGTACGACGTGGGATCAGCAACATGTACCTTATTTGTCCACTTGACTCATTATTTGCACTAGAAAATCTTGTAACTTTCACTATGACAGCCTTAAAATATGAGAATCTATTAAGTCTCCCTATTGACTGACTGGAAAATATAATTCCTACTGTTCCAAATGATATATCGGTAACATGATTCTTAAATTACAGAGATGCCGAGAACCAGGATCAATTTCCTGATACTCACCTGCCACAGATATGATAAATGATGCATCCATGGGGTCAATGCCCAAAGTCCTGGCTCTTGCTGACAGGTGGAAGTAGGGGATAAAGTAGGCTAACTGACTGAAGACAAGTGACCAGGTATATATGCAAAAGAAAGGATTTTTTAGGAGCGAGAAGTCCAAGACTTTGCCTTTTTTGGTTGCAGCCGTCTCCCATATTAAGGAATTCGCAGTCAATTTGCCATTTTTTTCTGGACAAACCTTTACGGGGCAATTGTCCAATTCATTGCCACCATTTTGGACCAGGTTCGTTAGCTCCATAGCCTGGAGGTTTCTGTGCCCAAGAGATGTGTTCTCAATGATAAGTGTATCCCTGGGAAAGGAAGGCGCTCCTGTTTTGGTGATGCTATTAGACATGGCTGGAGTCACTTTTTGACTGTTCTCAAGAGGTTCCTTCTCCATTTGTGTCAGAGAAGCAGGCAGATCTCTGCTGAGGCTGGGGGAAGAAGGCAGAGGGCAGGCAGCAGGCTGCTTTTGGATGGGCCGCAGCAGCATTGCAGAAGCCACCAGGTTCAACATCAGACCACCCAAAATCAACAGAGCTCCTGCACAGACAAACAGATTAGTTCAATAATCTGCATTAATGAAGTTTCTTGGTTGTGTGGTACAGGCAGTTGTCCACATATTTCTGTCTTTCTGTCTTTTAGCTTTTAATAGAAAATCTCAAGTCATATTTACCCTGCCATGCGTACTGATCCAGAAGCAGCTGTGTGAAGGGTGCCAGCGCAAAGGTCAAGCCCATGCCAGAGCGGCCAATGGAGTACGCTGTGGCTAACCTCTTACGGAAATAAGTTGCAGTCACAACAGATGAGGCTTGGTACAACAGTGCAAAGCCAAGACCTGGAAAATAAGTGTTTAAGACATGAAAACATTGTTGATAATTTTATAAAGTAAAAAAGATCATCTAAGTGAGTTATCTAATCAATTGACAATAAATTATCATCTAGTATAATAGCATCTAATTATGTAATGTGTACATGTTTATATACTCATTTACCAAACTTCAATTGTCCTGAATTAAATATGCCCAAAGACCTAAGACTCACCCACCACCAGCCCCATGCTGATGTACAAGTAGATGAGACTGTTAGCGAAAATGCTGATGAGAAAGCCTGCAGTAACCAGTAGGGCTCCCATGATGGAAGTGACTCTGTTCCCCAGCTTAGCACAGGCTACAGACGCCAGAGGACCTGATGGTACAGGGACAACACTATTTGGAGGTATGCAAAGACCAGAGTAAAGAAATGAAGGCAAATGCAAGCTACAGATCCAGGTTGCTAACATCGTATACACAGTTGGTAAGCTATTTCAGGGTTGCGACTTTACAGTTCCAACAACTATACAAGGAACTGTACCTTGTCATTCTTGCAAGGCTACGCAACCCTCATATTCGTCTGAGTTCCTGGATGCAGTGAGTGCTACAGAAATAGGTGGAACTGTTTGGCCGCGTGTAAGGGATGGTTGTTATAGGGACAGCAGGTCTACCTCCTGAGAGTCTGATGCTGGACATGATGGAGCCGATCCAGCTGATGCTCTCAGACGAGCCACCGAACTCGTCCTGCAGCACCACGAAGAAGATCCCAAAAGTCTTCAAGGTCCCCATCACTAGCACGTTCACCTGGTAGACAGCAAACAGCACAAATCAATCAAATGGCAGAATTACTGTGGTAAGAGATCATTAGAAATCAAATTCAGGAATCAGGGATCATCAATTTGTAGACAAATCTGTTGCTGCAAAAGAAAAAAAGCAGTCTTGAGGTAGGTACTGTTGTTGAAGACACACCAGGAAGCAGTGCAGAACCACCATCCAGCCCCATCCTCCATCTGGTGGCTCCACATAGCGCAGCTTCTCTTCTTTCTTGGCAGCTCTGATCTTCTTCTCAAACTGCATGAGTTTGGCTGCTTTACCCTCACTGAAAACACAGCAATGTTCATTTAACATCAACATCCACTGACAGTCAATCACTGAACATACCACTTTAGTTTTCGTGTCCATTAACCACATTTTTTTCAGCATGTTTGTGAAAAGCTTTGTTCTTTGTTGAACATAGCTGCCTTGGCGTTACACAGCTTTAAATTTAATGAATGCCAATAAAAGCCACAGTAAATGTGAAATACAAATTTGAAACCTACCTTCAAGAAGTTCTGGGTAAATTTTTATCTTTCAATCACCTTCATAGATCATCAATTATCACAGTTAACTGAATCATTGACCAGTCTTTAGCAGTTTCTTGAAAATGCTACCATGTTGGCATAAATGTAAACAAACAGGTCATATAGCTGATAAAAGCAGGCCAATGTCCCTACTCTCCAGTGTTTAACATTACTACTATGAGGCTGCTGAGTTTGGTACAGTCCTCATAAATCTTTAATCTTTGTCCTTCTCAGATTGCATTGGGTCACCGTAAGTCGTTATATTTGGTAGTTAAAATCTGAGGAGAGAGAAGAATGTTTATGTGTACTTTGCTGCCACGTACAAACTGTGACATTAAATTAACACTTTGTTTAAAATAATTAACAATGGCAAGATTAAAACTCCTGGTTCTCACAATTGCCTCAAGAAGCAATTTTGACATTTACATAAATCAAGCATCTTTTGCAGTCTGGTTGCACAAGTTATATGTCATAAAATGTTTTTACAAAATTACAAATTTATACTACTGCTAAAAGTGTATGTTTTTTTTAGTATTTTTAAAATAAATTCTTTATCATTACATTTCAACTGTTCATTTCATTGTCCTGAAAGCATATTCACAGAATTTCTTTGTATTTCAATTTCAATAAACCCATGGCATTGTTGTGACCTTGGAATTGGTGACCATGGAAAATATATAAATTATTACGTTATAGCTGATAATTCTGTGATTTTAGGATATCAAGCTATAGTTTTTTTTTTTGTTTGTTTTTACTTAATCAGGCCAAGCTGATATACCGTTTCATATTTTTAAAAAATTGCTCTCTTTTTGTGTGAAACTTACAACTAAATTATTTTGGCTTAAAATTCAGAACCTTATAATTCTAAAGTCTTAATGGAAAAAAATTATACAATAAGCATTACAATAATGGAAGTGATTGGGCAAACAAAAAGTACTTATGAGGTGAATTTCAGTAAACATTTCAATATAATGACCTCTTTGTAACAGTGTATTTTTAGATATATATTTCCCAGGCATGACAGAAAGAAAGTGTTTGTCTTTATTTTACCTTTATTGTGTTTTCTGTTTCTTATGTTCAAGAAACAGGGTGTAGAGGTGTGGAAAAAAGCTGCAGGAACAGGAGGTTTTTACTCTCATGTGGATGGGATCAGGTGGTCAGAAATGAAGTTCACAGGACAAAGATGTGAGCATACTGGATGTGGCATGGGAGTCTGGAGTGCCATTTTAGACACAAAACTAGAGTGTAAAATAAAATGTTTGCTACTTAATGAAACTTATACAATGAAGTAAATCACATGTTACTTTTTTCCCCACAAATCAGGCAGATTTTAGTAAGTGCATTTTAAAATTAAAGGCCTATTCTTTGGAGTTTTAGGGTAAATGTAATTGTAAAGAAATTGATGAAATAACTTCTTGTATCATTACTACTTGTGTTGAAGTGCACAAATCAGTGTGTTTTTAAACTAACATTGCCTAGAAGCTGCTGTCAATGCTGCTTAACGTTTCTCTGCTGGTATACTAATATACACACCACTGAGCAGAAATGGCCATGTTTAGAGGCCTAGCCCAAATCTGTCAAAAACTACTTAACGGATTAGAGAAGGATGAATTGTGACTGTGTTGCAGGCAAAAGTATTTCTTTACATGTGCTACTCAATGACTGCCACAGAGTATGTGTGTGAGTGTGTGCATATGTGTGAGGTGTTGTCATTGCATTTAGTTCAGTTCAGTGACTCGTGACTGGACTTGAATTTGACTGACTTGCAACTCGACTCGGATTCACTCTTATTTTTCCAAAAAGTTTGGAAAGTTTGAGGTTTCCAAAAAGTTCTCAAAAAAAGAGTTAGAAAAACAGGTATACTTGATTACAGAAGGTGTACAATCTCCAATTATTAAAAAAAAAAACTATTTCCGAAACACGCTACACAAAGAGGGGTTTTGTTTATCCCTATATACAGTATAGGGTGAATGCATTATGAGGAACCTAACATTAATACAGCTACTGAAGTGTTCATTAGCAAAATGTCACTTTATGACAAGGACAGTTAATTTATTAGGTTTTTCTGGCTACACACACCACAAATTTTAACTGTTACTGTTATATCTCTTCACATTAAGTGAAATGTGCAGATGTTTAGTAATTAAATGATTAGCAATTAAGATAGTGAATCACAACAAAAACATGAAAAACCATCAATAAAAATAAGTTTGAGTCTGTTGCACTTTTTAAACTTGTCATTTTAGATAATAATAATAATAATAATAATAATAATTATTATTATTATTATTATTATTATTATTATTATAAAAGACATGAAAACAGACAAATAAAATTAAGTCAGAGAATGTAAGTCAGACTTAATGTAAGTGCAATAGATAACAGAGAAAAAACATGAATAAATATGAAGTCAAAGCTAAGCAGAACAAGTCTTTAGTCTCCTTTTACATGAACACAGATCAAGAACTCATTTAGGGCCATAACAACAGAAGACTGCCTCACCAATCTTCAGCTAGATAGCAGGTATTACCAGAATATTTCTGTTTGTTGATCAGAGAGCTCTCACTGGAACCTCTCTAACAATCAGTTTGCTGAGATACAGTGGAAAAAGACCTTGAATGCATTTTTAAAAAAATCAGTAAATGTGTTTAAAAAGAGGAGCTCTTGAATGGTGCAACTGAAAAGCATTCGCCCTGTTGTCCAGAGATAACAAGCTTGAATTACGACAATGCTACAGCCATACATGCTTGGGACTCATTTAGGGAGAGATGGCATACTTTCTCCCCTATCAATCACAATACTAGCCAATCATGGGCATCTGTGACCCAGCATGAGCAGCAGTTCGAAAAGATGCTGTTGGCTGGCTTCACGTGTCTCGGAGGAAAGATTGTTAGGATGAAGCCCATTTGATTTAATCAACACTCTGTGTTCCCAGAAGATGCTGAAATTGTCTATGAATTTGACCTGTGGTAGGCACATGTAAAGGAGAGCCAAGTGCTTAATGATAACTGTATTATCCTTGCTAACATGTATGATCTGCAACACAATTCCTGACCAATTCAGCTGTCACTAAACAGCTAAAATAACACAGTAACCATAGGCTCAACAGACCAAAACAGTATAAAAGGTATAAATACTCTTAAAAGGAACAGAAATTCTGAGAACGTTTCTTCAAAATCAACTATCAAGTAAGTAATTTTAAGCAGAGATATCACAGTGCAAAGTAGTTAATCTGAAACCAATGTAAAAAATAAGTTACTATTCTGAATGCATTTCATGAGAATCATTAATGAGAAACATCTAGTTTAATATTGATAGACTATAGGATTTGACCGGATTCCTTGAATGTTTTAATTATATTGTGCACTGTAGAAGGTGAAATGCCCAAAATCCTACCGATTTGTCTTTTAGGAATGTTGTTCTCAAAGTGTTGGATTATTTTCTGTTGGCAGATTGCCGAGCCTCAACACATCCTTGCCTTTTTGGAGGCTCCTTATATACTATGATTAGACGATTGCCTCAAGTTTTTCACATCACCTTCTTATTTCAACTTGTTACATCGCTATTAATCCTAAATTGCCCCTGTTCCAACTTTTTTGGAACATGTTGCATGCATCAATTTCAAATGAATGTTTACCTTCAAAAAACTATGCAGTTGATTGGGTAAAACATCAAATACCTTGTCTTTATACATTTTTGTTTAAATACAAGTCAAAGTACATTTACAAATCACTCCTCTTTGTTTTTATTAGCATTTTCCATACTGTCCCAACTTTTTCGGAATTGGGGTTGTAATTTAATGCAGTCTCAATTAAATTTAATTATCTGGCTTAATATAACTTGCTTACAGTCCATTACTAAGGACTGAGAAGAATCATAGAGGGAAAACTGAGCCCTCAGTGTTCCCTTTTGAGTAAGATTGAGTATCTCTATATTGAAACACATCCTATTAAAAAACTATTAAAAAAAAATAAAAAAAAAGACTCTGATATCTCATAGTGCTCTCTTAGATCAACAATGTGAACACATCATGCAAAATCAATAATTGTACACTCAGTTACCACTTTTTTTTTTTTTGCTCTTGCTGAAAGACTGAACTGTTGGTCCTGTGTCTGTCCTATCTTTTAGCCAGTGCAAAAATAATATGTGAGTACATTAATATTTGTGACTTTACCTGTTGTTTTCTTTAGGCAGCATATTTGATGATTTGATGTGGGAGAAATGAAGAAACTATGCAGAACCTATTTGCTTGGTGTCATCCTCAAGATAGACTTAGCTGGAAAGCCTTGGTCTTATATTCCTGTTAGACCTAAAACAACAGAAAATGGTCAATTCTTATAACAACATTAAAAAAGGAAGATTCAGTAAAATAAAGAAAGAAAGAAAGAACTTAAGGTGCCTCACACAATCTATGTTTTAGGTGAACTTTCAAAAGAAATTCATAGAAAAATCTTTACAGGGGTCATTTCTGTAGAAACAACGTGATTGTAACAGGTATCTATGAGCAAAAATACTGATTTTATTGATTTTTTAGTTTGAGCTCTGTCTGGGTATTTTGGTGATTTTCACCAGTTTTCATCCCTCCTTGTAGAAACACCATTCAAGACCAAAAAAAGTACTGTATTTGAAATAAGTAATTAAAACAACTTTTTTCTTCAGTGAGGCCAAGGTGGAGCAGAACAAAATCTTGGCTTACCTACTTCTAGACCATCCACTTGCAGTATGAATCTCTTTGCTAGAATTACCAAAACAGGACTGTCAATTCTGATTGCATTTTTAGGTTTTTTTTTTTTTTTGTTTTTTTTTTTTTTTTTTAAATTTGAAATACAAGTTCTAAAATTAGTATACCCCAGACTTCTTTTTACTTCTACCCCCTTTCTTGTTGTAGCATTATGCAGCTGATATGTTGCAAAATATCTAGCTGATATGCAGTGAGTCAAGCTAAACCAAGACTGCACTAGTATGCAGGTAATTTAGCAGTCATCTCAGTGCTGCAGTGCACATGGACAGTCTGTATGTCCATGCTACGGTAAATCAAGGCTTTTCCGATGGGAGGGAGGGAAGGAGGGAGCAAGGGGGCAAGGGAGGAAGTAGGTGGAGCAGGAGGGTGTGCTACAGCATTAGGAGAGATGCCTTGTCTTATCACCTTACCGCACTGATGACCTGTGTGTGGTGCTGAAGTGTAGCCTGAAGTAGTGTGAAGAAGACTCATGACTTATATTCAGTTTTACAGAAGCATTTCATTTAGAGCCTGTAATTAAAATGTGTTTCTTTTCTGTGACCTCTGGAAATAATTAGTAAACACACAGTCCGTAGTCCACTTTACCGTGTAACTGAGAAATAATGATTATGATTTTCTGAGTTTGGGGAAAGGAAGTGAAATCCTCCACTCATTAAAGATGCATATTTGTCAATATTATCTTGTATGTGGAACTGAACACTTACATCATATTTATCCCCAAATCCATGTACAAATGGGTTAAGGCAAAAAAAAAAAAAAAAGAATACCAGAGCTGTGAAGGTTGTCCAGATGGGGAAGAGAAAATGTGCATAGTATCAGCGGCATGCCAAAACATTGCCTTCCTCCCCCTCAGGCCATAGTGCAATTTCTTTGAGCAAGCAGTATTTGAACAGAAACAAATGCTGGGTTCATTTCATCTGTGAGACTCATTTCCACATCAAGAAAGTTTGCTGGTGATCAGATTACAATCTACTCTACTCACATGCCACTGATAACCTTGTGCATCTCTGTAGAGATGGATTAGAAGATATGCTATGAATGTAAACTGACCACATATCACTGAGAATGTAAAGCCTTCTAAATTAATAAACTACTACACTCTTTTAATGCTCTTTACAGTTCTTTTAATGTTCCAGGGCAAAACATATAAAATGTTAAATGTTTGTATGATCACTAAGTGATATATTAATCAAACAGCAAATATTGAAGAGGTAAAAACAAGACAGAAAAAATGATAAAACACTACTCAAATACCAATCAGAATTAAAACCTCAGATTCTCAATTTCAGAACTGGATGGGTTTGGTCCTAATATTCTAATGAATGTGTTTGACTGATATCCTTTTGTAAAGGATTTCTAGCCCAACAGTTTTATTTCACTATCATTAAAAAATACAATCTAGTGTATTATTTATATGCATACATGCATTACTTTTAATATTTAATATTTTGGTAAATCCTATTTAATGATGAAACCACAGTTTTGCTTGCATTTTGTGCACCTAAACCCAAGGTAGGAGCTGTACCAAAAAAGAACTGGACAGAGCAATTTACTAGACTTAGTCATTTGTTGCTTTAACATGTCTCATTTTAATACAATTTTTACCCAACATTTCAACCATCCAATTTACACTACCATTGAAAAGTTGGGAATCACTAAAGAAATGTCACATTTTCCATGAAAAGTCATACTTTTATTCATCAAATATGTTGCAAAATGAATAAAAACTATAGCCAAGACACTGACAAGGTTAGAAATAATGATTTATGCTTGAAATAAAAATTTAGTGCTTCAAACTTTGGTTTCATCCAAGAATTATCCATTTGCAGCCATTACAGCCTTGCAGGCTCTTAGCATTCTGGCTAGTTTGTTGAGGTAATCTGCATCAATTTCACTCAATGTTTCATTGAAGCACCTCCCACAAGTCGGATTGGCTTGATGGGCACTTTTTCATACCATCCAATCAGATTGCTCCCACAACAGCTCAACAGAGTTGAGATCCGGTGATTATGCTGGGCAATCCATTACAGACAGACTTCCAGCTGACTACTTCTTCGCTAAATAGGTCTTGCATACTTTGGATCAGTGCTTTGGGTCATTGTCCTGTTGTAGGATAAAACTGGCTCGAATCACGCACTGTCCACAGGGTATTGCATGACCTTTACTGATAGACTTCCTTGTTCAAAATACCTTTTACCCTGTACAAATATCCTATTTTACCAGCACCAGAGCACCCCTCAGACCATCACCAATTTATTCCACCATGGCTGAAAGATGGTGTCAAGCACTCCTCCAGCATCTTTACATTTGTTCTGTGCCTTACAAATATTCTTCTCTGTGATCCAAACACCTCAAAATTAGATTCATCTGTCCATAACCCTTTTTTCCCCCCAATCATCCTCTTTCCAGTGTCTGTATTCTTTTTCTCATTTAAATTTTTTTCCACTTATGTACCATAGTAGACCTCCTGATGCAAAATGAAGTCTCCAAGAACCCCAAAACTGAATCACAGTATCTTCTAGTAAGTCTTGCAACTTTTGGTGTCAAAGCGCAATGCGTCTATAATCAGAAAGAGACTTCAGAAATTTGACCTGCATGGGAGGCATGCCAGGAAAAAGCCTTTGCTGTCTAAAAAGAACATTACAGCAAGATTACAGTTTGCAATGAGCATATAAGCAAATACCAGGCCTTTTGGAATAATGTGCTCTGGACAGACGAATCAAAGATAGAGTTGTTTGGCCGCAGTAACAGCAGATTTGTTTGGTGCTGACCAAAGACTGCTTTTCAGGAGAAGCAACTCATATCAACTGTGAAGCACGGTGGTGGAAATGTTATGGTTTGGGGTTTCTTTACTGCCTCAGGGACTGGACGGCTTGCATTCATTGATCCAACTATGGATTCTGCATCATATCAAAGAGTGCTTGAAGATAATGTGAGGCCATCTGTTCGAAAGTTGAAGTTGAACCGAAAGTGGACTTTTCACCAGGATAATGATCCTAAGCACACTAACAAATCCACCAAGGAATGGCTCAAAAAAAGAAATGGAGTGTTATGGAATGGCCTAGTCAAAGCCTGGATTTGAATTCCATTGAAATGTTGTGGGGGGATTTGAAATGGGCAGTACATGCAAGAAAACCCTCAAACATCTTGCAACTACAAGAATTTTGTATGGAAGAATGGTCAAAAATTCCAGCAAACCGATGTCAGAGACTGGTGGACAAGTTATTTCTGCTAAAGGGGGCAATACAAGCTTCTGAGGCCAAGGGTGTACTTACTTTTTCCACAGAAGAATATAACATCTATTGATATTTCTGTTGAATAAATGATTGAAAAAGCTCATTTCCCTTTTGGTTTTATTCAAGTATATAAACTTTATTAATAGGCACTGTTCCAAAAATTATCAAATGTTTGCTTGTCCAAATACGTCAAAAAAAAAAAAAAGGCAACATTTTCCATGGAGTGTACTTACTTTTTCGCATGACTGGTTATAAATTAGGGCTGCAACTAACGATTATTCTCATAATTGATTAGTTGGCCGATTATTATTTTTTTCTGCTGATCGATTAATCGGATGGGGCAACCTGAACCAATGAATGCTAACAAGAACAATTTGTTCACTTATCGTACCGTAGGTTCACTGGGTGCGATTTTGGCACAATCATAAGATATTCAATGATAGAACACTACACTTTGTGCTCGATTAACAAAATTAAGTTTCACCGGCAAGAAAAATATTTTGTCACAGTTTTAATCAAATCTTTGTCTTAGCTTATACCTTTTACCTCTCAGTTTATTATAGACAGTACTTCTGTTTGCACACATCAAAGCCAAGCATCTCAGACACGCTCAAGAGACCGCACAATCATAACAAATGGATAGTACCTACTTCAAGTTCAAAATAATGTTGTTCTTTTATAACACTAGTCTAGAAATTCAAGCAAATAATGTAATAACGTTTAAAGAAAGGCAATAAACAGATTATTGTGCCAATAATACTCAAATCTGAACTTACAACCATCTACAACACACTACAGTCCAAACTTTTGTTATACCATTAAAGGGTCATGAAATTGCCCTATTTCAGCACCAGTCAGTTCTCCTCACAGTTTTGAAAAATGCTAGAAAAGTAGGCGTGGTAATCTGCAGAGTGGAGGGGGAAGAGGAGAGACAACACAACAACGGCTTTTAAATCAGTCAGTTTTATGTCACTTTAACTGAATTAAAATCATCAACGATCCCACAAAATGAACAAATATATTACACATGGTTATACAAGCTCGCAGTACATTACACAAATATACACATATCCTGTGAAAGCACAAATAAATGCACAGCCTTTTGCACTTGTAGTGCAACTTGACTCTGCATCAAAAATACATATGAACACGCTATTGCACTTCTAATAACACTCACGGTAGGGGAGGATTGCATTTGTATCTGAGACTTGTGTGTATGGAAGAGAATTTATACCATGCAGAAATGCAATCACTACACAGGAATGATGACTGCGGGAGAAAGCCATGCAACACTCTCGAAGTCTAGTGTGAATGGACCTTTACACCGTGGAAACAAACACTCACCTAGACTGGTGAAAGCGTCTCTCAGTACGTGATCCCTCAGTTTAAAGTGTCTGTCACAGGAAAGCGCATCCACTTTACTTGACAAAATTCGTTTGAAATTATAATCTAATTATTATCAAATTTTGATTTCTATTATGTAATAATTGATTAAGATTTAGGGCACACAGTGGCTTAGTGGTTAGCACGTTCGCCTCACACCAGCAGGGTTGGGGGTTCGCTTCCCGCTGCTGCCGTGTGCGGAGTTTGCATGTTCTCCCCGGTTTCCTCCAGGTACTCCGGTTTCCTCCTCCAGTCCAAAGACATGCACTGCAGGCTGATTGGCATGTCTAAAGTGTGTGAATGTGTATGTGATTGTGCCCTGCGATGGATTGGCACCCTATACATGCTGTACCTGCCTTGTGCCTGATGCTCCCTGGGAGAGGCTCCAGGTTCCCTGAGACCTTGTAGGATAAGCGGTATAGAAGATGGATGGATGGATGGCTCTATTAAGAAATTGTTTTTAAAATAACATTTGTACATATTCACTAGAGATCTAGGGTTAATGATGCATTGAGACTACATGTTAACCAGCAGTCACTTCCAAGCCATATCCAGGCTGCTGCTCTGCACTGCTAAAATCATGATTTTATAACTACATCATTATCTGATAAAATCACCATACCCATAAGTTAAACACAGTGGCTATGCTGTGATTTTGGCTATATTTACATGTAAAACAATCACTCAAGAGAGAAAGTTAGAAGTTATTTTTTCCCTCATGCTGAACGTGCTGCCCCTCTCTGCCCCTCACTGAACCAAGTAGCCGCAGAGAGAGGTGTGTTTGGGAGGAGCAGGACCTTGTGATTGCTGGGCTGAGAAGTGGACTGGAGCCATCTCTATTAAAATGAGTGAGTGAATAGCAGGAGGAGAGGGAGAGGGAGGGAGGAGACCTAAATTTTAAGACCTGAATTTTTGCAGCCTGAATTTGTGAGGTTGAAAAATAATGTGTTGAAATATTACCTGACGAATAATGAAGATGCTATTTTAACAACTGTTTATTTTAGAACCATATTTTAGGAAGATGAATATGTGTGCATTGAATTTTGAATGCTGGAATTTAGTTTTCAATCAAAATATACAAACCCAGTGAATTGCAGAGGAAACTAATTCAAGCATTGTTATTGCTTTGTTTTTTTTCCAATTTGTGTCAAATTGCTGGGCAGAAAAATTCAATATTGTTATTGCGATATGTTTTTATTCAGTTTATGTAATTCAACATGCCATTTTGCCTTGAGGACATTTGGCACTATTATACTTCCATAAAGCACGTGTGATCTGTAGCCACCCGTGCTCATTAGCAGAAGCAGCGCCATTGTGACAGTAGCCAATTTGCTTAGCTTTGGATCTTAGCGGGTTTAAAGCAAAAAATATATATAATAATAAAAGAAACAGTAATGAAACACTCACTTTTTGTTGCAATCGAGCAAAATCCCAGTGTAGCTCCTATCTTGGGTGCAACTCTCAGGAACAAGAAAAACTGGTCTGTTCTCAAAAGTGGAATGGTAGTTGCACCCATAATCCTATAGAAACCAGAAGTAGGAACATCTACTGGCAACTTCATAGTACAGTGACTGGCGACTTTCAGCGGTATGTGCTCGAGGGTGTGTTGGGGTGTGCTTGAGAGCCGGTTTGGGATTGGAGGGCGGAGCCGGAGAAGGTGAGTGGTAAGGATTGTACATCTGCGGGGAATTATACTAATGAATGTTCTGTGTTGCAATGAGCCGAGGCGAGAATTAAAACGGGTGAGCCACCTAGCACAGAGCCATGTGTGTCTACAAAATAAAACTGCTGAAAAGAGAATGATAAAGAATATAGCACCTTTTCAGTTGTTTCAAGCCTGCCTCCAGCTTCCTCATTCCCTACCCGAATATGGGAAAGTGGTACACTAAGGTTTTAGTCATTTTTTTTCTCTCATATTTCTACGATAATATTTCAGTAAGTTATAAACTGAAATAGACGGAAAACATCGGCTGCATCGCTGAAGAAGCAATCGTCCCCAAGGGGCGTTGGCCAGATCTGACATTCATCCAATGGCTGTGAAGAAAGTCTGTCAACAAAGGGCTGTCAGCTTTCACTCAAACTGGGCACATGTGATGTCAACGTATAGAAATCCTTTTTTTCTCTCCACTTCATTTTTTTATTCAGTAATGTTTCTCTTTGTCGCATTGTTTGACACAAAAGACATGAATACAAATAAATATCAATGGGCCAAGCATACATGTTTCTTATTCACTGAGATAGACATCAAAATGGTAGGCCTTTGGGTATCGGAAATATGTCCCACACAAACTTAGTACTTGTCCCACATTTGGTTCGTTTGCATCTGGTCACCCTAATCCATGGATGAAAACATTTAACTCATGGTAGAAGAAGCCCAAGTGGGAAAATCCATGGTTTAAAAGCCAAGCCCTCTCACCAGAAACCAATCCAAACTATAACACTGCCAAATGATATCGACCAGTCCAAAACCACTTGTCCAAGCCAAATGTGACTGAAAATAACTTGGTGGAAATTCCTTGCGTCCTAACAACACTGTACAGAAAATTATAGTGTAAAGAGAAAAAAAAGCAGACAACGTTTTTTAAAGATGGCGGCATCTAGCGTTCAAATAAGAAACCGCGTTTTTTAAAACTTCTAACTGACCCAATTTAATTACTATAGTTTGTTGTTGTTATTTGTTTGTTTGTTTTCAAAATATCCCTTCTTGTAAACGTTTTGCTCGTTACAATTACAACAATGTCTAAATACAGACTTTATTCTTACCTTATATAGCTTCTGTATTCAGCTGTATGAAAATCCGGTCTTTAAACCGCAGATCGTTAAACGACATAATTTAACCCCTCACCCTATTAGCCGGTCACGTGACCGGCCACAACGTATGAAAAATCCGTTTACTTAGTTAGCTGCTTTTACTCAGCAGAGGTGCATGCCGCATTCTGAATCATTTTGTAAAGTACTTTCATTTACAGTAATATGAATTAAAACTCTAAAAGACGAGATTTTAATAAAAAATAAATAAATAAATAAAAAAAAAACTCTGTTTGGGACTGTTTTGAAACAGACAAGCCCTTGAGCCACACTATGTGTATAAAATAGGTTGATGTTTTATGGCTCATGTGTATGAGAAAATGTTTTTGGTTGAATGAGGGTAAATCGCAGAGCCAAAAGTGTGCAAAGTTTTGCTTCAGCATCACATTACTATGGTATAACAGGGTTAATATTACCCTACACCCTCAGGCGCCTGACTTTGAGTTGAATTAAATTTCCTTGATCACTTTAATATAATCTTTGCTACATTTTAAACCCAAATTACCTAATTTGGTACGCAAATAAAGAGCTAAAAAGTTAATCAACAACGAGAGAGTTGGAGTAAAAGCAGCAGCGTGTTACCTTACTGTGTGAAACGACATGAAGGTTTGGTGCAGTCAGTGGTGAAGGATGGAGCTGCGGTGACGTCTGTTCTCCTGAGCATCTACAGCCGCGCGCTCTGCTCCGTCCGCACACCCCTTCCACACAGCTAATTCTAAACAGCGATATGCCTTAAGGATATCATGCCTGACCATGGCTGGTTTTTATGCCTTCTCGTTTCTTCCCGGAGTTCGTCTCAGTTTTACAAGTTTTACAAGTTGAGCACTACACTTATCCAACTCTCCCTGCGCTGGCTCGCGCTGTGGCGCTGGAGCTCTGGACCACGTGGTGAGAACCACGTGACTGGAATCTTGACCCATAAGGTTCGACCCGAAACCGCGTGCGGCAAGGAGGGCTGTGGTTATGCAAAAACAAGTGTCTCCCTTTTCAGGGAGCAGGCCCCTTCAGGTTAAGGAAGAGGCACAGGATATGGCAGAGTGTCAGTTTTAGGGCAACCTTTCTCCTGTAACAACCAGAGATCAAGTACCAAGTTTACTCTTTACAAATGGGAACATGTCTTGGCCTCTAAGATGTTTATGTGAGTAATATGTATTGTATATTTATGTAGACACGTGTCATTCATACACACACACACACACACACACACACACACAAGTAGACACGTGTCATTCATACACACACACACACACACACACACA
>JANDJT010000190.1:20151953-20164617 GCA_024331685.1 Stegophilus panzeri | reverse complement strand
ACCTTGATTTTGTGGTCAGTAAACCATTTTTGTGTTGATTTTGATGTATGTTTTGGATCACTGCCCTGCTGGAAGATCCAACCATGGACTATTTTAAGATTTCTGGCAGAGGCAGTCAGGTTTATCTCTAATATCTGTTGATATTTGATAAGAGTCCATGATGCCATGTCCTTAGGCAGAAAAACAGACTGGAGCACGCAGCTCATTAACCGCTGAAACGCTGGTCATCACAGAACCAGGAGTCATAAAAGTGGAAAGCTAATAGGTACACTCTGTTATGGAATATTTTGTACTCTGAATGCACAAAGCATGTTCTCCCTCCTGAAGACTTTCCTGTGGTAGTACACTTTACTGACCTTTACAATGCGTGACATCCAAGACTCTTTCCATAAATGTTAAAAGAGCATCTCCTTACAAAACCTTCACCGTATCAACAATAACATTTCTCTTTGTTAAATGACAACACTTTAAAAAAAAAAAATCATTTAGAAGTACGCCAAGACTATATAGAGCATCTGACATCAGTCAGAAAAACGCCATATTAGACGGAGTGCATTAAAATAGAGCTGTGACCTGAACTACAGCCAGCACTATTGTCAGAGCTGCTCTTATACAAAATTAATCAACACTTTCCAAGAGAGCTGTGGCATGGCAGATTAAACTTTTTTCACATGTTCACGAATAGTTCCGAGGTTAAATTTGGTGTGCCACAAGGTTCTATTTTAGGCCCACTGCTTTTTACTCTATATAGGCTACCTCTAGGTCAAATTATTCATAAACATGGAATTAGCTTCCACTGTCATGCCGATGATACACAGCTGTATGTTTCAGCAAAGCCAGACAACACACAGCAGTGTAATAAAGTTGAGGAATGTGTAAAGGACATTAGACACTGGATGCTTATTAACTTCCTTTTACATAATTCTGACAAGACAGAAGTACTTGTACTAAGACCACATGCAGCTAGAAGTAAGCTTTCTGATTACATAGTAACTCTGGATGGCCTTTCTGTTTCATCATTCAGTAAAAGACCTTGGTGTGATTATTGACCCCAGTGTTTCATTTGAACCTCATGTAGATAGTATTACTAGGATAGCCTTCTTTCATCTCAGAAATGTTGCTAAGAAATATAACGTCACTACATGATGCAGAAATATTAGTTCATGCTTTCATCACCTCTAGATTAGGTTATTGTAATGCTTTACTGTCTGGATGTTCCAGTAGGAGCATAAACAAGCTCCAGTTAGTCCAGAATGCAGCTGCAAGAGTCCTTACTAGAACCAGAAAGTATGACCACATCACCCCTATCTTATCCACACTGCAATGGCTCCCAGTAAAATTTCGCATTGATTATAAAATACTTTTATTGACCTATAAAGCACCGAATGGTCTCGCAAATAAGGGAAATACAACATCAGTGTATTATTTCCCAGTGTATGTGCCAGAAGGGTGGACTGTTGATGCTGAATTAGCATTCATATTTAGCCTAGCTACTAGGCAACCTGATCATTTGTGATGTTTGTGATAAATACTTACATCCAAGATTATGACCTTGGGCGTCTGTACACAAAACTCCAACGATCGCAGGATTTTTCATTCTAGCACAAGACAATGATTTTGGTTTTAAATATGCGCTCCATAAACAAAACAAACTACAGCAGAATCATTACTACATTTAGCGTAATGAAAATAACATCACGATAAAAAAACAATATAGGTCACAAAAATACACGCTTACGTATCGTCGAGGTGTTGTTCTAGTGTAGCCTCCATGAAAGCAAGTAGAATAAATTTGTATTTAAACGGAAACGTGATGAAAGTTGCAGAAATAAGCTAAGGGCTATATGCTCTTAAATTACTTCCGGGAACAAAAATCACCTGATATCGAGTCACGTGATTCCTTTAACGTGGCACCATCGCCATCTAGTGAAATTATGGCGTAATTACACTTCATTAACATATATTTTCCCCTATAGCAGTTACGCTTGGTTGTTCAAACTGAGTAATGAAGGCTTTTTTGAGAGACTTCTATGTTCTAAACTTCCTCAGAAGTCGCACTTATTCAAAATAGAGCTAACAACTGGTTATACATACTTTCATACTGCACATTATAGTGTAATTAGCCTATGTAATTAACCATTCTTTGCTGGGACAGATGGGTGGATTAAGGAGATGGGGGTCCTGTCTGTGCTGAAGAAAAACAATAGAAACCATCACTGACAACCATCAGCTAACCATTAAAACCATTACCATTTATGGTCCTTAATCATATCTACTAGACATACCATCCCACCAATAGAAGGCAATAAATTACCAGTAGAGACCCACCATTTAAGTTTCCATTAAAACCAATACAATTCCTATTATAACCATTAAAACCATTACAAATTCTATGAGGGGTTCTATTGTTGCAAACCCTTCCACTGTCAAAACGTAAACCAATAAACAAAACCAAATATGTCTGACGTTCTAAGCAATCAAAGCGCCATTTTTAAAAATATGTTTTGAATTTGGACAAACCAGTTACAATATTGTTTTTAAATTATTTTAATTGCCGGACTGAAAACTTGAATATTTATTCACTGGTTTTGATTAATTTGGTTCCACTGGGCTACAGCCCAGGTTAGCCCCTGGCTAACTCCAGCCATGCCAGTAGAATCTTTGTGTTTACATACCCATTTAATTTGGCAGATGCTTTTATCCAAAGAGACCTATAATTGAGCAGATTGAGTAGATGAGTAGAAGGCTAAGAGCCCAGCAGTGACAGTACTCAGAATCGAACCCACAACCTTCCAAGAAGTTGTCCAAAGCCCCAACCACAGAGCTACTACTATTTAAAAACACTAAACTCACATTTATTCACTATTGTCAGTGTGATCACTGGGGAACTGGTGACTGAATGTGGATAGTCTATCAGATGACACCTGGTCACTGACTATAGCGCTATGAAAAGATCAGTTCTTCTCAACATGCACTCTTAAAAGGGTATATCCTCTTATCAGAAATCTGTGCGACTTTTTTCTGTTCAGTGACAAAGCCATGGCCAAACTCTTTTGTGTTTGTGTTTTATGAATGGATCCTGTTACGTACACAGCAGCTCTCAAAAGACAGGACTGCCTTCCATTTTTGACAGCCTGCAGGAGCTCCTTATCAAACCATTCTGTATATTTTTATATTAATAAAACCACGGTTATGGGTTCATTTGACATTTTGTCTCATATATCTTTCTAATATTTTAATCTAATGATTTCTGCAAAACAACATTCAAACATAATTTAATATAGAACACAATATGAAACTACATACAATCAGTAAAGATGTCAAACTCTTATTTTGCATTTTCTTTCTTTTCTCACAAATGAACAGCAAGTCTTTTGAGATATTGGCATATTTTAATAAGCAGCTAACTTTTATGTCACTTCACAAGAAAATACTATGTTCATAAATCAAAGAAGAAAAATATGTTATAGCATACAAGCAAAAAAGTCATAAAATTAAAAAAGTAAAATAAATCTACGTAAGTTGCAAACATATTAATGTGTGTAGTGAAACATCCAACTACCATGGTTTTATATAGTGTTCTGCCCTATTTACTACATGAAGGACTCAAATTAGTTTAACTGGAGTGGAAAAAAAATATATATAGGCTATATATATATTATAGCTTGGATTTTTTAAAATGAATTTATATTATAACCATCCATGGCTGTGCGTCCAAGACAGCAGAAGTGGCTCTGATATCTGGGTGAGTTTGTATCAGTGTCTGTGCAGTTTGTTAAACATCGACTCCAAGCTAGTTCAGCTTGAAAAGCAACAGTGGCTTCAAGAAGCTGTGGTCGTAAGTAGTTAATAAATAAGCATGAAGGATACAGTTACTGATGGAATAATCAGCTTTTATTACTTATAAATATAATAAATATTGTCAAGAATGTCCTCATTTGTAAGTGGCTTTGGATAAAAGCATCTGCTAAATGAATAAATGTAAATGTAAATGTAAGAAGACACTTTATTAAAAAAGAACAAAGAAGTGTGCGAGTGGGACAAACAAAGGTGATCAGTGATTGGTCATTGGGAACACTGGCTCGTGCAAGTGTAATTCAGTCAGGCTTTACACACTGGTCGAGTAAACCTGCTCCCTCATACAACTCATATAACCAGCAGCTGCAGTGTGAGCTGAAGAGCCGTATCGAGTGCAGGACAGCTGCGAACATTTGCTCAAAAAGTTAGTTGGTAATAAGTTTCTCAAGTGTCTCAGAGAAAGCATGCTAGTGCTCATCCTCCCCAGTTGGTATCTGTCACGAGATATGGGAGAGCTCGCTATAGTGAGTGGGAACCGGCAGTGCCTATTGTCTATTAATTATGTCTATTAATGTCTATTAATTGATGTTAATATTAATAAGATGAATAGGTTAATAATAAAGGATTGTTGTAAGTAAAGGATTATTATAAGTATATGAGTGTAAGAATGTCATAATTACAGTTAATGTCTGCTTTTTGCAGCCCTGCTCATAGAGCAGAATAGATTTTAATCAGTTAGTGTTTTGACACTGGTGCTTTAACCCACAGTTGGTGCACTAAGGCCAGCAATGCCAAGGACAGCCATTCTAAGATGGAGCAGTTATGATGACTCTACAAGGCAAGCCATCCTCCTCTGCTGGTGAAAATAAAGTTAAAAGAATCATGGTTTATATGGAAGTTAATGGTTAACTGTGTCAGTGTCTTAAGGCAGCTTTCTCTTAAGGGTGAGTTTCCAAAAAAGAATTGAGACATTGGTGGTTGTCTAAACATTTAATACACATTTAATAATTGTTGATGTTCTGAATACAATGGAAACATAATATTTCCCCAATTGTAAAAGCAGAGATAACCCAATTCACACACTGGGATAAAAACTTATTTTAAGCAAGTTTCCATTACTCACATTGGAGCTGTACTTTGGCTTACAGGTAAAGAGCCAGCTCAGTGTCTCTCCCCGTTTTGATTTCTGCTCTGTGCTGCAGGATAAGGGCCAGACTGTTGTGCTGACCAGGCAAAATGGTGCAAAGTAATTATGTGGCCAGTAGATCAGAGGCATACATCTTCCTAACTGCAGCTCAGTGATGCCATGCCGACTAACCTATGGCACTTTCAGGCTCCTACTTGCCCTAAATCAGTATCTAACAGATGCACACAACCTTCAGGGCTGTCATACCTCACGCATATCGCTCCCACAGCAGATAGGCCTAATTTATCCAGCTCTAATTCAAAACGGCAGCGAGATGAAAATGCAGCCTTCAGACAACAGCATTCCGCTCCACCCCTTGAGCGTTTAAAGTTGCTTGAACACTTTAAGTTGGCATCGTTAGGCTGAATTTATTCAGATGTTGTTTTGAAGAAGGATGTTAAAGAGCCAGGATGTTATCTGACGAGTGTAGCCTCACAGATTTGGGATGGTTCAATGGGATGAATCTAACATTATATAATCTCTTGCTATGCTGTGTAAACTGCTGTACATATACAGTATTTATTTTACAACAAAATACTGTTTTATTAATTTACAGGATTGAAATGCAAACGATTGGACAAATAGAGCGATGCATAATTAACCTTAACATCTGAAAATTAGTGGATCATTTTTGTGGCCTTTATTTTAGCCACTATTTCAGGTGACACTCTTCGAGTTTAAGATTATATTTAGCATAGTATAACACTGAAATTCATCTTGTAGTGCGAGTGAATTAAAAAATAAATGAGGCTGAATCTGCGCAGGTTAGTTGAGGGAAGTGGCGTCTCATTGTTTAAGCCGTTGTTCTACATATCAGAAGGTCACGCATTGCCAAGCTGTCATGGTTGGGTCCTTGAGCAAGACCCTTATCCTTCAACTGCTCAGTTATACCTGCCTCAACTGTAAGTCGCTTGGGTAAAAGTTTGAAGCAAATGTAGTGGATTATATTTTATTTCAAAGTTACAGCATATTACTGGCTATTACATACAGTGATATACTGTAAAAGGACAGTAATTACATGTAAACATATTATAGTACTTTATTGTAATGTTTCACAATATTTTACAATTACTTACTATAGATTTATTGTACTTTACAGACAACCCTAAAGACCTAGGTCTAAAGGTAAGTCTAAAGACTTACCTCTTCCTGAAGTACTTAAATTAGTACTTTAAAAAAAAAAAAAAAAAAAAAAAAATGTTTTTCTCTGTTTGCTTTTCTTACTATTTTACCTCCCCAACAGAGTTTTTAGACTGATGGTATTATTAGTCAGTGACCTAGTGAACCATTATCAGTATATATTTATTGATAGAGACTTCAAAGCACTTTTTAAAGTTGCTTTGGATAACGACATCTGCCAAATGCTGTAAATGTAAATGTAACCCTGCTGCCAGTATACTACTGCAAACTTTACAGCATTTTTTTCTTTACAGTACATTGGACTAGTCAACGGAAATAGAGTAATGGTGAGTCGTTGTTTCTGTCTCTCCAACAGTTGACATAGTATTGCAAAAATAAACCATTTCTTCCATTAAGCATTGTGCTGTTAATCTTTATAGCAAAGTTCACAGGAAATCATACAGCAAAGTGAAAGATGACCTGAACCAGATTAGTGTCAGAATTCAAAGTGCACAGTCCGACCTAAGCGCAACCCTTCCAAATGGCTCATGATGTGCCATAATTGGCTGAGAAATGGATAGAAACATTGAACACGGCAGCTGCTACACTTCAAGCCAATGAACCCTGTAGCTGAATAGAACATTTATGCACAGAGGAAAGATGATACACAGACAGGAATTTCTCATGGATAATCTGACATTAATTATATTCTAATTTGACTGTACAGAAAGCATATAAGTCTTCACTGAAAAAGTGCCAGTGGTTAAGAAAGTGTCTGGACACAAGTGGTCATACATGTCAGATAGACCTAACCATTTTACCCTGATGGGAATTCTTCAATGTGCAAATTTAGAATGTCAGTGAATGACAGAATGAATCATATCTCTGTGTCACTGTAGGCTAAAATTTCACAAAAGCGGTGACAAGTGATTAATTTGTTGTGATCTACCTGCAAGCTGAATCCTTTATTGGACATGGAAATAAAAGTTACTCTGGCCTACTCTACTTGATGACTCATTTTCAAAGATTTTATAGGATGTGCTAGGATGTATTACCTGAAAACCTTAAACACATACAACAACAACAACAATAACAACAACAAAGACCCAAATAATTAGCTCACGGTGGTCTCTTAGACATGTGTAATGCATGTTATAATGTTAAATTGCATATTCAGTTACCTCTGGCTTTGCATCTGGGTGGAGTGTTTTTACATGAAAATCTATTTTTTATCATTTGAAAGGTTGACAATCAGGAGAAAAAATTAAGCACAATTAATCAACTCTTATGAATTAACACAGATCATTCTAAAACTTCATGGTTAATATTGCTGATATCAGGAAGAGCCAAAAAAGTACAAGTACTGCAAAAAAAGAAAGTATTATGTCAAAGGATCATTTACCACTAAATGGCATCGCCATCAACCTGTCCAGCGTCATATAGAGCAAGATGACGAGGATCCTACGGAGGTAGGGGAGGGGGCTGAACCGGGGTGAAGGGAGATAAAGAGAGAGAAAACACTGAATCTCATTGTAGAACTTATTGGAGCACCTATGAGCTAAGAAGCTGGAGAGAAGAGGAAAAGGAAAGTAGGCAAAGAAAGCACGGCTAAGGCAGGAACCTCAGCATCTCCAAACTAAGACGAAGCTTTGTAAAACTTGTTTGAATTCAAGGAGGAGTAGATAGAACTATAGGGGGTAAGAGCAGTGAAGTGTCCGCTATAAAGCTCTGCTGTTGCTGCTATGAGCCTGCTCATCTTATTCTCAGTACTCCTTGCGTCTTTGAGTGGTGGCAGATGTGCTGTGATCACTGGGGTAAGACCAACTTGCTTTTTATCTACTGATTATGAGCAAGTAAGGCTCATTACCATATACAGTATTAGTACCTTTAAGAGAACAAATTCTAGATTTAATTTGGTCATTACTTGAATTTAATTGATGTGATTCTGAAACACATTTAGGGAACTATAACGAAAACACCTGAAAATTGACATTAAAATAGGATTATAGTTAGAGAATTGACTTAATTTCATAAAGAAAAAGGGTTGACTAAAATACATTTTACCCTAATAAAAGCACTTATTAAAACAGTACTTTGTAGGTGTAGTATTTAACAAAATCAATGATTTTATTTATTCATTAGTTGATTTAATTGATGCAATTCTGAACAAATTAAGGGATTTCTAACAGCAAAAACAACAACAAAAGGAAAATCTGCATTAAAATTGATTTCACTTTTAGAATTTAGTATGAGATCTCATAAAAAAAGACTAAAGTATATATAATCCTAATATAAAGAGCTATTATTAAAACCTGATTTCATCTTAAGCTGAAGAATGATTATAGAATGATGGGTAGAAAACACACACAGATTGTTTTTTATTGCATGCTAATGAATAAATGACAGAACCAAATTTGGATCCTTGTGATTAATTGTGTTTTACTGGATGAATTGCAGAACCATTTCAGATCCTTACAACCAATAAGCGCACATGTTAGTAAAGAGTCATTATATTTTTTATTTTTATGACAGTATTACGTATATAATGGATGTGCATGGGAGTGAATATGAACATATGCTCATTGTGTGTATGTGTGTGTGTGTGTGTGTTGCAGGCATGTGACAGGGACATCCAATGCGGCGTAGGGATGTGCTGTGCGGTCAGTCTGTGGCTGAGGGGCCTACGAATGTGCACGCCAGAGGGGTTTGAGGGAGACGAGTGTCATCCGTTTAGCCACAAGGTACGTATTATTTCAGGTGTTGTTCCATATTGTTTATTCATATGACATGTCTTCATCTAATGGGTTGCAGTTGTGGATAGTGCCAATAATTTAAAAGAATATGTTTGTGGAACCTGTCAGTATATGTCCTATAGTAAGGAAGATATACAATACTTAAATAGGGAGCTGTGTCAGAGTAAAGGATTATAGTAATAACATAAGAAATAAGATGAATATGATATGCCAAACCAAACATTGTCACTCTCAGCCATCTATTTTGTGGATTATTTGACAGCCACATGCAGTGCTTGCTCAAAGGGCATCTGTAGTGCAGTTACTGACAGAAATAGCTGATACTGATCATGTCCTGGGAGCTGTGAGAGTGATCTGTGTTATACATCATTCGCTGCATCCGCAGCATTAATCAAGTGATGGTGTAGCCGTGTAGCTAAGGTGGGACTTGGAAACACAGTGAATAAAGAAACAAAGATGAAGATCAGTGCATTGTAGTTAGATGAATCAGGGATGCTTTCCCCAGCATGCACTGTTAATCTATAGAGTATTGCATTAAGATATTTGATCTAAATGAGATGAATATCAGTGCATATTATATCGTAGTTACTATATTATATTGCATTATACTGCATTATACTGTATTTATTATATTCACACAGCTAAAAAAAAATTATTATGGATATTTAAATGATCAAATATCATGTTCTTAAGGAGCAATTTTAGCATGTTTAGGAAATAACATTATTGTCATCTACATATCTCTCTTCACAGGTACCGTTCCCTGGGAAGAGACAGCATCACACCTGCCCCTGTCTGCCTCATTTAGTGTGCACCAGATTTGCTGACAGCAGATACCGGTGTACCAACGATTACAAAAGTATAGACTTTTAAATGCATATATTAGAGACAGGGAGAAAACAGAGGACTGTGAGCTAGGAGAAATGAGCACTTGAAAGAAAAATTATAGGATAATAAGTGCCACGGTCCCTGTTTTTTGTTTGTCACATTCATGCACTTTGCACTGTACACTCTTATCATATTTCCAAAATAGTAGTGGAAATGTCATACTTGTTTACACTGGCATCTAATAAGCCATGTGCACAGTCTGAGTTAGTATAGCAAACAGCATTCAGAGCATATTTTCAAATAAATGTCTTGCTCCATAAAAAGTGTGCTCTATGTTTTTGAATGCTTTCTGAATGAAATGTGGTGTGTGATTTGTAAATTATCTGCTGATATTTCACTACTCTTTCGCATTTCTGAGCGTAAAAATTAGGTATTTGTGATTTATTTATTTATTTTTAATCAGATGACATCCAACTGGGTTGGAAGAGTATAATACAATAAAATTGGCTGGCTATTCAGGAAAAGTAATAATAATAACAATAACAATAAGAACAACAACAATAACAATAACAACAACAATAACAATAATAATAATAATAATAATAATAATAATAATAATAATAATAATAATAATCCACTGCTTTAAATATTTCTATCCTGTCTAAGCACTAAATTACATCAGAAATAAAATGAAAGAATGGAATTATAAGGTTCAGTCTTCTTTTTTTTCTTTCAAAATGAGTTAATGTTTTAAATATGTGATTCACATGTAACTGAATATATGTCAGGAATAATAATTGTCATTATATAATAAATATTCTCTTTCAAAAATATGAAGTTTAAAATTGTATTTTACTTAACCTTAATGGAAGAAAGATAAAGTATGACTCAGTATATTAAAATCACAGAATTGTCAGATAAAACCTTATAAGTCAAATAAACCTGACAACTCCACAGCATTTCACTCTTCCAGCTTCCATAACACTAAAATCAGTTCAGTAGGTCCCACAATAAAAATGCACATTCACTTATATTTAAATGGATGTATTTACCAGACCCTTTTAGAAGAATACTGTCCAAGCATTGTGCTATTAAAGGAAGCATTAAAGGAAAATTCCATCAAATGATCGTAAACAAGTGCAAGATGATTGTGGGAAAACCAGGGAGAAAGCCACAGCTAAACATGAAACATGGGGGTTATAGGTGCTGGCACCCCACAATGCCATAAATGATAGAATCAATTCAAATAATAGTAGCAAATAGTAACAAACTATTGTAGCATTATTAATATAGCAATACACATATCAAGTGACAGCACATTAGGGGGGAAAAACCCATGCATATAAATATTTACACCTCCCAAAAACTCAGCATGAGAGTCTTGATGGTGTCGCAGTATCAATGTTCAAATAGAGTGTCATTTTGGGGGGGCTAAAGCACAAGAAATCCTATTCCTAGAGCAAAGAATAATTTGTTTTGTTATGAATCTTTCTAAGCTTGTTTCCTGCTAAGTTCATTTTGATCAACAGATATGAAATGCAAAGTCTTAATTAACCTTAATTAACAAGTCCTCCACCAGAAGGAGGCACAATAACATTTGCCATTGTATATGTTTGCAGTAAATAAAGGACACAATAAAGGACACACAAAGAGGGAAGGGTTTAAAGTGTAAACCCATTAGATTATGCTTTTTAGTATCTATTAAAATGTATGCATAATGATTATATTTGTGTATGGTGATATAAACTCTTTTTTCAGCTTTAACATTTATGTAAACATTGCATTAAGCTTCACTACTTAGCAATGCATTGTCCTATTACTCCTATTAGTCTTTCTTCAGATTTTTGCAGCAATACCACTACAAATACACATGTTTATTTTAAAAATGTTTTCCAAGATTTTTGATCTATATACATGCAGTAGGGGAAATAAGTGTTAGACGTGTCAACATTTTTTTCAGTAAATATATTTCCAATGAGGCAATTCACATGAACTTTTCACTAGACATCAGTATTAACTCAAGAAATCCCGAAATATAAATAATTCACAACATTAAAGTCCATAAATGAAGTCATGTAAAATAAAGAGGAATGACACAGGAAAGAAGTCTTGAGCACACTAACTGAAATTTATTTAATACTTAGTGGAGAAGCCTTTGTTTGTAATGACAGCTTCAAGATCCTTCCTGTATGAAGAAATTAATCGGCTGTAGTATTCAGGTTGTTCAATTGAATTCAGGTCAGGTGATTGACTGGGCCATTCTAACACCTTGATTTTTTAAAAATCAATTGAGAGTTTCCTTTGCTGTATGCTTTGGATCGTTGTCCTGCTGGAAGGTCCACCCACATCTCATCTTCATCATCCTGGTGGATGGCAGCAGATTCACCTCAAGAATCTCCGGGTAAAGTGCTCCATTCATCGTTCCTTCAATTATTATTATTGCCAGTACCATGTGATGAAAAACAGCTCCACACCATGATGCTTCCACCTCCAAACTTCACTGTTGGTATAGTGTTTTAAGGGTGATGTGCCATGCCATTTCTTCTCCAAACATGGTGTGTAGTATGACAGCCAAAAAGTTCAATTTTGCTCTCGTCTGACCAGACGACACTCTCCCAGTATTTCATAGGCTTGTCCAAATGAGTTGTAGCAAACTTTAAACAAGCTTCGACCTGCCTTTTCTTTAGTAATGGAGTCTTGCGGGGTGAGCGTGAATGCATTGCCTATTGTTTTCTCTGTGACGATGGCACCTGCTGCCTCCAAGTGTTTCTGGAGCTCTTTCCGAGTAGTCCTTGGCTCTTCGGCTCCTCTTCTGACTATTCTTCTGAAGGTTGCGAAGGTCTTGGGAGAGCTCTTTGCTTTTACCTATCATGAGATGTTTCTTGTGTGACACCTTGGTAACAAAAAGCCTTTTTATAGACCATCAATGTACTAACCCAGCTGATATTAATTTGCACAGATAGGGGGTATAATTACTTAC
>JANDJT010000190.1:20128736-20140748 GCA_024331685.1 Stegophilus panzeri | reverse complement strand
TCATTACTCTCAGCTGTTTTGTGTTCACCCTTAATCATGTTTGTCATTTAAACCCCTCGTGTCTCATTGTTCGACGCGAAGTATTGTGTGGGTTTTCATTTGCTCATAGTTTCAGGTCTCATAGTTTTGATCCTGCTCTAGACCTCGTTGTTTGATTCTTGTTTAGCCTTGTTTACGCCCGTTTGCCGAACCCCTGACCTTTTGCTTGTTTTTGACCACGCTATCGTCTCACGTTTTGGATTTGTCTGCCTCTCTTCAATAAAGCTCTTATCTGCACTTGCAGCCGACCTAAACCCTCTTTACGTGAAAGTTAGCAACAGCCTTTGTCAATACACATAAAAGCTTTTAAAACTTCATGAGTGGAGTTTAACTGGCATATTTTATGTCGTAGAATAAAACGTGAAAATATTAAGCTTTTGTTCACCACAGACTAAGGTCTGTGAAAATAAGTTTCAGGGTTTTAACCAAAATCCCATTCAAAAAACCCACTGACTTCGCAATGATGGAACCAGAATGGCGAAAATGCTAACTCGTTTCTGGGTTTTGACGTCATCCCGGCGCCACTCTATGGTGACTGGCTACAAGTTTAGGAAGGACTTGATTTGATCTGCAGCGGAGTTTTCTATGAGTGGAGGACGAACTTTAAACATCAATATCAGAGTCGAACATGTTCATGTACTCGTGGGCAGTCAAAATCAATATTCAATTAATTGTGCAGCCCTACTGTCTATTTATCTTTAAACATTCCGTTTTCATCAACTTAAAGTCATGTCACTTCACCAATCAGACAAGAAAGGTTAAATGAAATAAAATAAAAAAAATTTAAAAACCCTTTCTGACTTCTCTAGCCAGCTCTGGTCTCATGAGCTTTTTCAGCTAAATAATTTACAAAAATGCATGTGATTGGATAAGCTGAAACAGAGAATCTGCTACAGAAGCTTAGTTGGTTCATGTCATATTCCAGCAAACCAGTGACTACATTTCCCATACTGCACTGCAGCCTACAAACATGGCCGCAATGGATTGCAATCCCCAGAACACTCACACACTCTAATCACGCACACCTGCATCCAATTCACAGCACTCACAACCACAGTATATAAGCCTGTTCAAACACTAGGACTTCACGAAGTATTACGTTCAGTTGCTGAGTCTCTGTTGTATGTCCAAGCCTTATCATGTTTGCTTTTCTGATCATTGACCTTTGTTTACTCTGTTGACCTCGATCCTCTGCCCTGCCTAGTTTTGTCTGTTTGCCTGACCTCTGCCTGTCTTTGTTTATTGATTTCTGCCTGATCCTTTGGACTTTGTTGATTAAACTGCCTTACCTGCACTTGCTTCTGTTCTGCGCCTTCTTTATGTGACAGAATACTTCGCCTACAACATGGAAGCAGCAGGAGAGCATCATGCCGGGATCTCTATACCAGCCTTTGATTCTGTGTGTTTTCCCCAGTGGTTCCCCCTGGCAGTACCAGCTTCCTTCGATAATAATAATAATAATAAACTTTATTTTACAGAGCGTCTTTAAAAGCAGCTTTTCAAAGCGCTGTACACAAAATAGGCAGTACACAGAAGGAAAATAAATAAATAAATAAATAAATAAATATATATATATAAATAAAAGAATAATAACAACATTAATAATAATAATAATAATAATAATAATAATAATAATAAAAGTAGACATCAGCAGTCAAATGCAAGTTTAAAAAAGTGTGTCTTAAGTTGAGCTTTAAAAATGCCAAAGGTCTGAGCTTCCCTGAGTTCAGGAGGAAGAGAGTTCCAAAGGGAAGGAGCATAGACAGAAAAAGCCCTGTCACCCATAGATTTTAAGCGTGTTTGGGGAATAGTTAACAGATTACACTGTGAGGAGTGCAGTCTGCGATTTGGGGTGTAAGGGATTAATAAACCCGATAAGTAATGAGGAGCCAAGCCATGTAATGCCTAGTATGTCAACATCGTGATCTTGAAATCGGCATGGAACCTGACTGGGAGCCAGTGCAAGGACTCGAGAACGTGAGTAATATGTTCACATTTCCTGGTTCCTGTCAGGATCCTGGCGGCAGAGTTTTGTACATATTGCAGTTTGTTGATTGTGGATTTATAAACTCCGGCTAAAATGGCATTACAGTAATCCAACCGAGTAAATAACACTGAGACTTTTCTGGCAGGGTGCCTTTGATCAAGGGTAAGACTGCACGTCAGAGACTACAAGAGAAAGGCCTGTGGGAGGAGTACAGAAAGAAATATCCCTACAACCCACTGGTCAAGTTTCAACAGACTGGTACTGAGCCCCTGACCAATGATGCTGATGTAAGTTAACCAAACTTATAGCACATCTCCTAGTATGTTTGTCCAAAGAGCAATATGCTGGCTTCTCAGTTTGTGCATTAAGTCTTGTTCTTGTCCATCTCAGCTCTCTTACTATGGTGTGATTTCCATCGGCACTCCTCCTCAGTCCTTCCAAGTGATTTTTGATTCTGGCTCCGCCAACCTGTGGGTGCCTTCTATCTATTGCTCAAGTCAGGCTTGCCGTAAGTATCAGTGGGGTTACATGGGAGACAGTCAATGAATACAAGCCATAATAAAAAAAAAGAGAGGTAAATGTTACAAAACATACTTATATTGCTTAAACATGAGCTCATAGTAATACTGCAACACTCTGGCAACTATTTGCCATAATTGGACAGACAGTAAGTTCAGCACTTTCACAGCACTAACAAATATTTCTGTCTTTTAGAGAACCACAATAAATTCAACCCAACACAGTCCAGCACTTTCCAGACCAACAACCAGGCTCTGTCTATTCAGTATGGCACAGGCAGCATGACCGGATACCTGGGTTATGACACTGTGACGGTATTCAGTTTCTCCTACTGATTAGATCAGATTGATTTGAAATTATTTACAAGACAGCTAATAAACAGAGATAGGTCCAGAAATCACAATGTTATAATGCTACAAGGTTAACATCCATATCGAAAAGTAAAATATAATAATAGATTCCAACTTTTGCCCTCGAACCATGCTAAAAAATATTAAAATATACTAATCCCATGTAAGCCTTCCAGTACTTAGTTTCCTGTAACTTTCTGCAAGTTTATTGTAACCACCCTAGGTAGTTTGGTATGATTTGTGTAATATGAGTCAAAAGGTGACAATTTTTCCTTCTTACTTTGAGCATCAGGCTTTTGGATCTAATGTAAATCACTGAGAAAAAATGTGTTTCGTTTCATTTGAGATTTAAAATGAATAAGATCCTGATAATTTCTGTAGTTGAAAGCATATAAGATACTTCAACTAATAGGAAGAGTTAGATTTTGTAAAAAAAACAAACAAAAAAACAACAATAAACAAACAAACAAACAAAAAAAACCCAGCAGTGAGTGACTCCTAAGCTTTTGTTCTGTAAGGTCGGTGGAATCTCAGTGCAAAATCAGATCTTCGGACTGAGTGAGACTGAGGCACCCTTCATGGCCAGCATGACGGCAGATGGTATCCTGGGTCTGGCCTACCAATCCATTGCCTCGGACGGTGCCACTCCTGTCTTTGACAACATGATGAGTCAGAATTTGGTCTCCGAGGATGTCTTCTCAGTCTACCTGAGCAGCAAGTATGCCTCTTTTTAATTTTAATTTCAAATTGTTCAAATAAGAATCAGTAGGATTTATGTTTGCATTTATCCCGTTTTCCGATCATATTGTAGACTGGTGACTTTTCCAGTTCAACATTTAGACAAGCTTTAGAAGTTGTTTGAGCTTCAGACATACCAAATTAAACTGTTAAAATTTGAGTCTGAAAAATGTCAGTCTACTTCAACCAAGACTCTATTTAAATTCTACAGTGGTCAGCAGGGTAGTGAGGTGCTGTTTGGTGAGATTGATACCTCCTACTACACTGGCAGCATCTACTGGATCCCTCTGTCCTCTAAGAGCTACTACCAGATCACCATGGACAGGTAGGCAGGTTATGAACCAGGTGCAATCATATAATGTATACAAAGCTCTATCAATGATTTATATAAGTATTTACACTGAGGTATGGTTGGTGTCTGGTGTGATGATGTTAAAGAATGTTTTCAGAGCATTACTGTTTTAGAATCTTTTTGTTGCAAGAATTTGTCGTTTTTTTTTTTTTTTTTTAGAATTTTTTTTCCAACATAGTCTTTATAATGTTCAAATTTGTGCTGATGTAAGAATGTTAACAGCATTATTTTGAAAATGTTACAACTTAACCTTCTTAGAACCTTTAGAATACTTACAGTATCATGCTCTGTTATAGCTTGCACTGGGTGAAACATTTAAATATTATAGATTGAAAAACACACAAATGTCAAAACCATGCAAAAATCATACTCTTAGAGCTCACCGGATACCATTTGGATTTCATTCATTTATGCATTATGTATACTAAGTGAGCAATAATGCACAGCCTTCTACTTCTCATTAACACAGTAGCACAATTCCCAGTCATTTCAAGTGCTAAGCAATGCTCACCAAAGCCACACTGCCATCAATTACAATTAGTTTTTTTTTTTTATTGTTTGCAGTGTTTCTATCAATGGGCAGACTGTTGCTTGCTCTGGAGGATGTCAGGCTATTATTGACACTGGCACTTCCTATATTGTTGGCCCATCCTCAGACATCAGCAACATTAACTCCTGGGTGGGCGCCACTGTAGACCAATATGGAGATGTGAGTTAATGTTTTAAAAACTTGATAAAAGTCAAACCAAATTTATAATTCTGCCTATAATATAATATTTATAAATATCAATATAAATTATAAATTAATAAATATAATATAATGTTTATAATTGGAAAAAATATACATGTATATATATATTAAAAAATTGTCACGCTTTCCTTGCAGGCTAGTGTGAACTGTAACAACATCCAGAGCATGCCTTCAATTACCTTCACCCTTAATGGCTACACCTTCACCATCTCTCCCTCATCCTACGTCAGTCAGGTAAATCTAGACAAACTTCCCTTTCAATCATCTGCAAAAACCTGCATATTTAAGGTCACCTTTTTAAATTTCAATCCAAACATGTCATATTTACTATTTCATTCCCTACCCCCAGACCTCTTATGGCTGCAATACAGGTTTTAGTGGCAGCGGTGACTCTCTGTGGATTCTGGGTGATGTTTTCATCCGAAACTACTACACCATCTTTAACAGGCAGACCAACAGTGTTGGCCTGGCTCAGCTTGCTTAAAAGAGTGAACAAAGTAATTTATCAATCTCTGTATGATTTATTGATCAATAGACCAGAAATTACAAACAATAAAGCATATAGTTTACCAAAGAAATCTAGAATTGCTTGCAGGTCTTCATTGTATTTTACATTTCATTCATCAAATTAGAGCATATATTTAGTTGCATGTACACAAAACCTTTCAAATTTGAAGCAAACAGATAATATTTTTTAATATGTTCAACCATGTTACAAATGATAAAAATAATCATCTTAAGGTCTTCAGTCCCTCTGCATTGAAAACACATTTGTAAAAGTTTGCATGCCAGAAAGTATGAAAATAATTATGTCTGCTTTTAATTCATTATAACGCCAAACATACCTAAATTCTCTGAGTTGACAACATTAAAGATATTTAAAGTAATACAAATGCAACATGTTTCCAGCATGAAACTTATATACCTATATATGTTTAGTCAATTTTCTCTAATGATCATGAAACTCATCTTTTAAAATCATATGTTACTAATAATATGTCCAATAATATGTAATAATTTTGCCCATACAGAAACAAGGTGAAATAGAAGTGTTCTACATATTAAAATAAACAAATAAATAAAATAAGGTGATCAGATGTCCTCTTTTTCAGGATTAACATATGATTCCTGTGTGCGTTTAGTTAAAGTTAATAAAAATAATTTTATAATTATCATGGAAACAAACTTAAAGCTGTAACAATGAGTTAAACATGAGCTCATAGTAATACTGCAACACTCTGGCAATGTCCCATGAGTTTCTATTTCCTCCACACACCTTGTAGGCAACATCACTCATTGTGCATAATGCATAGCAGACAGCATTGCTATTAAAACAAACAAACAAATAAACATACATGGAGGGGTTTGGGAGATGTTTGTCTTGCAATTGGACACAATTGGCCACTTGAAATAACCTAATTACATTACTGATTACTGCATGTAAAAAGTAATCAGATTACTAATTACTTTACTTTCAAGTTACTTTCAAAATCTACCAAACCTTCAAAAATGCACTACAAAGTGAAACTCATAGTTCTTTCAGTAATTTTAGTGCGTCGTTGTATGACATGATCAGAAAAAGTTGGATTTATCATAAAACTTGCCTTGAGTGTTGTTACTTGAGTGGGTTTAGCTGCTACAGTGTCATGCAAAGCACATTATCTTTCCTTATGCTCTGCTCATATCATGTTCGCGTAAACTGGAACTCATATAGACATTTACAGACCTTGTTTTCCTGCTCAGCATCAGAGGATATTACTGTTTCAGTTTCAACCCCTTTACTGGTTTGAAAAAAAAAAAAAATATTGGCGTATATCCATTTTTCTTCAAACTGAGTTAGTGTTTGGCAGAACTGAGAGCTGTCAGCCCATAAGACACGAATGTTTCCATGTATTTTCCTCTAAACCCTGTCTGATTGGCCTCGCCTCTGTTTGCTGAAGATATAAAATTACAGGTGGTCTTCTTTATTGACGTTCAGTTACGTAGTGACAAACAGCTTCAAGTGGAGAATTATTCAGGGCTAAAGAAAAAATCTTCAGGGCAAAAGGTGATTTATTTTAAAAATACATTTTATTTTAACAATAAATTTGTAATGCAAGTAACATAATTTTATTGACATCAGTAACTGTAATAAAATTACTTAAATTTAAAATGTAATGCGTTACATTACTGCGTTATCAGAAAAAAATAATTAGATTACAGTACAGAATGTTACACCCAACTCTGGTGGGGGCATCTTCCAGTTCTACATCATATCAAGCAGCAAAATTAAACAGCTTATAGTATAACATTTTCTATGAAAGGAAATCCCGCAACAACAGGGAATTTATATTTCACCAAGTCATCCCACGTGGAACAATAACACTTGTGGACTGAAAAGGAAAAGGTGGTTTTGTTTACCAAGTCACCTTTAAGATAAGATAAGAAATTTCTTGGAAACACTGCTATAAGGAATTTGTATAAGAGACATTTGCCCTGTAGTTTGACACAGTTGACAGCTAGGACGAATGAGCTGACCACACTAAACATAAAAGAAAGTTGCAGGCAAGATTTCTAGACAAGATTTAAAAAAAATAAATAGCCTACAAATAGCCTTTAAAGTGTATACTGCCACAGAGAAGCTGAATGTACAGCAGTAAATTAAACAAAATCTAAGATTAAAATATGGCATTGTATCAGTTGTAAAGCCATTGTAATTACCATAGCTTTACATTTTTGTGCTTTTTATCCTGAGGTGTCCTGAGCAGTCTGTGATGATAGCACCCTGTAGCTTGTAGGGTTAGAAACCTATTGTGATTAAATTGTTGCTAAGGTTCCTAAAAAAAACAGCTCCTAAACACTCTGGTTTTCAAATGTGATATATCTGATGGGATCTAACTGATCTCACTGATCTAACTCATCCCCATAAATTCAACATATAATGGATATAAAAAGTCTACACACCCCTGTTTAAATGGCAGGATTCTGTAAAGTTAAAAATGAAACTAAGATAAATAATGTCAGAACTTTTCCCACCCTCACTGTGAAATTACAATGTATAAAAGTTAAGTAATTATTAATAAGTGGATAAAATGGGGCACCACATTGACATTAGAAAGCACAGAATATCCATCCAATATTTACAAAAAAGAGCAAGAAAAAACTTACCAGCGAGGCTGCCAATAGACCTACGGCAACATTAAAGTAGCTGCAGGAATATCTAATACTCTCTGCATGTGACAACAATCTCTTGTATTCTTCACATGTCTGGCCTATAGGGTAGGGTGGATAGATGGAAGCCCTTTCTCACAAAAAAACATCCAAGCCCAGCTAAATCAACCCAAACCATATGGCAAAATGTGTTATGGTTTGATGAGGCCAATTTCAAAAGGTATAATAATTCCATAATTTCAAAAGGTCTGTTGGGTGCAAAAAAAAAAAAGCACATCACCAAATGATCACCATCCCCATGGTGAAGCCCAATGCTACAGGGCTACTTTTCGTCAGCCAGAACTGGGGCTTTTATCAAGGTGGAGGGAATCATGAATAGCTACAAATACCAGTCAATTTTAGTGCAAAACCTTCAGGTGTCTGCTAGTAATGAGATCAAAAGTAATTTCACCCTACAGCACTACAGTGACTCAAAGCATGCATCTAAATCAACAAAGGAATGGCTTAACCAAAAGAAGATTAATGTTTTTAAATGGCCTAGCCAGAAGCCAGACCTGAATCCAGCTAACAATCTGTGGGGTGACCCGAAGCAGGCTGTGCACAGGAGATGCCCTTACAATTTGATGGATCTAGAATGTTTTTGTAAGAAAGAGTGGGAGAATATTGCCAAGTCAAGATAACTGATAGACTCTTACGCAAAAAGACTGAGTGGTGTAGTAAAATCAAAAGCTGCTTCAACAAAGTGTTAGTTTAGGGGTGTGCAAACTTATGCAACCAGATTATTGTACTTTTTTTTCCTTAAAAAAGGTTCTGATTGTTTTATACTTTATTTGAATAGTTTGCAATTTCACATTAAAGGTGGGAAATGTTCTGACATGATCTAGCTTAGTTTAATTTTTTACTTCACAAAACCCTGCCATTTTCACAGGTGTGTGTAGACTTTTTATATTCTATTCTATATTCTAGTTCATATTGCATTTTTCTAAACCCATTTAGATAGATGAATGAATCCATACAGAATCCATACAGAGGCTATGAAAAATCCTTTTATGTTGGAATTGCACTGCGTCTGTGTATTTTATTCATTTAAAAAAAAATTAACCTAGTTCAAATGTGTAAACTTATTTTTAAAAAAAATTCTCGTGTGTATGGATTTATTCATTTTACTACAATAGGCTTGCAGTTTCTAACAACATGTTTTAACTTTCAAATTTGTACAACAGAATTTTCTCTATAGATCTACAGTAAAAACTTAAATAAATGACTGGAGAAATTTTGGATTAATCTGGAAAGAGGAAAAGGTCTATGGCACTTCATGGCACTGCAGGACATGAACAGACTCGCAGCAAGAATATTTTGTGTGTATATATATTATAAACTATATATTATAGAGATATATTATAGTAGGCTGCAGTACATAGACCTCTTATCACAAAGACAAATAGAAAATGTTATTTCAGTGGGGGAAAATACATGTGGGGCACTCAGTGGTTAGCATGTTCGCCTCACACCTCCAGGGTTGGGGGTCCGATTCCCACCGTGGCCCTGTGTGTGCGTAGTTTTCATGTTCTCCCTGTGCTGCAGGGGTTTCCTCCGGGTACTCCGGTTTCCTCCTCCAGTCCAAAGACATGCATGGTAGGTTGACTGGCATGTTCAAAGTGTCCGTAGTGTATGAATGGGTGTGTGAATGTGTGTGTGATTGTGCCCTGCAATGGATTGGCACCCTGTCCAGGGTGTACCCCGCCTTGTGCCCGATGCTTCCTGGGATAGGCTCCAGGTTTCACGTAACCCTGAAAAGGATAAAGCGGTATAGAAGATGGATGGATGGATGGATGGAAAATACATGTTATTTCAGTGGGGTCGGTGAGTATGGCATATATTCCGTTATAATGTGGAGGCATTTTACTGGCATGGTTTGGGTCCACTTGTGTCACTGCAAATGAACACAGTTTTTTTCCTGACTGATCACCTTTATACTATGATACATTTTTCACCTCAGTGGTCTTTTCCAGGAAGATAATGTTCCCATTCACAGGGCACAAAGGCTCACTGAATGGTGTGATGAGTATAGAAATGGTGTTTTGGACCGATGTTTTACACAGTGTTCTCCACAACCATCATTAAAACAACTTATATTTTGGAAGAAAGGTGTTCATCCCTCTAGTAAATTTCCAGAGACTTGTAGAATAGACTCCACGGCACATTGAAGCTAATACTCTTTTTCTTGGGTTTTCCTTGAATATCTATGTATTTTCTTAAATTGTATTTTTTAATATTATTATTATTATTATTATTATTATTATTATTATTATTAGTAGTAGTAGTAGTAGTAGTATATAAGTGCAAATGCTCATTTTCTTCAGTACATCACATGGTTCAGGATTGAAGAAGTGTTGCAATAAATGTCACAGGTCCAGTATTAGTTCAGCTACTTTCATTATTTTTTATTATTATTCTTAAATTAGCTTAAAAATGAGAAGGAAAGTAAAACTATACTAATTATGTAGTATTTACGTATTAATAGGTTATGGTGGATATTGTACTATTGCAGGCTTAAAAGTTAAAGTTCAGTGGAATAGTATTCTTCCATATCAGAATTATTATAAACAATCCATTGCGTGTGGAAAATAAAATCACAGGTATATAAACATGGCACTGTGTTTACATGGAAAATACTGATAACACAAAAAATGTAAGTCATACCAGAATTTATCATTGTGTGAAATAGATTAGATTTTGAATCTCATATCTCGATTTCCGCACACATAAAAGTTATACTTCTTTATCCAGTTTGATTTGTCACAAACTCTTTAGTTGACATCATTGTTAATTTCTTACTTCTTACTATTTCTTAAATTAACTTTTTTTTTGTTTGTTTTGATTAAATTCTTGTATCACATTAGGACAAAACAACAACAAGAACAACAACAACAATGCCTTTCTAACAAACGATCAGTTAAAAGGTTTCAGATAATAAATACACTGAGACAGTGAGATGAAGCTCTACTCTAATATTAGATTCATGCAAACATACAGTACTGTGTAAAAGTCTTAGGCACCCTATTTTATTTAGTACAAACTTTGTTATAGATTTTTATTTTATAACTTCCTTATCAAATCAGTACAAAAACATTTTGGATTATCAAACATTAGTTTTCAAGCACAAAATTAAATGTTAGAGAAAAATGTTTGTATGTCAGTAAAGAAAGCAGGATATTACATGGTAAGAGACATTTTTCAGACAAAAAACACAATGAAGGCTGCTGGGTTTTGCTGAAAAAATAAGAAGCAAGTGCAACAGTCAATGTCTCCAAAAGAACTGTGGTTATTTCTGCAAGATGCTCAATAAAATGCACAGCTCATGTCCTCATAAAACTGCACTAATTCTACATGAGACTAGTTTTTTTTTTGTTTTTTTTTTTAAAGCAAAGGGTCGTCACACCAAATATTGCCTTTGTTTCATTTATTACTGTTTACTGCTCTTTATAGTATTTTTTAAAATGGAAAAACATTTAATTTAATTATTTCTGAAGGCATCTTTGCTCTACAGTATTTCTTTGGATGTGGCTAAGACTTTTGCACAGTATTGTACATAATTAAATATATAAAGTATCATACATTTTACTAATAAATTTGTTATGGCCATGTATTTATGTATATCTATGTATAGCTTCCTCTGAATATAGTTGTAAGCATAATGCCAGCCCATTATTGACATTTGATATAATTCCTTAATCAAAGGTATTCCGTTATCACAGTGAAGAGGGGGACCTAGTAACCTTGAAAAAGTTTGATGTTCCAAGATTAAAGCTCCAAAACAATTCAGAAATCACATATGAAAACAATTCCAATGTTATACAACAAGATATTCCTCACCTAATCATTCTTTTATCAGTTTCAAATGGAAAAGTAAAGTAAAGAGACTGTAGTCTACCAGTATATAAAGAATCAGGTCTCTCTGTGTGTTATCTCATTCAGAAGACCTTCAGTGAAGAAAATGAAACAGATTCTGCTCCTGTGTATGCTGGTGGCACTCTCACAGTGCATCAGGTAAGACTTGACTTTTTTTTATAATGTCATATATTATAAATAAATAAATAAATAAATAAATAAATAAATATGTGTG
>JANDJT010000190.1:20098534-20128636 GCA_024331685.1 Stegophilus panzeri | reverse complement strand
TAACATAAGATATTAATATCATAATATATAAATACAACATAATATATTAATATCATAACATAATATATAAATACAACATAATATATAAATATAACATAATATATTAATATTATATCCTAAAATATAAATTACACAAAATATTAATACCCTAACAAACTATAAATATAATATCACGTAAATGTTCCCTTTCGATACCGAACAGGTTTCGAACTCCAATTCCCAGGAGCAACCTCGGCTAGAAACAACCAATCACAGCTCTTTCTTACCATCAGCTGCGTCACATGCTGCTAATAAGACGCACCTGTGATTGGCTATTTAAGGACTTCCTCGACAAACGTGACATTTTGCTAAACTTTGCGATGCTGGAAGTTCGATCGATTTTTCTTGTGTTTTTCAAGCCTTCGCTTTTTTTAAACGATACAATGAGTTAAAAACGAGACAGTGTAGTAGGTGGAGCTCTGAGCTCTCGACCACAAGGTCCGGGGTTCGAATCCAGGTTCTACTGCACGGTTGCTGTTGGGTTCTTAAACGACTCTTAACCCTTTCAGCTCCAGATCCCGCACTCTGATCCCCCACAACCTACAGACTGGTTGGAATATGTGGAAAAACAAATTTCTTTCGGGATTAATAAAGTATTTATAATTCAAATAAACAAAACAAACAAAAAACCCTCATAAGACTTAAAGCATGAAAGAAAACTGAGATTTAATAGGAAGAAACAAACCAAAATGACAAAAGTAACCGATCAGGAAAACCAACAAAACCCCGAAATACTGGGAAAACCATTAAACATCAAACAAACGTTCAGCATCACAAAATGTTCATCAAGGACGTCCTTAAACATCCAATCACAGGTGTCATTAAGAGCCTGGAGACGCAGCTGTTGGTAAGAGCTGTGATTGGTTGTTTCATGCCGAGTTGCCTCCTGGGAATTTGAGTTCGAAACCTGCTCGGTATCAAACAAAACCTAGACGTGACACATAAGATATGTCATATAATTACACACGATATTAATATCATAATAATTTATGGTACAGGGTGCCACTGATTAAGGGCAAAACTGCACGGCAGAGGCTGCAGGAGAAAGGCCTATGGGAGGAATACAGAAATAAATATCCCTATGTCCCCTGGGTCAAGTTTGTTCAGACTGGTCAAGAGTCCATGACCAACGATGCTGATGTATGTTAATCAGAATCATGTTTTTTAATTAGGCTTTTTATTTATTTGTGTGTCTTATTTTGCTTTTACCCATAAAGAAATAAATATTCAATGTATTCATCAAGTGGAAGAAATGCTATGTCCGCTATAACAAAAATTATGTTCTGACATATATTCTTGTCCCTTTTAGCTTTCCTACTATGGTGCGATCACCATCGGAACTCCTCCTCAGTCCTTCACAGTACTTATGGACACAGGCTCGTCTAATCTGTGGGTGCCGTCTGTCTACTGTTCAAGCCAAGCCTGCCGTGAGTATTATAAGACTTGAAATTACTGAATATCTAAAGATCTCTTCACTGAAATCCATCTTTCCATGGGGTCAAATGAATTGTATATCCATGGCAGGTAAAGTGGGACTAGATTATGTTTATTTTTTTCTTTAGAGAACCATGATCAGTTCAATCCACAGCAGTCCAGCACTTTCCAGAGCACCAGTCAGTCTATCTCTGTTCAGTATGGCACAGGCAGCATGACCGGCTATTTGGGATATGACACTGTGACGGTAATTATAATTTCTTTGACACACACACTAATCATTGAAACTCCTTCTGGGCGACAAAGGAAATTAAAAATTTTTATTTTATATTTAACTTGAGAAAAATGCAGCATGAAAAAGTGGCATCTCTTAATTAATGGCCTACATAGACATATTCAACAACTGAGACATAAACTGAACAATTTTCACAGACATTTGACAAACAGAAATGGATTAATGAGTCCCTGAACAAAGAGGGGGTCAATATCAAAAGTAACAGTCAGTATCTGCTGTGTTCACCAGCTGCTTTAAGTACTACAGTGGATCTCATCCTCATGGACTGCACCAGATTTGTCAGTTCTTGCTGTGAGATGTTACCCCACCCTTCCACCAAGGCATTTGCAAGTTCTCGATCACGTCTGGGGGGACACATGGTTACATGTGGTTTGCCACTACAAGGACGATCAGCTGTCCATCCTGTCTCCCTGTAGCACTGTCTTAGGTGTGTTACATTGCAGACATTGCAGCTTATTGCTCTGGACACATCTGCAGTCCTCATGCCTTCCTGCAGCAGGTCTATTGAATGTTCATGCATGTTCAAGCATGTTCATACATCAACACGTAAATGTCTAGTACAATATACAAATTCAGGTTTATCTTGTGGGTAGCATGGCATTACTGTCTGAGTTTCTCTTGGTTTTGTAATGAGCTCTGGGTTTTCTGCAATTCTGGCTGACATGTTTTATTGCCTCAACAAATATACAGATAACAGTATTAAATAACAAAATGCCATTTAAAGTAATAAGAGCAACAACAAAAAAGTCCTGTTAAAACACTAAAACAGTACAGGACTGTCTTGGACTTGCAGGGCTTAGTATTTTTATCTGAATTAAAAAGGAATTTTTCAAAAGGAATTTTAAATGTGTGTTTAGATATAAAGATGTACATGTTTATTATTCAGTTGCAAGATTGATTAATTGCTTAAAGTCATACCTAAATAACTGATGTTATGTTACTGGAGAGTGACTCCTAAGCGTTTGTGCTGTAGGTTGGTGGAATCTCAGTGCAAAATCAGATCTTCGGACTGAGTGAGACTGAGGCGCCCTTCATGGCCAGCCAGGTGCCAGACGGCATCATGGGTCTGGCCTACCAGTCCATTGCCTCTGATGGTGCCACTCCTGTCTTTGACAACATGATAAGTCAGAATTTGGTCTCCCAGGATGTCTTCTCAGTCTACCTGAGCAGCGAGTATGGTGATCCCTAAAACAACTAGTTTTCTAGAATATCATTAATATAAAAATATAAATAAAATTCCAGAAATATCTGTCATTCAAGACTGCTTACCACTTCAGGTTAGAATTCTTAAGCTCTGAGTGCTTTGAAACTTCTAGATAAAATTGTAATGTCTCAAAGGTCTGCTAGGTTTTCTTTGAGAAAGTGAATTGGATCTGTTTATATCTTTTAGTGAGCAATCGGGCAGCATGTTGTTCCTGGGAGAGATTGACACCTCCTACTACACTGGCAGCATCTACTGGATCCCTCTATCCTCTGAGAGCTACTACCAGATCGCCATGGACAGGTAATCTGCAACATGTTATAATCAACTATATACTGAATCCTGGAGTCAACATAAACAATATTTACAGTAATCTCTTAAGCTGCAGAGTTTAATACTTTGGCAATTCCTGACACACCTGTCCATTACTCTTTTCTTTATATTATAAATCTATATTAGAACCTTAATTCCAAAAAAGTTGGGACAGTGTGGAAAATGCAAAAAAAACAAAACAAAAAGAGTCATTTGAAAATTCAATTCACCCTGTACTATATGGAAAACACATTATTAACACATTATTTGATGTTTTATTTTGGGAATTTAATTTATTTGTGAAAATATACACTCATTTCAAATTTGATGACAGCAACACACTCCAAAAAAGTTGGGACAGTCGACTGTTTACCACTGTGTAACATCACCTTTTCTTTTAATAACACTTTTAAGCATTTGGGCGCTGAAGACACCAGTTGGTTAAGTTTAGCAAGCGGAATTTTCCCCCATTCATCCATTATACATTTCTTCAGCTGTGCGACTGTACAGGACCTTCATTGCCTTATTTTGGGCTTCATAATGCGCCACACATTCTCAATGGGAGACAGGTCAGGACTGCAGGCAGGCCATGCTAGTACCCGCACTCTCTGCTTACGCAACCACGCGCTTGTAATCTGGGCAGAACGTGGTTTGCCATTGTCCTGCTCTGGATGGCAGCATATGCTGCTCCAAAATGTGTACATATCTTTCTGCATTAATGATGGCCTCACAGATCTGCAAGTTACCCATGCCATGGCCACTGACAAACCCCCATACCATGACAGACGCTGGCTTTTGGACCAGACGCTGATAACAGCTTGGTTGCTCCTTTTCCTCTTTGGCCTGGAGAACACGACGGCTGTTTTGTCCAAAAACTATTTGAAATGTTGACTCGTCGGAACACAAAACACTGTGCTACTGTCCATCTCGGTTGAGACTGAGCCCAGAGAAGTCGGCGGTGATTCTGGACAGTGTTGATGTATGGCTTCTGCTTTACATCCTACCAATTTGTCTTTGGGGAATATTGTTGTCAAAGTGTTGGATTATTCGCTGATGCATGTGTTGGTAGATTGGCAAGCCTCGGTCCATCCTTGCGCTTGAAGGATTAGGCCTTTTTTGGAGGCTTCTTATGTACTTATTAGATGATTGCCTCACCTGTTTCACATCACCTTATTTCAACTTGTCACATCACTATTAGTCCTAAATTGCCCCTCTCCCAACTTTTTTGGAATGTGCTGCATGCATCAATTTCAAAATAAGCGTTTACCTTTACAAATCACTCCTCTTTGTTTTTATTACCATTTTCCATACTGTCCCAATTTTTCCGGAATTGGAGTTGTATAACTCTATAGCTTCATCTGGTCTTTTGCAGTGTTACCATCAATGGACAGGTTGTTGGTTGTAGTGGTGGTTGTCAAGCTATTGTTGATACCGGGACTTCCCTTATTATTGGACCAAGCAGTGATGTCAGCAACCTGAATGCCTATCTTGGTGCCCAGACAGACCAATATGGAGATGTGAGTGGATGTATAACACCGGCTTTTTAATTTCAATGTAACTACCTCTAACTAGCTCAAAATTGGCTTTAGTGACAATACCAAAATGTTTTTATTGCAGTCTATTGTGAGCTGCAGCAGTGTCCAGAGCATGCCTTCAGTTACCTTCACCATTAATGGCTATGCCTTCTCTATCCCTCCATCATCCTTTGTCACTCAGGTCTGTATAAAACTCTTTGTGACTTAAATGTTCAAACTGTGTGAGAAATGTGATTAACGGATTTGAGCTGGAACATAAAGAAATGTATGTAGGTGAGTAATTCAATGACATTATGCTGCTTCTAGGGCTACAGCAGCTGCCAAACAGGTTTCTCAGGTGGCAACTTCGGAAGCAGTTTCTCCTGGATCTTGGGTGATGTTTTCATCAGGAATTGGTACACCATCTTTAACAGGGCAAACAGCACTGTGGGCCTGGCTCAGCTGGCTTAAGAACTAATGGCAAAGGGGATGAAATATTAACCCTTTATGTTTGTCTTTTTCAAGTTATATGTGGAAACATGTAAGATAGCAAATAAAGTGACAAACAATAAAGGAAAAATAGCATCATCACAAATCAACCTGTTTGTGTTACTGCTTTATCACTGTAAAGACATTACAGGTAAATTGATGATACATCCATTTGGCATAAGGATTATAACAGGTACATTGGGTAAAATAAGATGTCTATTTTGAGATCAAAATGTGTAGGATATCATATTAGGAATTTGCAGGAAACGAAACAAAAAAGGCCCTGGCAGTTGTCCACATATTTGTATACCCATGGTTACATATGTAACTTACCACTCAATAGTCTCAGGCTTGCTTAAATTAGTTTAGGGTTTATTTCAGGTGTGTATGTTCTTGATGGTTTACACTAATATGAGCTGACACCCAATGTGCTCGGAGATACTACTGGGTCTAATATTATCTTCTTAACCACACTGTAGTGCATTATTCCTGTGTGATTAACTATTTGAATTGCAAGCACTATGTTGAAGTGCATCAATGTTGAGAGCAATCAGTCATGGAATTTTTTTCTATTTGTTCCATCAGATGGAGTCAGCATGAAACAGTATCATGTCTTTTATACTTTGCTGTAAAGAAAAAAGTCTGATATACCAATATTTTAATGGTTTTTATTTCCATTTAAAATTGGAAATACACAGAAGGATTTAGAATTAATATTTAAACCAAATGCTCAATAAACAAAAAGCAAATGCTCAATATCAAGACTGTACACTATTTCCAGGTCCTTATTTAAAAGTAAGCAAATTTGTGATATTGACCATGTTAACTGCTCTGTACAGAAGTTTAGATTTTCCTCATTGCTAATCTCTTCTATTGAAGCATGTATTCAGACAACACACCAATGAATTTGATCTAAAATGGATCATAAGGTTTTGCACAAACTTGTGGAGTCCAAGCCAGTTTGAGTGCACACTGTCGTTAATGCGAAAAGGGGACGTTACAAATATTAAGAAACTCTGAAAATCCATATTTCAAAGACTCTACTTTTCACTCAAGTTGTTGTCAACAATATAATTAGTAATGGAAATTGTTGTATTAAATTAGAAAAAAATGCAAAATAGTAGCACTTGTGGTCTCAGACTTTTGGACCCCACTGTATTAGACAAGTTCATTAAATATTGAGTGTTCTCAAACTTACTTTGAGAAAAAGCAAAGATTGCAGTGAACATAAACAAGCAAGTGAATACTGGTATGTGCACATTTACACAGTATAAAAGCTCATACCTTTTTGTTTTTGCTCATACAAAATTGTTTCTACACAAATAGGCCACTGCAGCCTATGTAATATTGTAACATTTTAGTGGCAAAAAATATTTAAATCAACCACTCTAATAAAAACAGTCACATATCATGATTATGTTTTTCACTGATCATAAAACTCCAGCTATTGTAGCATACTCTATGCTGTCCTGTGTTTTCGGTGTATTGTCTGAAGCAGGTCTTGAGTTGTGGATGTCCAGGTTGGCATATATGTTGGAGGTTTTTTGATGGAGCTTGAAATCCACTGTGGTGTAGATGAGCTCCTGAGGTAGCTGCTGCAGAATGCAAAGACACTGAAGTCAGAAATATTACAAGTAACCAAATATAATGGTTCAAAATTTGCAGTCAAATGAAAGATATATCCTGGTGTTAAAATGGGTTGCATTTGTTCTAAGCATGTGAGGATAAGTCAGTTAGATGAATCAGTCTTACTTGCGTGACGTTGGGTGCAGTAGGGAAGCTTCTACCACATTGATCTGAAATCATGGAATACACAGTGTTAAGTAATATGAATTCATGCAATCTATATGTGAGGTCTTGTTCATGATATAAAAATCCTGTGATATTAAATGTGTCATTTCTCATGCCTACCTCTTGACTTCTTTTTAAAGTAGACCACGGTCAGTGTGATGGACATAATGAGAAGGATTACCACGATGCCAAAAATGGTTCCCAGTGTGACTTTCAAGCTCCATTTATTACTGATCAGCAAACAAGAGTGAAGAAGTAAAACTGGACTTAAATGATACCACTATGCAATGATTCGAATTACTGTAGTCAAGAGCAATGTGAGCAGATTGAAAAGTGTAACATGACTAACACATAGGTTGTCATATGCTATGAAGGTGCTACCTAGAGCTAGGTAGATTATTTAGTATTTGAGCTTACCTAGATATCTCTTGGTGTTTCTCTAAGAGGTGCTGCACTGAACTGACTGGCGAGATGGTGGATTTTGGAAAGGCTAGTATTGGGTTCAGTTCAGTCTCACTCTCTAAATCAATGTGCAAGAAAACAAGCTCATTTATGAAACAAAACACAGAGTACAGAAATAGACATTATGACATAACTATGAAACAGGTTGTCACAAATCATCTGAACCAAGTTAAGTAATTAAGGCCTTACCAGCTATAACAACTTGAAAATCCTGGTATTTTTGTGTCCCAAGGATTACACATCTGTATCGCCCAGCATCCATTGAGCGCACATTCCAGATTCGTACATCAAATGTTCCAGAGTATGTATAGGTTTCTATTCTTCCTTTGTAAGCGTTATGAACATATCCATTGCTAATCACAAAAATTATGCACCCATCGCTAGTAAACTTACAACAGGATTTGTCATAGGAATTATAGTTGGGAAGAAACACAAATCTTAGAAGCATTTCTCCAGACAACTCCAGATGTAATTGTCCTTTTGTAGGACTTATACCTGATGATGCAAACAATGTAGACAACAATAAGATTTAATTTACAAAATATCCTTTCTTTTAAATAAACACAAGCAGACACACCCTCACCATTTGTGAAACAGAAAAGGAAGAAGTAGAAAAGCTTCATTTCGGCTCCTCAAGGCTTCGTCACAGATCCAGGATGATTCTGCTCAGTGACTGAAATGAGGAACCACACTTACAAGGATATGATATACTGCCTGATAGAATTATTTTGCTTATAAAGACACCAGTCTTGCGTAAGTTATTTCCCCTTTTTCAGAATGCATTCGCTCTAACACAACAGATCAGAAAATTGGGATATACTGTAGTTTATCATTATAATAAATTCACATAAAAACAATTAAGCACATAACTAAACACCCTAATGTGAATACAACTACATATAACTATATAATATTAGTGCATAAAAAGTAAAAAAAAATATGAATAGCAACAAGTAGCTGAGACTTAAGTGGTATTAGCTTTATTAATGCCAAAGCAAAACCTCATGGAAATCATATACATAAGAAAAAATAAAATAATAAAACCACGAATGAAAAATGAATGAAAGCTACTACTTCAGAACAGTGTTTCAGGAAAACATGACAAAATAAAGACCATAGAACTAAACTAGACTTCCAAAGTATGTACGTAGTACCACCAGTAGTCATTATGCTCTCTTAATCGCTACAGCAAACCAAGCAATCATTTAAATTTAATTAAAAAAAGAATTTTGTAGTTTTTTTTTTTTTTTTTTTTTTTTTTTTTTTTTTACAAAGCAGAATAGTGGAGGCAGAGCAAGATAAATCATTTTCAGTAATTACAAGGCATGATTTGCTTTTATATTCCACTATTGTACTTCCCCACTCTTTCTATAATTGTACTTTACATAATATACAAAAACAAACAAAAAATAATAATTTGCATGTTAATTTTACATTATGGATAGTAACAGTGAGTTGTTACTATGGCCTCTTGATCATCATACTCCATGGCAACAGCAAGCCGTGCAACCTGTATGTGTCCTTATTCCCTTGTAAATGTGATGACATCGTATTGGATGCCTTGCTGCTGCATCTGCTCCAGCTGTTCAGGCGTGGCCTCTGTGGTGTAGACCGTTTGACCTTGGGCCATGGCTGCATCAGCTACAGCTAGAAACAGAAAGCCACTCTTATTTACATCACCAATCTGCTGCTTCACCATTTTCGTATTGAAATCTGTTTTAGAAAACTACTTCCTGCCTGAAATCTTGAACCCATGGACATCACAAAATGCTGAGTTTCCTCCCTTGAGATGCTTTGCCAGGCCTTTACTACAGCCGCCTTTAGTTGCTGTTTGTTTGTGGGTGTTTCAGCCTTCAGTTTTGTCTTCAGTAAGTGAAAAGCATTTGTGTTTAAAAACATTCTATTTCTTTGCCTTAAGAAGCTCTTGGGTTGCTTTCATGGTATGTTTTGGGTCACAATCCATCTGTACTCTGAAGCTCTGTACTATGAGTTTTGCAGTATGTGACTGAATCTAAGCAGAAAGTATAGATGTATACACTTCAGAATTCATCCTGCTACTTCCATCAGCAGTCACATGATCAATAAACACCAGTGACCCAGTTCCATAGTCAGCCATACATGACCATGCCATAACATTACCTCCACCATGTTTGACAGATGATGTGATATGCTTTGGAACATGAGCCCTTCCTTTCCTTCTCCATACTCTTCTCTTCCCATTATTCTGGTACAAGTTAATCTTGCAACAGAATTGGCCAGGCTTTTTTTTTTTTTTTTTTTAATAATTCTTTATTTTAAAGCAAAGTCTAATCTGGCATTTCTGTTCTTGAGTGTTACCAGTGGTTTGCATCTTAAGGTAAACCCACTTTATTTACATTCATGAAGGCGTCTCTTGATTGTAGACGTTGACAATGATATGCCTACCTCTTCTAGAGTGTAACTGACTTGGCTAGATGTTGTGAAGGGGTTTTTCATCACCAAGAAATAATTCATCTTCTTTAGTTGTCTTCCATGGTCTTCCAGGCCTTTTGGTGTTGCTCGCCAGTGCATTCCTTCCTTTTAAGAATGTACCAAATTGTTGATTTGGCCACTCCTAAAGTTTCTGCTATCGCTCTGATAGGTCTGTTTAGTTTTTTCAGCCTAATGATGGCTTCCTTCACGTGCCTCAACACCTCTTTGGACTGCATATTGAGAGTTCCCATGAACAGCTAGCAAATGCAAATTCAACACTTGGAATCAACTCCAGACTTTTTATTTCCTTAATTTGTCATGAAATAATAAGGAAACAGGCCACACATGGCCATGAAACTGTTTATCAGTCAAGTGTCCAATTACTTTTAAGCCTGTGAAAATGGAGGGACTCTGTAATAATGGCTATAATTCCTAAAGTGCTTCATTTCAAATCCATTGTGTTGGCGTACAGAGGCAAAATTACAAAAAAAAAAAAAAAAAAATTGTGTTATTGTCGAAATACTTATGGATGCGAATGTATATTTTTCAGTTATAGGAGGTCCATGTGTAATAAAAAAAAAAAACCTGACAACCCATGATTATCACAATTTTCCATCAGTATTTTTTCAAATGGCAAAGAATTCTGGTTTAACTCACATAAATGTCAGAAGATTTATTCATTTGGGATGCTTGTTAGTGAAGGGGAATCATCCTGCCATAAGGATTTACCCCAATGATTTGTAATGATTTTACTTAAACAATGAAAGCAAGTGGAAAAGGTCATACCGGTGACAGCAGAGTGTGCAGCAGCTTCTAGATCCTCAGGGCTTACTATCTGTTGCTCAGTGCTGATAGGGAAATACTGGATTTGTCCATTGTGAGTCACAGCAATCTACACACACACACGCACACGCACACGCACACGCACACACCACGTGAGGTGAACATGCACTGACAGTAAATTTACCATAAATTTAAATTTACCATAAATTCAATAACAAAAGTGTGCCACTGTTGTTCCTGTTCCACACCTGCTGTTCTTGTAGGAGTGTCCCGTCATGCTCATACTGGATATGAGCAATCTGGCCATCCTCCATCTGAGGAACAATGTAGACATTATTTAAACAGATAGCTTTTTCTTAGAAATAACCTTTACCTTTTTTTGCCAATCATATTTAATAACATGTATATAACAACTAATTTATATATATTTTTTTACATTTCATTGATTAATTTCATTACAGTGTTTAAACTTTGCTGTTTCAGGAACACACCTGAAGGAATGGTTGAATCAAGACTTATATTAAAGTGCATGCTGACCTGAATGTGGTTGCCATTGGATACAACAACATATTCCTGTGGGATCAAGTGCTGAACACTGTCCTGTGATATGATGTATTGGACCTAAAGGGCAGAAAGAAGGGAATATCATTACTTACATAAAGCAGCCGAAACACATGTAGAAAAGCTCAGCTTAGATTTTGCAGCAATATAAAGTGTATATTAAATAATAATAATAATAATAATAATAATAATAATAATAATAATAATAGAAAGTAGTAGAAGACGCTTTGAAGTGCTCCATTTCTTGAAAGAAAAAAGCATTTTACTAATGCCATCAACTCAAAGATAACACTAAGTTTCCTAACTTCATTTTTTGTTTTCACATTTTCCAGTCAGTTAAAGACTTTTCTCCTTTTTGCTTCATTAACAATAACGACAATTTCCTCTTGTTAAAAATAATCCTGGAATCAGAGATTATATAAAGCAATGTGTATCGCCCACACACTAGGAAATCTGCCTCCATGGAAAAAAAAACCAAAACAATACTCATATGAAAATAGTCATAATGACCATGCGGTTAGTGATAGACTAACACTGTGATAAGATCATTACAATTAATATGTGGAAAAGTAACAGAGAAATAATGAAAGATCTGTGTGTAGGTGATTGGTACAAAGAGACATAAATCACTGACATGGTCTACCTGATTAGTTTGGTAACAAGGAGGTGTGTGTACTTTGGTGAATGCAAAAAAGCAAAAGATGAGGTAATTCAAAAAAACAGTCATGTGAAAAAATAAGTACACCCCATGGAAATGGTTGGTGTTTTTGACATATTTGGTCATCTTTGAAAGAGTGTCTATTAATTAAATAGATATACTTGAAAAAAGCCACAAGGAAAATTAGCTTTTTCAATCATTTATTCAACAGAAATATCAATATATGTGATATTCTTCTGTGGAAAATGTAAGTACACTCTGACGTCAGCTTGCTGGGATTTTTGACCACTCTTCTGTGCAATATTCTTTCACTTGCAAGATGTTTGAGGGTTTTCTTGCATGTACTGCCTGTTTCAAATCCCCTCACAACATTTCAATGGGATTCAAATCCGGGCTTTAACTAGGCCATTCCATAACACTCCATTTCTTCTTTTTGAGCCGTTCCTTGGTGGATTTGCTAGTGTGCTTAGAATCATTATCCTGTTGAAAGGTCCTTTCGGTTAAACTTAATTATTCGGACAGATGGCTTCATATTATTTTCGAGCACTCTTTGATATGATGCAGAATTAATTAGTGTCCAGTCCCTGAGGCAGAAAAGCAACCCCAAACCATTACATTTCCACCACTGTGCTTCACAGTTGGTATGAGTTGCTTCTCCTGAAAAGCTGTCTTTGGTCAGCGCCAAACATGTCTGCTGTTACTGCGGCCAAACAACTCTATCTTTGATTCGTCTGTCAAGAGCACATTATTCCAAAATGTCTTTGCCTTTATGCTCTTTGGCAAACTGTAGTCTTGAAAAGGATTTTTCCTGGCATGCCTCCCATGCAGGTCAAATTTGTGCAACCTCTTTCTGATTGTAGAAGCATGCACTTTGACACCAACAGCTGCAAGACTTACTAGCAGATACTGTGATTTTTGGGGTTCTTGGAGACTTCTTTTTGCATCAGACTGTCTGCTCTTGAGCTGAATTTGCTGGGACAGCCAGTCCTGGACTAATTAATATTCATTTGAAATCTGTGCCATTTGCAGATTATTTTCCTTACAGTAGAATGATGCATTTCAAATAATTTGGAGATCTTTTTAAATCCCTTGCCAGACTCATAGACTTCCACAACCTTTTTTTTCCCGAAGACCTTATAGAACTCTTTAGATCTTGGCATGATGACACCACACACCTCAATAACAAAGGGAAAACCAGACACTAGATATGAGAGGGGTTTAAATAAGATAGGTTCCACCTGCACTCCCAAAGCAGGTTCTAATCACTGGCACCCAATCTTGAACACCTGATCCTAATTTTATGGATTTGAAGGTGTGATAAATGTTGGGGTATACTTAGTTTTTTGTGAAAATTACTACAAAATGTCAATTTCACTTTATTATTAGGCACTATTTCAAAGAGGATATTTGGATGCTTGCTTGTCCAAATATGTAAATACAAAAAAACCACTATTTCCATGGGGTGCAGTTATTATTATTTTTTTTTTTTAAACGACTTTATATTCTTGCTTATAAAACTGCATTTAAACTGTTTGTTTTTTTTACTTAAATATATTATATATATATATATATTTAAATAGAAGAAACATCTCTAATTAAATCAAGCCAGTCTTAAAATATAATTAATTTTTTTTATTCTTTCACTGATGAGATGATCTATTAAATGAATTTGTAGTCAATTTGAACTGTATTTTTTTGGTGATCTCCCATTCTCTTTTATCTGGCATTCAACAATGACAGCTTGTCTTTCACTTATGAATTTCCTGAAAGTTTTTATTTCATGGCTTATTCATGTTCAAATAACGAGAACCAGCATAGAAAAGAAATTACGTGAGAAACAGCCGATATTATTTGAATTACTGACCGTTTGTCCCTCTATTGTCAAGTCATACTTTACTTAACTTCTCAGAGTCCTCTGATAAAATCAATGATCCATGGTGTAATACACCTCTGCAGTAAAAATGTCATTCTTGTCTTTCAACCAACATTTCAGAGCAAAGAGACAGAATTTTCATTTGTCTCACTTCCTTTTTCAGAAGTATGCAAAAGACTTGATACAATAATTTAGGCGTTTTTTTTTTTTTTTTTTTTAAAAGGGGTCTCTTAGCCATCACAAAGGTACAGAAGACAACAGAGACTGCTTCTAAATATGATAAGAAAACGGTCACTTCTGTCACCTGATTATCCGCCGTCATTAAGTGTTGCACTGTCTGGCCATCTACTGTAGTTATCTGCTGAATGTATGCAGCATCCTCCTGACAAGGAATTTGTTTATTAATAATAAATAATTATGAATAATGATCTTTTTTCCTCATAAATGACCACCATCACTGTAACAGTAACAGACGTAGGGCAGTACCTGGTCAGAGAGAGGCTGTTCCTGGGCCACTATTATGTGCTCCTGTCCTAAAGCCTGCTGCAGCTGCTCTGGACTGATCACAGTCTGACCTGCCTGCAATGCTGTCAAACACAAAAACACAAAATGAGTGGACAGGCAGGTTTAAACAAAATGCTAAGACAAAAATAATGAAAATCAGACTCCTCAGATGTGTTAGGTCTACTCACTCTGCAGTGTAGCCAAGGCCTCCTCATCACTGTTCACTATAATGGTCTGTTGGGAGCTGCTGGATCTGGGCTTGCGAGGCGGGGGGTCCTGTGTGTGCAGTCTCTCCATATGGAACTTCAGATGGCCATTCCTATTAAACCTGAGCCAAACACACACATACAAATTTGAATTTGAAAGGGGTGAAAGAAATATGCTGCATTTGTGGATTTTCAGTATTTGCAGTTGACTACAGAGTGATATAAGGTACAGACAAACTGCCTAGCCTTCAACTCCTGGTAAAGAACTTATCCATCATCATTGTGGAGATGAGAATATAGCAAATACATAATAAACTAGGAGCTGTCTCTGAGTCAGCCTTGCTGTTAGTGCATAGAGGAAAACTGTACAGGATGAAGCCTTAGTCATCATTCATTTACTTTTTCATTCATCTTCAGTAACCACTTTATCCGGTCACGGTGGACCTGGAGCCTATTCCATGAATGCTATGTGCGAGATGGGAATAGACTCCGGATGGGACACCTGTCCATCATAGGTCGCCATGCACACACACATTAACACACTCCTTTACACCTAGGGATAACTGAATGTAACTAATCCACCTGCATCGTTTGGGAGGTGGAAAGAAATCAGAGAACCTAGAGGAAATCTACTAAAAAAAAAAAAAAAAAAAAATCTAAATATCTGGGTTACTGTAAAGACCTGTTTCTCACCTCTGTCCACAGACTTCGCACGAAAAAGGCTTCTCATTGGTGTGCGTCATCATATGGCGCCGCAGGTCCTTCTTGTTTTTGGAGGCAAAGCTGCAGCTTGGGCATTTGTGAGGCCGCAGGTAGGCATGCATAGCCATATGAGTCTAGAGAGAATAATCGATGCATCATGTTTGTTGTAATAAAGGATGGAGTCTGTTTATCCACCTCTAAACATAAACTGAAACATTACTGGTTTTATAATCGCATTGTCTACCTTAACCTCTGGCCACGATGTAGCAGTGAATTCACAGTCAGGACATTTGAATGTGTTGGGGTCCAGGTGTGCCCTCTTGTGGTTCTCCATGTCGGAGCGTCCGTGAAAAGTCTCCATGCAGACCCGACAGCAGAAGCGTTTGGTGTTGAGCTGCTGGGGCTGGGAAGATGGGCTCTGAGATGGAGAGCCTGGGGCTTCACTACTCAGCTATCAAAGAGAACTGCACATTTAGGTCTAGTGCACAAACAGCACAGACTTGACACTAAACATTCTCATTCTAACATCATGCTTTTAAAAAAAATAGCTTTTAAAAAAGTCAATACACTTTTCAAAAGATACCATGGGTATTATGAGGTATTTTATTAACATTTAATATAATAATAAAAAAAATTTTTTTTTTTTAATAAATCAGCTGTTTTGATGTTAAAATGTCATACTAAATCTTTCAAATGTTAAAATTTTATATTTATATAATTCTATTTTTCCCTACTTTACAGTGTAAGAGTTCATTTTTGTAGACATTACATAAAGTGTCCCTGAAGTCAGTTTTCTTTTTTATAAAATGTAATACTACTGTTTGCTGGTAGTTACTCAGCAAACACATCATGCAGCTACCAGCAAACAGTAGTATTACATCATGATACATATAGTGCATAGCAGAAATGCCTTCAATTATTTTATTATATATATATATATATATATATGGTACTGCTGGTTTTGTTATGCTGTGGAAGGCATTTTTTCTGGCATTGTTTGAGTTGTATGTAATAGTGTGTTTGCAAATCAATACAAAGCGTTCTGACTGACTGACTTTATCCTATAATGAATTACTATCCTGATGGGAGTGTTCTTTACCAGGATGACAATTCCCTCATTCGCAGGGTATGACAGCTCACTGAATAGTTTGACGAGTATGAAAATGATGTAACTCATATGCCATGACCTTCACAGACATCAGACCTCAACCCAATTGAACACTTATGTGAGATTTTGTACTGACATGTTAGACATTTTATTTATTTATTTTTATTTTTTTTGAAGAATGGTGTTCAAGCTTTAGATTTGTATAGTTTACGTCAAGGCACACTGAAGCTTTTTGAAAGGATTGTGGTGACCTTAATAAGACACTTTGGGTATGAGCTATAATGCATGCATTTGCTTCTCAACTAAGACTTGCAGAATAACCTTTATTTAAGGTTATTTAAAACACCCAAGTGGTAATGCTCACCTCCACTTGCTGAAGCACGCCATCAGTCAAACTGGAACTCAGGTAGAACTTGTCTTTGTGTTCCTTCAACGGTGTAGAGAGAGACACTGACTCACTGCTTACCTCCACAGTCTGATGATCGGCTGAGCTCTCCTCCACACTGCAGCCACACAAAACGTTTAGAGATTATCAAAAGTCACAAAGATCAGCCCTATAAACAGTAGTGCGTACAGGGGTATTCTCAAAGTATGTGAAAATATTCCATGCGATTACTTCCACATACGTCAAACAGCTGTGCTGGTGATGTTGGTTGTGCTAATCATGAGTACCTATAAGCTGTGGCGGTGCTGTGAATCTCCTCAGCAGCCTGTTCCACCATGCTAAACTCTCTGGCGGTCGCATAAGCGCTGATGGCAATCTGCGCAAACTCCTGTTCGCCTTCTGCGGCCTCCTCCTGAGTCAGCGCCTCCTGCACGAGGGTCTCCCCGTTCTCAGACACATGATAGGTCACCACGTTCTGTGGCTGCAGGGATGAGTCTTGACCTGCAGACTCCGCTGTGACCCAAGGACCCGCCTCCAGGGTCTTGCCATTCGATTTCAGGACAGCTACCTGAAAAGAGCATTGTTAAATGTGAGACACAGAGTTACTACAACAGATGGTGTGAAAGCCTATTTGGATCGCTAAATTCAGGATTCTGAACATGTAATTACTCAATACAAATTTGAAATAAATAGGCAACCTCCAGACCGCAGTACCTGGAGTGAATTTCCAACCAGCTCTCGTGCATTGCTCATGTTCAGGAGAAGGTCCAGTGCATTCTGGGCGGACAGATCTGACGACTGGCCTACAACGAGTAAAATAAAATTACTTAACAATACACATATTGTACGTTTACAGTATTGAGTAAGGTCTTTCATGTAACAACAGATGCTATCCAGACCTTGCTCGTAGATGATGGTGGTGTTTCCCAGTGCATCCTGGGACACAGATGCATTCCCCATGGGCTCCATGGTTTGAAGGGTTAATGGATCCACGGTTACCTGTGGAGGAATGATCAGGATTGGTGATGAATACATCTCCTAAATCTTTAACATACAATAAAAAAAAAACTAAGTACCTAAAACTAACACAACATTTATTATTATACCACAGTGCTGTTAAATTCTCAATTTGTCAGAAGGTGTTGTTTAATTTTCTATCACAGCAATACTATCAGCTGCAAGGCAAATAAAAAGAAAGGTGTATATTAATGTTCAAATATCGTTTTTAGAGTAACAACGTACATAGGGACTTGTATGGCACATGCTCACAAACAGATTTTGAGAAAAAGTGTGTAACTGTTGATATGGTGAAGTTTTCTGAGAGGAGATGTTTATTAAGCATTTTTGGAAGGAGTCTCCAGTGTCTCTCTGGTACTTGTAACACTCAGAGGTAAAGTGGTTATTTTCAGTTTTCTGACATGGGAAATTATTCAGGATGGATAGCTTTGTGGTTTCTTTGTAACATGACAAGCTACATTTCTGTATTATTACTTTCAAGTGAGAAAAAAAAAATGCTATAAATGCAAGTGAAAACAGGACCTAACCTGTTTCGCAGATGTGCCACAGTATTAACTATAAAATGGATAAAAAAAAAAAAAAGTATGATTTTTTTTAACAAATAAAAAATTGTTAGTGTTGGCAAATTGCTGTGGTACAAGAGGAATACTTCAAGACCTGCTCTTATTTGGAAGATAATCAACACATAATGCTACCTTGTCTTGAGTGTTTTGCTATATAATACAAAAATTGATTCCATGAAAAGAGCTTAATGTCACCAGTAAGTGTCTAGTGTTCTCGGACTGTTACTCCACTTTAACCACTCAGTCAAAGTTAGAGTTTATTTGAGGACTCACAATGGTGCTCCCTAGTGTCTGGCTCTCGTGCTGTTGTTTGAGTGCCTCTATCTGTTGCAGGGTGAAGAAGGGCTTCCTGCGCCTCCTCACTGGCTCCTCAGGATTAGACTCGCACCACCTTTCGAAGGCCTCAGGGTGACGGCACTGCATGTGCAGCCGCAGGTTCTTCTTGTGCTTGGTCATGAAGTGGCACAGGTCACAGCAGAACGGCTTCTCTCCTGAGGAACACAAAGAAACCAACAGCTGCGTCATTATATAGTGAGAGAAATCACTTCCATTACTTGCCATGTTAGCCACGTTATCTTCACAGCAATAGCGCCAAACTAAAGAAATGAACATTGGGGACTGATGTGGCATGCAGAAAATTGTGTCAATGTAATTTTTTCTTTGGACTATTATATATGCATTATTGGTCACATCTTAGAACATATGCTGCATTCGAATAAAACTTATAACTCTTAAACTTATAACTATTAAAAACCAAAGAAAGCACCCTTTCAACTCCGGATGGTCTCCTCAACCCAGAGTTCAGCATATGACATCAAATCATCAAATCTGCTCACACCGTGAAATATAATTTCTCTACTTTATAAATGAGTTTATAGACATATTTACTTTATATCAACCAACATAGACATTAGTTGGTTAAATCTAAAACAGTAACCATGCAGTTTGCTATTTTGAGAATGAAAATGCGTCATAAACATGCCATGACTCAGGTTAGCTGGCTAGCTTTTTGTTACCAAAACACACACTTTCATGGCAGCTTCCATGATTTTTCCCCACCTTGTAGCAAAAATAAATAAATAAAATCCCTCCGAGTTCAGCGTTCTCATTTCAGAGTTAAGTCGAATTTAGCAATAACGTTACTATTACCACAAAAACAAATGCTACAACTGAAGCTTAATATTAACAAAACAAAATGAATTTGAAAATTAAGCACATAGCTATATAATCTAATCACAATCTATGACATACGTTACTCAGGGTAGATCCTCAACTCACCAGTGTGTTTGATAGCAATGTGAGACAACAGGAAGTCCTCTTTGCTTGTGGAGTACTTGCAGTAGTCACATTTGAAAGGCTTGTCGTTGGTGTGAGACAGCTGGTGGTTGAGAAGCTGCTTCTTATCATTACAAGTAACCTCACAGAACTCACACTTAAACCTGATCGGAAAAAAACAAAACAAAAAAAAAAAAAAAAAAAAAAAAAAAAAAACCATTTACTTTAGTTTATATTGTTAAAAGCTTCAGTTTATACTGGACTTGAATTTGAAGTATGAAAAATCAGAAGTGGAGATAAACACATGAATGGCAACTTACAAGCTGTTTCCACAGTTTTGGATGTGTGTGAGCAGATGCATTTTGAAAGTATATCGTTTCTTGAAAGACTTTCCACACTGCAATACAAAAAAATGATTTCGGTCAGAAACTGTCAATTCCAAACCAAAAAAAAAAAACCATGTTATGCTGCATGAGTAAGCCTAAATTTCAAAATTCAGTTTCTTCTATAGACATGTGACAAATTAAAGGAAAAAACAACAACAAAGTGCATTAGAATGTGGATGTTTTGCTGATTGTAGTAGAGAGCGCTGTCGCTTCAAAATCCCCCATAGGTATTCAAGTTTACTGAGATATGGTGACTGTGAAAGCATATGATTTACATAATTTTCATACTCATCAAACCATTTCATGAACTGTTGTGCTCTGTGGATTTGGGCACCATCATTCCACAAGAGCCCTCTTTCATAAGAATAGAAATCTCATCACAGGATGAAGGTGATCAATCAGAATAACTTGATTTGCAATGACCATTTCAAAGTTGCTGTTTTCCTTTAAATTGTCACCACCATTTCTACTGCATTACGTGCTTCTTCACACTGTCGAACATACAGTCCCCTCCAAAAGTACTGGGACAGGAAGATCATTTCTTTTGTTTTTGTTATACACTGAAGATATTTGGGTTTGAGATCAAAGATAAATGAGAACAGATCAGAATTTCAGCTTTCATTGCCTTATATTTACATCTACATGTGTTAAACAACTAAGAAAATCACCAGCAACCTCCAAAGGGCAGGGGTAAAGGTATCACAATCCACCATTCAAAGAGGACTTTGAGTGTGGAGGTCATACCATAAGATGCAAACCACTCATCAGCAATAAGAATCAGAAGGCCTTTTTGTTTTGTAATCAAGATTCTGTAATCAAGATTTTTGTAACCAAGATTAACGTCTACCAAAGTGATGGAAAGGCCAAAGTGTGGAGAAAGAAATGATCTGCTCATGATCCAAAACATGTAAGCTCATCTGTCAAGCATGGTGGAGGTAGTGTCATAGCTTGTGCTTGCATGGTTGCTTCCATTCTTGGGGAGTAATGGAATACATGTAACGGCGTTACGTAATCAGGACACAAAAAACTGGTAACTGTAATCCGTTACAGTTAAGTCAAAGAACAAAGTAATCAGATTACAGGTACATTTTGTAAAAAAAGGTACCTTATGTAAAAATTTAACTTATGTTCGTACCTTATCACACATGTGCGGTTTCTCTGAGCTGTGCGTCTTCATATGCTGCGTGAGGCGTTTCTGCATGGGGTAAACACGATGGCAGATTGGGCACGGGAACTCAGACACCTTTGGAATCTGGGGAAGACCATCAAAAGGCTGCCATCATATTAAAAGCTGATAGTGACTTCAGATGTATGTAAATTGATATGACATCACACTTTGAACTAAAGGACACTGTGCTTTAAATATCAACCCAGAAAACAGTAACTCTTACCAGGCCTGTCTTCTTACTCCTGAGGAGAGGAAAAAAAGGACATGTTATATAGAAGAATCTTATTTCAATAATAATAATAATAATAATAATAAAAATAATAATAAAAATAATAACAATAAAAAAAATGATGGTTAACTCAGATATCAATTATACTTCATGAATTACTTCTGAAACCACATCTGCATAGTGTTTCAAGGCTGTATTTTAACCTTCCAGTGTTGCACCATGAGAAACCTTACTTTTCTTTGCTGTGAACTGCAGAATGGCGGACAACATCCTTCTTGTAGACACTTGAATAGTCACAGACGTCACACTTAAATGGTTTGGTACCTTGGTGGTTGAACATATGCTCCTACAACACATGGAAGGATGTCTTTAACTACATTTCATTGAAGAGTGGCACATTCCTGAACCTAACAAGTATGAAATAACTAAGCTATAGCTCTTTATGTTGGCAAACACTACACAAAAAGAATGGAAATATGTCTTCAGACATCATCAGATGACCACATGCCATTTTGCCATTGGGAAGAGCTAAAATAAATATATTTGTTTAAACACCATTACAGTACACCTCGTCGGAAAACATGAAAGTCAGCTGAGAGTTACTTTTTCCAGTGCTAAGCAGAGTAGCAGATCTCTCTGTGATAGAAGAACAAATGTTTTAACCAACTTACCTTAAGTGAAGACCAACGTTTACAGCGGTAACTGCACTGCTGACACTTAAAGCGTTCTGGATCATTACCCTCATGAGAATCCACATGAAATCGGAGATCCTCTTGAGACAGAAAGCGTGACCCACAGATCCAGCAGTTATGAGGTCTCAACAGAGGCTTGAGAGATTTGTAGTACTTGCTTCACATACAAAAATAATGAGTACGCATAAATAAAAGTCTGTCACTTTTGATGAAATATGTCCGTGTTCTGACTGATGAACGAAATGTATATGCACTGGTTACACCTAGTTTAAGATGAATGAAAAGGTACATAAGAGGGAACTTACTTTCTGTTAATATATTTTTTATATTTTTTGCGAAGAAAACGTCTTGATGGTCGTCCGCGCCTGCGTGGGAAAAACTCCTCGTCATCAGGGCCATTGTTTGATGAAGGGTCTTTGTTCTCTGAATCTGATTGGCTGACACCTTGCTCCACAGTACAGCCATTAGATATTGAGACAGTGCCATTCTCCAGCCCAGAGGAACTGGCCTCTTCAGGAGCCTGGGGGTCCATTATAGTGCTTGTCTGAGACACTGACACTGCTGTTTCTGTGAAGCAGAAACATTTTTTTCACTACAAAGACATTCACAAAAGATTTGTTAGCATGGAGTACACATTAAAGTTGAGTCAATGCTCTCTGTTCATGCACTTTGAAAGAAAAACTATTTTGTAACTTGAGTTAAGATTAATTAGGTTATTAACTCTTCTTCTATGGTGCCACATGGCCACGGTGAAAAAAACTCGAGACATAATTAACTTACATGTACATAGTCATTGTTGTTGTCAGTCAATGGATAACCTACATAAACAGCAGTTGCAAGGTATTGCTTCTTATAAATAATAAATGTATTATAATAAATAATAAATATCGAGGAGCACACAATCATCATCATTTTGTAATAATTGTTGTTTTGTTACTCACTGACCTTTGTAACTTTGAGGGAAGAGAAATTTGCGGGGCGGGCCCACCATCCTGCGAGGCCGCTTCAGTGAGTTAGAGGAGAAAGATGAAGAGCAGGAGGCAGGAGATGGTCGTTGAGTAGGTGGTCTGGCTCTTAGCTGTTCATCTGCTGGATTATAGTCACTGTCCTCTGTAAAATGAAAGAAATACATTAGAAAGGATAAATACGATCAACCAAATATACTGCTCTGTACACATACAAAATCAATAAGAAAAAACAACACCCACCTTCAGGATCATCAATGGCACCAGCGTCTATGATGTCATCTTCATCTTCCTCTGGCGGCTCTTTTTTCATCTTTGCCCCCAGTTGGGCCACTGTCTCAGATTTTCTTGGTCTTCCACGTCCTCGCTTTTTAGGAGGATCACCTTGGTGACAAACGTTACAGATGATTATAAAGACATTTTTAACTCCTAAAAGAGTACTTTCAACTAACAAACATATGACTTCCTTTGTTCTAAGCATGTGTAGCTCATGCTCACTGGCCTGTCGTTGTCATACGTCTTTATCGCAGTGTACAGTCGTGTGTGGGGTCCGCTTCAAAATTCTGTTACAATGTCTAAACCATGCTTTATGTAGCATTTGTACATATGCAAAAGGACAAATTTTCCATTATTTTCTCAATAAAGGGAAACATGTAGAAATTTGTGTCATACATTACGGAGGTGGCAGATAGAGATTTTTTTTTTTTTTTAAATAGTTTTTTTCTTTAAGGAACCTCCAGTTTTCCCAAAAATACCTGTTAAAAAAATTTAAAAAAAAAAAAAAAAGAGAGAGAGAGAACTTAAAAACACGGCAAGAAATGCTTAGTTCTCCTCACCTGCAGGTTTGAAGTGCCTGTCTCTCATGTGATTGATGAGGGTGTCTTTAGAAACGCTCTTATATGGACACATCTTGCACTTGAACTGTTGCACAATGACCACCTCCATCATTTCTTCAAGCTCAGCCAGGTCAGGAGCCCTGTCCCCTGGCCCTGCTGCCACTCCGGACTCCACCACAACTCCATCGTCCTCCCTGGGTGTTGCCTCAGGCTCTGGAAGGGTGGAGTAAGTACCACTGCTGCTGATGTATGGCCCGGCTTGGCTTTCACTGCATTCCATTTGATCTTGGAGACGTGAGCCAGCTGTGTCAGCCAACGAGTGCCGCACAGTGCCATCATCCACACAGCTGCTGTCGCTACATTCAACCGCGCCACTGCACTCGGCCACGTAGCCTCTCAGCGGTTCCTCTGATTCATCTGCACCATAGTCTTCAAACCGGGACTGACCCGGATCGCCCGTCTGATCTGGATCAGGCCGACTAATGCTGCTGCTGCTGCTGCTGCTACTACTGCCATCCTCATGCTCACTGTAGTCTGAATGGCCCGGCTGGTCGGGCTGCAGGCTCTCTGATAGGTCTGCCTGATCCAAACAGGTGGAGGTTGGCCCATCCGATAAAGCGTCAATAGTGAGGCGGCTGCATAGTGCCGAGGAAGACATCTGCGCCACCATAGGAGCTCCTACAGACAGAAAAAGATTTTAAAACCTATTTTGACAAACATTGTTACAAAATCGAGAGATGCCCTGTGCCAATAACAATCTATTATTTAGCAAACCAGTAGTAATATGTAATCAGTCTCATAGTAGAACAAAATGACCCAAAACGTTTTAGAGAGATATTTATTCAGGGAAGACTGAGGTGTTAACATCTCCAGGGTTAAGGCAGCAACGAAAAGACAGATAATGCCAAACACAAGAATTTTTTTTATGTGCTCACCATCATCAGGTCCTTGCAGGATCAGATACTGAGTGGCCTCTGCATTGTCATCTTCTGCACTTGTTACTGCAATACATCCTGTAGATCAGGAAAATATTTAAACACTGAATAATATTGTGAAAATGGAGGACATATTTGCCAAAAAAAAAAAAAAAAAAAAAACACCTTTGATTTTATTGCACAGACAAACTTAATGTTCTAGTCTAGTCGAGATTTAACATAATATGAAAGACAAGTATTTTCCCACCATTCATTATATCAGGCCCAATGGTGGACTCAATTATTTTGTCAATGGCAGAGCCCAGGTCTGAAGAGGTGGAGGCTGTTGAGTCAGACACCATCATCCCTCCTTCAGATACAGCACTGGAGTGCACAAGGACCTGTGGTGACTCGGACACCAACAATGACTGGGTGACTGTGGACACACTGGAGACACTGGTGGACTGCGCGACAGAGGAGGAGTCTGGGAGATGGACACCACGCACATCTGTACTGGAGCTTGTCTCTGGGATAAAAACCTATGACAACAACAGGCCAGTAAGCATAAGAAACACATGCTTAGAACAAAGGAAGTCTTTATGTAAGCTTATTAACTATATATTTTCTATTAAACTTATAATTTTTCTTACCACAATGCCCTCAGAGCTCTGTCCAACATGACAGTCAGACTCAGGTGCAAGGGCTGGCAGTGTGGCTGCATCACTGCTGTCTGCAGACATGGCTTCTGATGACTCCATTGCCATGCCGCTCTCGGACGGTTCCTCCATCCCTGAATGCCCCACATCGCTGCTACTCTCCACCTCCATATCCTCTGAATCCATCTTAGCTCTGGAGGAGATACTGTGCATAGTTGAACACTGTCTGACTCGGAGCTTATGTACATGACAAGTGCAATTTAGCACCTTCATGTGTATGGTTATACTGTTCATGTATATGGTTGTACTTGTGAGCAGTGCTTGGATTATAGAACCATATGCTGCATGAAAAACACTTGCAAATATGAAGGATTGTTAAGATTAAGATTTTCTGCTGTGTGTTCTCCTCAGTGATGAAAAGTTGAAAATAAAATTCAGGGTAGATGGTGGGTTTAAGCGACAGATAGGTTGTGATCTGTGGTTACATTTAAACATATTATTTAAGAAAATGGGGGAAAAAATAAAGTAATCGCTTTATCCTAGTCAAGGTCACGGTGGATTGGGAGCCTATCCCAGGAACACTGGGCATGAGGTGGAAGTACACCCTGGATTGGGACACCAGTCAATCGAAGGGCACCATGCAGACACATGTTGACACCTAGGAACCATTTTAGAGTAGCCAATCTGCCTACGGTCATGTTTTTGAGAGGTGGGAGGAAACCTAAATTCTAAAATTCTAAATAAATTATAAATTCAAAATTTCCCTTTTAATTAACTCCAGAAATATTTCACCACATAATATATTCACCCAAAGAAGTTTCAAATGGATATTGTTGATATTAAACTGTAAGACAGCTTCCACACTCATATCATATCAAGCCCAGCTTGTTCTTTAAATGTTAAGAACTATAGTGAAGGCGTATACAGATGTTGTTTTAATGGTCAGTATTTCTCAGCAAATTCAATACTCAAATAAGGCTCAGGGTGAGAAAACCATGTCGAGGACTTGAGTTTGTTAAAATATTTTGTATCCGTAGGAAAGAAACAGCCTTTATTTAACAACACGAGAGAAAGAGAGAAGCTAAGTTCGTGATGGGGACATGTGAAAGAAACACACACACACACACACTTTCCCTCCTCATCACCTCAGAAACTCTCAGCCACAAACAAACAAAAAAAAAAGTTAAATCAACTAACAAACAACAAATATGAGTTTACGTTTGTCTTCGAAATAAAGCTGCAGTGAATAGTTTAATGGAGTCAAGACGACCGATCAGTGAGTCGCATTATGAACACAAACCTGTCACACAGGGATATTATGAAACAGTTGCCAACTGTAATGCTAATTCCAAGACTATCATTAACCACTACACCTACTTAAATTAACTGTGTTTAGCTTGTGTTTAGAATTAAGTCCATGTAGAAGACACATTAACACGCAGCTAAATTAATTAACTTCACATGATTTTCTGCTCACAAACTTAGCGTTAGTGACAGAAGCACGAGAGGGAGAGAGTTTGTTGTTGGTTGGCTAACACGACTCAATATTCAAGGGCATCAAGAAGGCCATATTTGTGTTTTCACATTCCTAAACGCAGAGGACAAAAATACTTAATTCCCAGTATGATTTAAAAAAAAAATACTTTATTCCAACTGTATGCACGTACAATTCACGCCAAACTGCGACCGCTCACTAAACCGTACTTGTTTAAATGGGAAAAGCTGCCCTCCTTCCTGCCTGCAGCACGACGCCATTTCAGAGCCTCGTTCTTTTGCACTCAGGCAGTGTGAGAAACTGCTCAGGGACCTCGAGGGCCTACATGCGACACAGATCGCCCGAATTTTCTCCCTGAATAAAAACATCAAGCGTAAACATGATGACGAACTCTAAACTCCAAACATTTTTCTTACCGCGAATGCGCTTCCGGTTTGTGTTCCTAGTCCTGGATGCTCTTCAATAAACAGGCGTTTGTAAGCGATCCTCGCTACTGCTTTCTAGTCGGGCGCCATCAGTATTTCCTCGCTTCCTGTTTCAGCTGACCGGATCCTATTTATCTGAGAGAGCACAGCTCCTCACGGTGTCTTCGTATTAAAAAATAAATAATAAAAAAAAATGTAGTAAGAATATATAATTTAGACTCGGTTTGCGCAAGCATATAGTATAGTACCACATTAAATTTATGTATATTTTTTCATAGGTCAGTTTATGTGGATTAATGAGTTTACAAGTAGCTTATTGCAAGATTTCAAAATGGCTGCTAACTTTAGTCAGTTACCAATGTATTGTTATAGAGCAGGGGTTCTCAAACCTTTAGTAAGTGTCTTCGTACCCCCAGTACAGATTTATTTCATTAACATAAATATGTACAGTAATATTTTGTCAATTTGTGCTGGGTTTCCACTGCTGTAATTACATTTAAAAATCATAGACCCCCTGGCTTTTCTTCACAGACTCCATTTTTAGGAACACACAATAGAGAATATTGTCTTTGTTTACATTTCAAATTTTAAATTACTCCTAAGTTAGTAGTATAATTAATGTCACGTCATTTAATGAATGAAATCCACGTGTGCAATGAAAGTGGCATGTGATCAGCATATACACTCAGCAGATAATTTATTAGGAACACCTGTACACCTGCGCATTTATGTAATCATCCAATCAGCCACTCATGTGGGAGTAGCACAATTGCCTTGCAAAAAACAAACATGCATATACAGGTCAGGAGCTCACATCAAACATCAGATTGGGGGACAATAATGTGCTCTTGAGTTGTCCAGTTTGGGGAAATTGTGCCCACTGTCGCTTCAGATTCTTGCTCTTGGCTGACGGGGTGAAACCGGATTTAAGGTTCACCTTGGTGTGCTTTTTGTGTACTGTAGCTGGTAGCATCAAAAAGTAAGATTGTAGCAGTCATATATAGGTCTATGGGGAAAACTGGGAACTTTGGTAAAGAATGAAAAGGAAAAAAAATATAGCCTTTCTAATTTATCCAGAATTTCTGGGCATTGCAATTCAGAAATGTTGCTAATGTGATTGGTTTAAATTATAACCCTGCCTCCAATCATAGCCGTGAGTTTTTGAACATTGTTTGTGGTTTCATGGACGTTGCATGAAACAATGACGTTGCAGTTTACAATGGACGTAAACTGTATTGGCCACTTTGATTTAAACATTCTGGATTATATTTGTTTAAACCTAAACAGTTTCAGATCATTATTGCTGAATATTCTCCGCTGTGCCATAAGTAGCTCCAGAATATGGGCTCTGACAGTGGACTGTACATTCTTGCTTTGTCTCCTCTGGTCCTTCTTCTTCTCTTAATCATGAAATTCCTCTACCAGCTTTGCTTATGATCATGTGAATTTGGGTCTGTCCCATGTAAGCCTGTGCTTACAGTAATTATATACTGAATATTAAATAGATTTGTAGATTTTTAAACAATGTTTTCTTATTTGCCATTTAAAATATTGCAAAAGGAAAAAAACCCCAAAAAAACAAGTGAAAATTCTTGCTCATACAAGATCACAATACCATTAGTGATAAAGATAAGAGAAAATAATATATAGATGCTTAAAATACATTTTATTTAATTATTCATTTGACAAAATACTTATTTTAAGAAATAATTCAGACAATTGTTAAAAACTTTTACTTGTACAAACTTAGATTTAATACAAAGAACAGAGAAAATACAGAAGATAAAATATATTTTAACATAAATGAATCAATATATTCTTAACTGAATTTATCATTTGCTCCAGGCAAAGATTTCTTAATATAACTCCTAAAAAATATTTGTCCATTATTATAATATAATACTTTAATCTGATGAAATCAGATTCAGAATTTGGGACAGTTCAGGAGTTCATAGACATATCCAACTTTATCAACCTGTTCCGTGCTGGTCATTCTCCAGTAGTAGATGTCTCGACAGAAGTAATAGTTTCCTGGAAAAAATAAATAGTGATATTTTGTTTAATTCATGACCTAAGAGTATGATCTCTAAAAACTGTAATTTAGACAAATGAAATATAACTGAAATTTGATACTTAGATGTTTTTTGCAAATGGATACCACATAAAGTGACTTACTGTTATAGAGAAACACATTGTGAGCATCCATTGGGACCCCAGCGAAGGTCATGTCAATGTGGCGAGGATATCCTGTATCTATCTGCTGAGTCTTCAGATCCAGCCTAAGAAAATGAACAAAGGCCAAAAGCAGTGGAAATTAGTTAAAACTCATTTTATATGCAGTTTTTATTTAAGTGAGGGCATCAGAAAGCTTTTAGATAGACTTATTCACCTCCAGTAATCTTCCCCACTAAAAAGCAGCGCCTTGCCTTTTCCTCTCTGCAATGCTCCTTCAACCTTCTTCAAGCTGACAGGCAAGCCAAGTTTATCGATTCTGCGTGGTCCCAGTACATCCTGTCCAGTGAACACCCAGAACTTAGTGCCTGAAACAGATGGATAACCTCTGTTAAATCAAATAATCATTAATTATATAACCTATATATGAAATGATAAATTATAATAAGCTACCTGACTCTTTCTTACCTGCAAAGAAGTACATCTTATTAGTAAGAGGGTCCTCAAAAGCAGTGTTGAGCTCAGCTGGCAGGGCAGGCCA
>JANDJT010000190.1:20074646-20087084 GCA_024331685.1 Stegophilus panzeri | reverse complement strand
GATTACATCCCCGGGGAAGGTCACGAAGATGGTTTTAATTGGGTGGCACCATGCACTTAAAGTGCAGGTCCCAAGAACCATAAATGCCAAGATACTTATTCTCATGCTGAGAGCTTTCAGCCACTGATTTCTGAAAGTCTGTCAAAGTCTCTGAAGTTGAGTCTTCTTTTGTCTTCTTCTTCTGGCTGGTCTTACTCTCTGTCTAGCCTTGAAATCCTGCAACCAGTATTTATAGATCTGATGAGACATAAATTACTCAACCTCATCCCCTTTATGCCGCCCACACCATCCACCCCTCAACCGCAACACATCATGTCGTTTTTTTTCTTTTCTTTTCTTTTTTTAACTTCTCATTCTAAGGGGAATTCCATGAAAGATGCTTACCTACAAAAATAGAATATATACACTACATTTTTTTTTTATTCTTGAACATTTTCTCATACAAATTTTTATTTTAATGAAACTTACTCCATAATTATTATCTAATTAATTTTTCATTAATATGATAATACATAGAATTTCAGTTAATTAAAAATTATTTTGCAGAAAAGGTGAAGGATGAACTTTAATGATTTTAGTTAACACAAGCGCTTCCTATTTTGATTGCAAAATCCAGTACTTTTGTGCCACTCCTTATTTATTCCCTCAAACACTATGTATAAATAAAGTAAAGTCATTATAAATAAAGTCACAGTTTTGAATACTCATAGAACACAGCATATGCAATCCTTTTATAATAAATTAATAATATAATAATATATCTTTTCACTGCTAATACAGTCAAACAATTTCCATGTACTTAGAAATATAGTCAGATTGTAATATTTTTCTCAGATTCAAATAAAGATATGTTGAGCATATTCCATTGTAAGAAAATGAACAAATATTCGATTATCTTTGCTTTAGTTTTGGTTGATTTATGAAAATCCACAGTGCAGTTATATTTGATAATATTACTGATTATACATATTGTCTTCCACAGACACTCTGTAATTATACTCCTTTTCTCCTACTCTTGTAAATATTCTAATATAAAAAAAATATATTGCATGTTGAAATGTGGAAGTTATATTAAATACAGAATAATACAAAGCATTTCCCTGTTAATTATATCAGCTTTAGCAATAGTCAGAGTGAATAATATCGGATGTCATTTATCCACAGAATTATGCATCACCAGTGCTCATCACTATTCATTAGCAGAATATGTGTATGTTTGATGTGTATACATTTTATTTTTTTTAAAAATATGGTTATGCCAAGGAAGCATAACTGTGTACCTTAGGATTACAGTATAGAGTTAGTTTGGACTACATGCAGTCCAAATAACTGTCACATTCCTTCAGTCCACAGCACATTTCCCAGCATACTGTGTGCTGATCTCACCTTTATCGTGCATGTTTTACTCCACGTGCAAGTCCAAGCTGCAAGTCCACTTGTTTCTGTGTATCTGTGTTGGTCTTTGATTATGGATATACCTTGTTTGATGCTGCTTGATTGTAATTTGACTTATGCTGTGGATTATGACTATGAATATTAAATTGGCCCTAATATAAACACTTAAATTGGCCTGACTATAAACACTTGTGTCCTGCCTCTAAGTACTGTACATTACAATTACTTTTTTTGTTCAACCTGTATACGTTCTCCCCATGCTTACTTGGGTTTCCTTTGGGTTTTATAGTTTCCTTCCATGTCCCAAAGAAATGCCAGTAAGCGGATTGGCTATGCTAACATTGCCCCTAGGTGTGAATGAATGTTAGTGTGTGTGCATGGTGACCTGTGATGGACTGGCAACCAGTGTTCATGGGAAAGTCTCAGGTAGTTCTGGAGACAAACAAAATAGAAATAGGCAATCAGGCAAACATACTTTTATACGTGTATAATTTCCTCTGGTAATATATTTAGATGTGCTATTTAAACACATACACATTGTGTATGTATGGATGAATAAATGGTAATGTTACCTACAGTTACCAAGTATCCTTCAGAAATAGTTAAATAATTCATTTACCAGAACATGTTTAGCAAGCTGCTCTATACATTTCTGTGAATCTGCAAAAATGAAGGAAGACAAGCAATATTCACTTCAGAAAGATGCTTAACTACAAAAATAGAATATGTACAATTTATTACTTTATCAGTCTCAAACATTTTCGTATACAACTTTTAATTTTAATGAAACTTACTCCATGATTATTATTAACTAAGCAAATTCTCATTATGTTAATACACTGCATTTCAGTTATTTTAATATTATTTTAGAGAAAAGATGAAGGATGAACTTTGGTGTTAAAGGAACCAGTATAACAAACAAAATGAACATCTGGGGCACTTTACTAAAAGAAATACAGAAATAGAGGAATAAAAATATTCTAGTGAATGAGTGGATTACAACATATGAGACAACTGTAAGGTTTTAGTTAACACAGTCGCTTCCTGTTTTGATTGTAAAATCCAATACATTTGTGCCACTCCTTGTTTATTTCTTCAAACACATAGCGTGTGAGGACATACATAGGCATACCCTTAGAAAACAATATATGCAATGCTTTTATAATAAATTAATAATATAATAATATATCTTTTCACTGCTAATAAATGGTAAATGGTCTGCGCTTATATAGCACTTTTTTAACCTTAGCAGTTCCAAAGCGCTTTACACTGGTTCTCATACACCCATTCACACACACACTCACACACCAATGGTAGCAATGGTAATACAGTCAAACAATATCCATGTGCTTAGAAATATACTCAGAATGTAATATTTTTCTCAGATTAAAATAAAGATATGCTGAACAAATTTGATTGCAAGAAAATGAACAAATATTAAATAATATTTGCTTTAGTTTTGGTTGATTTATGAAAATCCACAGTGCAGTTATATTTGATAATATTATTGATTATAAATATTGTCTTCCACACAGAAACTCTGTAATTATACTCTTTTTACTCTTGTAAATATTCTAATAAAACAATATACTGCATGCTGAAATGTGGAAGTTAGATTAAATACAGAATAATACAAAGCATTTCCCTGTTAATTATATCAGCTTAGCAATAGTCAGAGTGAATAATATTGGATGTCATTTATCCACAGCATTATGCATCACCAGTGCTAATTACATCACTATTCATTAGCAGAATATGTGTGTTTGATGTGTATACATGTTTTTTTTTTGTTTGTTTTTTTTTAAATATATAGTTATGCCAATAACTAATAACTAATAACCAATAATAAATGTGTATCGTAGGATTACAGTATAAAGTCAGTTTGGACCAAATGCAGTCCAAATAAGTGTAACATTCCTTCAGTGCATAGCACATTTCCCAGCATGCTGTGTGCTGATCGCATCTTTATCGTGCATGTCTAAGTCCGAGCCTTGTTTCTGTGTATCTGTGTTGGTCTGTGATTATGGATATACCTTGTTTGATGCTGCCTGCTTGTAATTTGACCTATGCTGTGGATTATGACTATGAATATTAAATTGGCCCTAATATAGAAGCCTGACTATAAACATTTGCGTCCTACCTCTAAGTACATTACAATGACTTTTTTTGCTCAACCTGTATAGGTTATATGTTCTCCCTTTGTTTACTTGGGTTTCCTCATGGTTTTATAGGAAGTGAGCAAAAAGGGGAAGCATGGGGGTTTGATTGCTGAAACTATAAAATGCTTGGTATTTATACTTATGGTGGATTTTATTCTAATTATGGCATCTTGAATTTATCTGACAATGAATAGATAACAAAAAATTAATCTATCACATCTATTGTGCATTACTAACAATCACTGTATCACTGTGTCCTGTGGCTTTCAAACCGTGACTTCAATAAAAAATACTGTGTCTGGCACCAAAGTATTGTACTGAGGGTGAAATCAACAAAGCTGACTGTAATCAAGGTGAGGTAAGACTGTAATGTGTGTGTTCAGGGAATAGAAGGGAGTGACATAATAAAGGAGGATGTTGACTAACATCCTGCCGCCACATTTAAACATTCAGCTAAAAAAATTGCCCAAGTGCTTCTTTTTCCTCAATGTGGACATATCTAACCACATCAACCGGATATTCTGATTACTACAATCTAAATAACCATTCTTCGTGCATCAGTACTACTCCAGTGTGTACCGGTTTTATTCAGAATAGAGCTTGAACAAAAGAGAAGCATTACTGTATGTTGATAACACCATGCATTTCCAAATATGTAATGTTTCATTTATAGGGGTGTTCACTCTCAGAAAAGCCAGATGTACAACCAGGACAGAAACTCAAATGTACTATCATGTACTAGAATTTAGAAAGTGCCTATATGGTGTTACAACATACAACAAAACTTACAGTGAAATGGCTCCTATTTATGTTTCATATATTTAACTGACAACGCAAACATATCTTGAAATTTTTAATATTAAACAACAAACTAGTACAAGCAGGTGTGCAGTTGGGGATGAGTGGTATGGGTGGTGGTGGGGGTAAATTGCTCAGGGTTTCCAGAGGTTGACACGACTCTCAAAGGAGAGATAGGTGCACTCACAATGAAAAAGGTTCAGTCTAGAACCCTTATGAGTTCTACACTTTATCCTGCTAGGGGAATGCTCAAAGGTTTCAGACAATGTGTTTCCCTGTCAGAAAGAAAGAAAGAAATAGAACCTTTTTAGGAGCCCTTTTATGAAGCAAAGTAGAGCCCAGTTAGGAACCAAATCTTTGTGTAGAATTGAGTGGCTTCTTAGCATTACCCATGTCTACAAACAGAGAACCTGTGTATCAAAATGTATAAGAGCAAAGGTGTACTTTTCTAAGGAAGTGCCATGTTTGGAGTTCTATTTTGCTTTGCACATACCATGACAGCAGAACCAGTATTAATTATGTCTTTCATTTTGCCCTTCCTTTTGCTTCACTGGCCACATGAGGGTCAGAATTATAATGATGCATTGTAATTACAATGTGTGTGTGTGTGTGTGTGTGTGTGTGTGTGTGTGTGTGTGTGTGTGTAAGCATATAATAACAATAGAGCATGTCCATAGATTTTCAGATGGAACATGAGTACTTTGTTATTCAACCGTACAAAAGCCATCATGGCTTTGAAGTGGAAACTGGGTTCCTCAACAGAAATATCCATATAAAATGCATTTTAACACAAGACTCAAAGACATTCAAATCCAATGTCTGCCATTTAAAGTAGCAGCACTTGGTTATAAGGATTGCAACACACCCTTTCATAGGCCACTTCCAGACACTGACAAAGATTATAAAATCATTGGGTTATGACTCATGAAACTTTGCTCATGGTTTTCTATGACTTCCTTGCCATTGTTATTGTGGTAAGAATACAAGGCCATGTAATAGCTCACATATAATGTTTGTAAACAAAGCCTTTACATATTGCATAAGGAATATACGGCTTTTACTATGATAATATAGTATGTACCGTGTATATATACTCATTTCAGCTTAGGCTATTTGACACCATTTAGACACAACCATGTATATCTTGTTCTATTTTTACCTTAGACATTTCTAAAGCCCAACAAAAACATCAACATCTGCCACTGTTTAAGCTTGGCGTCAAATGCTTAATGAAATTGGCTCTGGGGCTACACCGGATGGCACCATGGTTTTGTTTCTCTGCTCCGAAAGGCCTGGCTCTGCTGTAAACAAATTCACATCTTTGTTTGGCAATGATAATGTTCACCCCCTCATTTGGCAACAGCAGTTTACATCCATTATGTGAACGTGCAAAGTATACTAGACGAGGTTATTGGTTTACCACATTTTAAATGAGACAATCCATGGACAGTGTGGTTTAGCTGCTGTTTGCTTACATAAGAAAAGTCCAGGATGGTTTGTTGGATTTACCCTGGTTATGGGCCTTAAGAGTTTATCTATACACTTCAGTTTTAGGGGTTCAGTCCTGAAAAAAGCAAGGAAAAGTTATTGCCTGCAGCTTCATTTCTTTAAAAACCACCCTTTCATGCATTAAAATTAGTCTTTAAAAACTGCAGGCAGAGAAGTTGGGCTATAAAAGAACCACAGCAGCAGAATATGCCCTACCCTTCTCATTTAGACCAAATCCCACTCAGATTCTGAATGCACACAAACACTTGGCTTAACTTTGCAAATAAGCATCAGGCAAGGAAAAAAAGTACTCCCATAAGACTTTATATTATATTTGGCACATATTTGGTTTGTATTAAAATAATTAATGGCTGTGTAATTAACTACAGATGCAAAAGTAATTTTCTAAGGCATGTCACCATTTATAAATGGCCATAATGACATTAAAGGGACGGTTGCATTTAAACCCATATTTAAAATATTTTAGTAATTTTTTTGTTTCTATGTTACAGTATGCCCTTGAATTTAATGTGGAAAATAGACTTCTAGGGATTTTTGAGATATACAAGATATAATAAGACCATCAAGGGTCTGTTGTATTTGTCCAAAATGCATATCCTTCCTCCTTTTGATATGTAATACATGTATTGTGAACATTGTTAATAAACACGGTCAGTGAAAATCCCTTCCTATTATGCTCTGTGTTTATATGACGTAAGTGTAGTGCTGTTTAACACAAGACAAATGTGTTTTAGGGGATTTTTTCTTTTTACAAAAACAGAATGAAAACCACATATGACCAGTGTAAGTTTGATACAGGACTTTTCCCTGACATCGGCTTATGCCAAGTGGTCAGAAATGCACAGCCACAGCTTTTTTAGAGCAGCTGTCTCATATGTGTGGTTGGCATGAATAAGCTGGTATGTGACCACTATGTAGAAATTTACTGAATATAGGACCACAAGTTCTAATGAATTGCGTTCACAGTGAGGGAGGGTGTATGCACCTCTTTAGCAGCCATTACCTGGAAGCTAAGCATGTTTTTTTAACTGTCAAATAAAAGCACAAGTGACTAAATGGCTGTGTGCACAGGTGCTCATCTATTTGTACTGACAAAAAAAATGTCTTCCAAAATTTTAGCACATACTTATATGTATAAATTATGTATTTTTCAGATAGCCTTTAAGAATGCCTTTGACAAAAGAAGAACGTATTGAAATCATTCTCATGGCTGGATCAGGAAGCTGTCGCAAGGTTGCGATGGACTTTAACAGGAAGCACATCTCACACAACACTGTTGCTAAATGTATTAACAAATTTCAAAAAGAACTGGACATCTTCAAACATCCACTGACAAAGGCACAACCGACATGGTGCTGGCATACATAGTCCCCTATGTATGGAGACTTTTGGGACACCATGTAAAATCACACATATTTAAAATCCCTTTGTCATCCTTTATCATCACCATAGGGAAATCCAACAAGCTTTCAACACAAAAAGAAACAGAATGTTGTCCTGCACAAGCCATTTAATGGATAAAAAAAATATAGCTATAAGCAGTTACAAATTCAGTACAACCATGGCCATGAGCTTGGTACAGTTGAAAGCTATCCAGAAAAGCATACTGCCCTCCTCACAGTGGGGAAGATGGTAGAGAAAATCAATGTCTCAAAATCAACTATTAGACATGCTGAGATCATTTGGAAGGGTTGCAGGAAAGAATTGCCTCATCAGAGCATCCCACAAAATGCAGTACCTGAACTTTGCCAAGCATCATTGGAACTACAATTACAATTGAAATAGTTATAAGATCAAAAACGTTCTTGGCCATGCACACTATCAACATGTTTTCAACAAGTCAAACTTGGCTGCATATAAAGAAAAAGTCCCATTTGCAGGTAGTGGTATTGAATGCATGATCTGCTTAGGTGTTCCAGAGTAGTATATTTGATCCTTCCTTAAGGAGTGATGTGGGATGGTTTACAATGACACTGAAGTTTCTAAAACCCTAGGAATCTCTGTGGGCCACTCTGCTACTACTTAGACCTTGGCATTGTCAGTGTCAACATCCTCTTGACTGATGATGTAGTCCTGAATTTGAGTTATGGAAATGGGGTAAATTAAAATATCATAATTTTAGGCAATGGCCTAAATTTTCCAAATATATCTCTGAGCACAGCATTAATGAATGCCTGGAAGAGACAGGGGGTATTGAGCAATCTGTATGGAATTACCAGTTATTCATAGTGAACTGGGGGGTTATGCTGAATGTTGTCTTTCATTCATCATCTGCTCTGATGCGAACTAGGTTGGAGTTTTCTTGAAGATGCTGGCTATTGAGCTGTTTCAGATCTAAGGGCAGAAGAGGCTGTGGGTATCTATATTTTGCTGTCATTTGGTTCAGGTCACAGTAATGTATTTATGGATGAAGACTTGTAGCTGAATGGGGTCCTTTAGTGGGTGAATTGTGTTTAGATCTATGAAGTTGTCAGCCGCTTCAGTGCAAGTGTGTGTTGCAAGAGGACAGGGAGTGTGTGAATGCTGGAGCAAGACAGAAATTCAGAGTGATTTGGGTGAAATAATACAATACAAAGCATACACAACACATTAGCATGTGGTTGTTTAACATCTGAATTGTTGAGACAGTGGGTTGTCTCTCCACAGTAGAAGCAGACACCTTGCTCCAGATGATACTTACATTCTTTGGTTGTTAACTTAGTTAACCTGTGACAGCTTACATTTACATTTATTCATTTAGCAGACGCTTTTATCCAAAGCGACTTACAAATGAGGAAATACAAGCAAAGTGATATATCAGGTGGAGAACAATACAAGTAGTGCTACCATGCAAGATTTTTAAATTGCGTTCTAGAGAAGCAAAGTACGCAGAGGGACAAGTCTGGGAAATATGGGAAAATCGTGAAATCTGGGATTGGTTCCTTTTTTACCTGGAAAAGCTATTTACCGTTATGTGTATAGCCAATTTGTGTTGTTGCTGTTCACTGGTTACATAACCTTCAACAGAGTTGATTCACTGAAGCCTGCTGTGTCCGTGTTAGCAGTGAAGTCTTCTGCAACAGATAAATGGAAGCGCACGTCTTCTTGTTTAATTAAAACCACTGTAGAAGGGGAAAAAAGATCAAGACAAATCTCAGCAACATGAAGCAGGCAAATAATCAGGCCATCAATAACACAGTGAGTCTGGGTTATTTAAAGGACTACTGTGATTGCAAACAGTTGAATGCTACCAGTAATCAGGTTACTGTGAGCTTGACTACAAGTCATGTGGTAATGTTGTGGGCTGATGATCACGGGAGCTGTTTTCTGCAACTTAAGTTGTTTCTGACACAAAAGTGGCAAAACAGTTATGCACAACATACAGTTAAACAATATGAGCAACAGAAGAAATTGCAAGATGAAATCATTATGTGTATTTCATTTGTATATAAAGAAATGAAAACTAGTGTTAATTTAGTTAACTCAATCTTAGGGTGCAGAAACAATACATGTACAAGTCACAAGTCAAGATGTAAAGTAGGTAAGTCAAATTTTTTAAGATAAGTGCTTAAATAATTGACAATGACCCGTTCCATATGTTTACACAAATGTAGCTGTGTATCTATAGATTCTTTTAGGCAAGAGAATAAAATTAGAAACCTCCCATGTATCCCATTTAATTTATCAAAGTTAATATCCTGGTTCTTCATATACCTGCCCATCATTTCATTGAGAGCAGACAAGGCTTTCAGCTGTTTCTCTAAATTCTCATTGTGCTTTATCCTGCTCTTTTTTTTCCACTCCTCATTGCCCTCACCAAACCCCAAAATATTCCCCTTTTCCCTGAAGCATTAAATGATTTCTGCAAAAATCTCTGCTTTGCTACTAGGATAGACTTTAAAGACAATGTCTGTCTTTTTTCCTGAATGGAAATGTGTAGTTAACATAACATCATGAAGTGTTAAGGCTGCAGTAGCACCTGTTTAAAGATATACTGTAGCTTTTCATTGTTCAGTATCACTTAATTTTATGTAACATTTTTGACTGTTTGAAAATGACTAACATAAATAACACTAAAACCAAAATAAACTACTTTATCTGATGACCTTGGGAGAAATTAGTCAAAGCATTTGTGTTGATGGGGCTCAGATGACTATGTAGTCTGGCCTGTAAGGAGTTCTGCAAAATATTTTCATAACGCACATGTCTATATGTTCATGTTTGTGTGTGTGTGTGTGTGTGTGTGTGTGTGTGTGTGTGTGTGTAAAAAGCAAGACTTCTCCTCCCACAAAAGGTATTTTAAAATAACATCTGGGTGAAGGGGAACATAGTGCATGCTTCCTATGACATTTACCATCTATTGCTTGAAGACCTTCTTAAGCTCTGTTTTCTCTGTGTGATAGATTGATCTTTCTGATCTCCACAGAGTCTTGCACCAATAAAGTCAGAGATTATCTCAAATGCATTGCAAAGATGAGTTTTTAAGGCCATGGGCTTCTAGGCAGTCCTGTGTACCAACTAGGATAAAGGTAGGAAATGATGCACTATTCATACATTAGAAAGTAAAAAACCTAGGATTTATAAAGTTCTAGCTGCTGATTCTGTGATTTTAACATACACTACATGACCAAAAGTTTGTGGACGCCTGCCTGTATGGGTCTTCCCCAAACTGTTGCCACAAAGTTAGAAGTACACAATTATATAGGATGTCTTTGTATGCTGTAGCATTATAATTTCCCTTTACTGGCACTACAACTCCTAAAGGTGTTACAGTATGACAATGCCCTTGTGTACAAGGAGATGTCCATGAAGACATGGTATGTCATGGTTGGAGTGGAAGATCTCAAGTGCCTTGCACAGAGCCCTGACCTTAATCCCACTGAACACCTTTGAATTGGATGAATTGGAACGCTGAATGCGCACCAGGCCTCCGCACCCAACATCAGCACTCAACCTCACTAATGCTTTTGTGGCTGAATGGATAAATCCCCATAGCCACGCTCCAAAATCTAGTGGAAAACCTTCTCAGAAGAGTGGAGGTTATTATAACAGCAAAGTGGGACCGAAATGCATATATGGGTGTGGTGGTCAGGTGTCAACCTACTTTTGGCCATATTTTTTTGATCTGCAATGAGGTCAGTAATATTTTGGTATAAAACTTCCCACATATAAATAACATATTTATAATATTAACTTATTTGTTCAGATATGTCAGATATAATTCCAAGATTTTGATATTGTAGATTGCTAGACATATATAATATATAATTAGCACCGAGTGTTTAACATTACTATAGAAAACTATCTATTATTGAGACTAACATAAATACTTTTTTATTTGTCTTATTTGTTTATTAAAATGTATTTATTTGCCTGGGAATCCTGGATACTTCACCTCTGATCTAATTTACATAAAATCTGTATTTCTGAGATTTTAATGTGTGAGAATTTTTTTAAATGTGTGATATCTCAAACCATAACTTGCTTTGAAAGGTAAATCTTACCCATGACCCAAGTTTTTTTTTTTTTTTTTTTAATAAAAATTTTAAAAAATGGCAAAATGCAAATGTATTAAATACAACATAGATCAAAAATACTAAAATTAAATTTATTGTGATGTGTATATAATTTGAATACATATTCAAATACCAAGCTCCATATAAAAATGGGCAAAGATACTTTGCAGGCTAAATGCTGAGGTTTGTCAACCAGTGCCAAACACTGCTGTAACTGTTGGTTTTGATTGCTCAGGATGTAATCACGGCTAATTTAACATGCAACCCACACAAGCTACACCTCTGTACCATATATTTTAGCTAATTGTAATTTGCTTTCTGCAGGCACCATTCTGAGACACAGCAATAGTGAGGTGCTACTGACAAACTATAAAAACTGCACTGAATTCAGATGTCATTGGGGGACTTGTGATGAATGAGTTCTTTCAGGTTAGCCAAATCCCTGCTGTGGTTGATTTTTTTTTTTTTTTTTTTTAATGCAGTCTGACGGTACAGATAAGAGCAGTCCTGTGGTTTAAAGGTGCAGTGGAAAATATTGTTCATGTTTTTACTATTACAAATAACATGTAAATATCTGGGGAACATGATTAAAATTATATGTTTTAAACAATGCAATCAAAGCAAATGTATGGTATGCCTGAATAAAAGTGGGTCAGTACCAGATTCAGTGGATTTCAATCTACTCCCGTCTCTTCTACTCAGAAACACAATCATGGTGGAATAACCCCCCCCCCCCAAAAAAAATAAAAAATAAAAAAATAAATAAATAAATAAATAAATAAATAAACAATCAATGGACAAACAAGGGGCTTTGTGTACATTGGGCAAGGATGGGTGGTGGGATAAAGTAGTAAACAAATCATTGAGATGTTTTTTGTAGTTTACCTTGTACAGGGTGCAGTGCACATTCTACCCAATTAACCTTTAATAGAACATAAAGTATTTGTAATATTGGTCACATGTTACAGTGCCGTCCACTAATATTGAGTTTTCATTTAATATCTGTTTGAAGTTCCAGTAGTGTCTGGCAAACTGAAGATGCTTGAGTTTGTTTTTCGATGAGAGTAGAGGCTTTTTTCTTG